>CM077210.1:3399435-3986935 GCA_039654625.1 Rhinogobio ventralis | reverse complement strand
TAATTCAGTTTCATAATTCATTAAAGCATTTACACTTTAATTAGACGTACCATTTCCTGTAATCAAGCTTGTTTTCTCTCTTGACAGCCTCTGTGGAAAATGATAGAGAGAACCTGCATATTGTTTTTTTTTTCTCATTTACAAATATCGTCTTTCATAGTAAATGGTGTGAAATGAAAAGAACAAATCCATTCTTTGAAGCAGATGAGATGGTGTGAGAATGCACGTCAAATTATGTGAGACACCGATGATATGAATGCATAATTGCATTTCGTCCGCACATATGATTATGAGAGTGCGGGTGTATAAATAGATAGGTATGTATTTTTATTAACCCCATGAGGGAAATTGAACTGCAACAGCTGCCAATCAACACAGAATACAACAGCATTATACATGTACACAATTTACAATTTAAATTTTTCAGTTAGCAGAAACGTTGATCTAAAATGACTTTCAGATGAAGAGGAATACAACAACAAAAAGTGTTGCAATACAGAATGACCCAAAAGAAAGAAATTAGTATTAGTGCATTAAAAAGTCTCAAAAGAGATGCTTATTGACAGAAACAATGCACTCGGCTTGCTTTGCATGGTACAAAGGAATACAGAATATTAAAAATATACAAAAAAAGTAATGCACAGAATAAACAAAATACCTGAGTGTGTTCAAATATTTAAATAGAGCATTTGTTTGTCAAACTATATGTGTGCGGTTTGAAACATTTATGTGAGTGAGAGAAGAGAACCGTGTACATTTCTTATCCAAGGTCAGTGTTTCTGTACTACATGCTCTCACAGGACTACAAATCAATGGATGCAGGTGCTTAGATTTTATTATTTTTATGGATCTGCAATATTTCTGTGCTGATTAGCTCATTATACCGTCTGCTTATCTCCATAACACTTTGTCTGTGTGTTTGATGAGAAAGAAAATCTCCATAACACCGGGTGTGTGTTTGATGAGAAAGAAAATGAGAAAAAAGTACCAGAGGCAACGAGAGAGCAATAAGAGGCGTTAAGAATAGGCGAAAATTGGTGGGAAATGTCTATGCTGTTTGCACATTTCTCCCTGGATAATCAATTCCAGTCGGAGAGAATAAGTGAGTGGTAGGATAAAGGATAATAAGACTACACAGAAGCACTTTAAATAAATTATATTCATCTTCACGTTCCAGTTTTTTCTTTTATTAATCTATTATAATATTTTTGCGTGATTGATTACCAAAATAAAAATAAAAATACTGTCTATAATTATAATGTATATTTAAATACACACACATACATTTAAAAAAATATATACATAATATATACATACCTAATATTGTGTTGATCCCTCTTTTGCTGCCAAAACAGCCCTGACCTGTCGAGGCATGGACTCCACTAGACCCCTGAAGGTGTGCTGTGGTATCTGGCACCAAGATGTTAGCAGCAGATCCTTTAAGTCCTGTAAGTTGTGAGGTGGGGCCTTAATGGATCGGACTTGTTTGTTCAGCACATCCCACAGATGCTCGATTGGATTGAGATCTGGGGAATTTGGAGGCCAAGTCAACTCCTCAAACCATTCCTGAACCATTTTTGCTTTGTGGCAGGGCGCATTATCCTGCTGAAAGAGCCACAGCCACCAGGGAATACTGTTTCCATGAAAGGGTGTTCATGGTCTGCAACAATGCTTAGGTAGGTGGTACGTGTCAAAGTAACATCCACATGGATGGCAGGACCTAAGGTTTCCCAGCAGAACATTGCCCAAAGCATCACACTGCCTCCGTCGGCTTGCCTTCTTCCCATAATGCATCCTGGTGCCATGTGTTCCCCAGGTAAGCCACGCACACGCACCCGGCCATCCACGTGATGTAAAAGAAAATGTGATTCCTCAGACCAGGCCACCTTCTTCCATTGCTCCGTGGTCCAGTTCTGATGCTCACGTGCCACTGTTGGTGCTTTCAGCGGTGGACAGGGGTCAGCATGGGCACCCTGACTGGTCTGCAGCTATGCAGCCCCATATGCAACAAACTGCGATGCACTGTGTATTCTGACACCTTTCTATCAGAACCAGCATTAACTTCTTGAGCAATTTGAGCTACAGTATCTCTTCTGTTTGATCGGACCACACGGGCCAGCCTTCGCTTCCCACCTTTGTCTAGCCATTACAATTTGGCCCTTGTCAAACTTACTCAAATCCTTACGCTTGCCCATTTTTCCTGCTTCTAACACATCAACTTTGAGGACAAAATGTTCACTTGCTGCCTAATATATCCCACCCACTAACAGGAGCCGTGATGAAGAGATAATCAGTGTTATTCACTTCACCTGTCATAATGTTATGCCTGATTGGTGTATTTTAAATACACACACATACATGTTTAAGAAATATTTGAGTATGTGTGTGTATATATACACTCACCTAAAGGATTATTAGGAACACCATACTAATACTGTGTTTGACCCCCTTTCGCCTTCAGAACTGCCTTAATTCTACGTGGCATTGATTCAACAAGGTGCTGAAAGCATTCTTTAGAAATGTTGGCCCATATTGATAGGATAGCATCTTGCTGTTGATGGAGATTTGTGGGATGCACATCCAGGGCACGAAGCTCCCGTTCCACCACATCCCAAAGATGCTCTATTGGGTTGAGATCTGGTGACTGTGGGGGCCATTTTAGTACAGTGAACTCATTGTCATGTTCAAGAAACCAATTTGAAATGATTGGAGCTTTGTGACATGGTGCATTATCCTGCTGGAAGTAGCCATCAGAGGATGGGTACATGGTGGTCATAAAGGGATGGACATGGTCAGAAAAAATGCTCAGGTAGGCCGTGGCATTTAAACGATGCCCAATTGGCACTAAGGGGCCTAAAGTGTGCCAAGAAAACATCCCCCACACCATTACACCACCACCACCAGCCTGCACAGTGGTAACAAGGCATGATGGATCCATGTTCTCATTCTGTTTACGCCAAATTCTGACTCTACCATCTGTATGTCTCAACAGAAATCGAGACTCATCAGACCAGGCAACATTTTTCCAGTTTTCAACAGTGGTACCCGGTGGGGTCTTCTGCTGTTGTAGCCCATCCGCCTCAAGGTTGTGCGTGTTGTGGCTTCACAAATGCTTTGCTGCATACCTCGGTTGTAACGAGTGGTTATTTCAGTCAAAGTTGCTCTTCTATCAGCTTGAATCAGTCGGCCCATTCTCCTCTGACCTCTAGCATCAACAAGGCATTTTCGCCCACAGGACTGCCGCATACTGGATGTTTTTCCCTTTTCACATCATTCTTTGTAAACTCTAGAAATGGTTGTGCGTGAAAATCCCAGTAACTGAGCAGATTGTGAAATACTCAGACCGGCCCGTCTGGCACCAACAACCATGCCCCGCTAAAAATTGCTTAAATCACCTTTCTTTCCCATTCTGACATTCAGTTTGGAGTTCAGGAGATTGTCTTGACCAGGACCACACCCCTAAATGCATTGAAGCAACTGCCATGTGATTGGTTGATTAGATAATTGCATTAATGAGAAATTGAACAGGTGTTCCTAATAATCCTTTAGGTGAGTGTATATATATATACATATACATGCATACATGCATACGCAAGTATTTCTTAAATGTATACATGTATGTGTGTGTATTTAAATATGCATAATAATTACACAGTATTTGTATTTATTTTACACAGTACACATAAATTATGTAAACAAACTTATTTTGTATGCAATTAATTGTTTGACAGCACTAGTATTTTTCTTTTCTAACGAATGAATAAATTATTATCTGACACTTTAGTATTCTTCATTTTTTTTAATGACTGGCTCAATTAATATTATACTTTTATTCATAACGTTATTTTTTGCAGCTGCAATTTTCTCTGCACTATTTTATTTATTTTTCTTTATTTTATTTGATGAAACATTTAATTGCACAATTTTAATTGTTTTTACATTGGATAATTGTCATTGTGGAATGAAGGAATGAATGAATTTCTAATTGCATGTAAAAAAATAGACTTGGAAAATAAACAATTAGATGTGTATGAAAATGGTGGTAATTTAGAAAAAGGAGGAAGGTGGAAGAGCTTACTCTGAAGCGCGAGTAACTGATCCGATGTGAGAGTTTTTACCGCGCTGAACAGTCAGTCAGTCTCACCGCCGTGAGAATCACGAGCGGCGGCGGTACTTGGATAACACGCAGCCACTGATGCTGCAGTTTCCGTAGCAACTTTACCCTCCCTCTCTCCTTCTCACTCTCTCCCTCCCTCCCTCCTTCAGGAGCTGCTGGAGCGCGGCGCGTGCGAGGGGCGCGAGCGGCTGCGGCGCGTGCGGCTGAGCGCGGAGAGAGCCGGAAGGCACACAGCGGCGGCGGGCTGCGAGCTGATGGATGGAGAGGTGGCAGCACTGGCTCGAGCGCTGCACCAGTGGGAGGGAGCTTCGCTACGAGCTCGCGACGCGCTCGAGACGGCCGTAGCCGTGGCGACAGGGGCCGAGCGGGAGCACACACGGCTGACAGCGCAGTTGGAGGGAGAAATGGAGAAGCTGGAGGGCCAGCTGAAGGAGTGGAGCGAGGGACTGAGCAGCGCAGAGCGGAGGAATAGCGGAGCTGCGGCGGTGGAGGGATGGACGGTCGCCAAGGTAATTGAGTGGAGGAGAGGGGAGAGGGAGTGTATAAGGTAAATGCTGTTTAATTACAGTGTACATGTAAGCTCTCACACAGAAAGTCAACAGCGTAACTAAGCCACAGTTTGGTGGAGAATTTGATCGACACACTCGTTTACAAGGTTAAATCCAGAAACAATATGCATGAAGTCTAGAGCAGGGGTTTTCAATCTTTTAGATGTCAAGGACGACCCAAATATGACTGTCCTATAGTGCTAGGGACCGCTATCCTAAAATGTAAAATGCATCTGTGTATTTTTATTCTTATTTATTTTATTTACTCATTTATTTGTTTGTTTTAATATACTTGTTTGTTTTATTATTTATACATTTTTACACTGATTTAACTTTTCCATGACCCCCTAGAACTCCTGCTGTAGAGCATCTTCCATTTCGTGTTTGTCTTGTTTTCTCTCTGTCTGGCTCTTTCTCATAAACTATAGTGAGTCGTAATATGTTTTCCTGCTGCTGAGGTTGTTTATACTTCCATCTGCCGCTTGCTGCTCAGATAATTAAAAAAGGATTGCAGATTTTTGCTCTGCTATTCCTTCCTTTTTTCCTCAAAGTCCCTCAATATTTCCTTCTCTTTTTTTTTTTTTACTTTCTCTCATCTGGTCTTTCCGGTGTCCGGACTTGTTTGTGTTACACGCTCGTTCGCGCGGCTCAAGCTCCTCAACATCTGACAGCTGACTCCCACCGGGAGCGGGAGAGGAGGCGGGGAGAATGTGAAAGGGAGGGAAAGAGAAAGAGTGGGAAAGCAAATGACGTGAGAACATGTCAAAGGCGGGGAGGAGTGAACGAGAGCCGCAAGAAGAGTGTGAAAGAGAGGGAGAACCACGGTCTGTGAAGTGGAAGACAGGGAGGAGTGAGAGAAGGAAGAGGAGGAGAGAGATTGCGGGAGGAAGTGTTCTATAGGGGGAAGTCAGGGAAGCATTTCCCTCTTGTTTTTGAAGAGAGGGTCAGGGGGAGGGTGGAAGCACAGAGAGAGAGGCACCACTTTGCCTCTGTATAATCTCAGGCATGTTGGGAGAAGTGGGAAGGCTTCCTGGACTTGCCGAAGAACAGAAATGCTTTTGTAAGAAGCCTTGTCTTGGAGTTGAATAGAGCTGTGTTAATGCTCAAATGTGTGTGCGCGCAACTGTGCATGAAGAAGCATCAAGCCGATAAATGAGATTTTAGGTGCAAGGGTGGCCTGTGCATTGACACTCACCCCTGCTGTGTGTGTGTGTGTGTGTGTGTGTCCATCAGGGTGTTCTGGAGGGGCTTCAGACAGCTGAAGTCATGGAGGAGAAGCTGAAGGCGCAGCTCAATGAGCTGTGTGGGTTCTCCAGTGATCTGGGTCCGCAGACGGACAGAGTCAGCGCTCTCATCAAGCTACACAACAGGTGAGTGCTGTAGCACATATACGTGAGGTTAAATGTTCACCGCCTGGGTTTGTTTACCAGTCCGTTCCCTCAGAGTTTGTTTAGCCGTTGTAGACAAGTAGAAGATGGATGTTTCTTACAGAGCTTCCCAGAAATATATAAGAATGTTAGTGCTGTCAAATCGATTAATCATGATTAATCGCATCCAAAATGAAAGTTTGTGTTTACATGATATGTGACCCTGGAGTACAAAACCAGTCATAAGTCGCACGGGTATATTTGCGGCAATAGCCAACAATACATTGTATTGCCAAAAATCATTAGGATATTAAGTAAAGATCATGTTCCATTAAGATATTTTGTACATTTCCTTCCGTAAATATATAAAAAAATGATTATACATTAGTAATATGCATTGCTAAGGACTTCATTTGGACAACTTTAAAGGTGATTTTCTCAATATTTAGCACTCTCAGATTCCAGATTTTCAAATAGTCATATCTCTGCCAAATATTGTCCTATCCTAACAAACCACATCAATGGAAAACTTAACTTATTTATTCAGCTTTCCGATTTTAATTTTTTTTACTGGTTTACGACTGGTTTTGTGGTCCAGGGTTGCATATGTGTGTGTACTGTGTATAATTATTATGTATATATAATTACACACATGCATGTATATATTTGTTATATTTATATATAAAATATTTATATTTATATATAATATCAATTATATAAATATATATATACAATATATACATGCAAATATTTCTTAAATATATACATAATAATTATACACAGTACACACACATATATTAAGTAAACCAAACTTTTATTTTGGATTCGATTAATCATGATTAATCGTTTGACAGCCCTAAAATAAATATAAATATTTGATATATAAATGTAACAAATATTTCTTAAATATATACATGCATGTGTGTGTATTTATATATACATAATAATTATACACAGTACACACACATATATTAGATTAATCACAATTAATTTTCCCCCAGCCCTAAAATAAATATAAATATTTGATATATAAATGTAACAAATATTTCTTAAATATATACATGCATGTGTGTGTATTTATATATACATAATAATTATACACAGTACACACACATATATTAGATTAATCACAATTAATTTTCCCCCAGCACTAAAATAAATATAAATATTTTATATATAAATATTTTTAAAAAATCTTAAATATATACATGCATGTCTGTGTATTTATATATACTAGTGCTGGGGAAAAATTAATCATGATTAATCTAATATATGTGTGTGTACTGTGTATAATTATTATGTATATATAAATACACACACATGCATGTGTATATATATTTAAGAAATATTTGCATGTATATACTGTATATATATAATTTATCTTGTATATAAATATAATTTTTATATAAAAATATAACACATTTTTCTTAAATATATACATGCATGTGTGTGTATTTATATATACATAATAATTATACACAGTACACACACATATATTATGTAAACACAAACTTTTATTTTGGATGCAATTAATCGATTTGACAGCACTAAAGAAAATAATTTAGAATAATGTGTACGTAATATAATTTATACAATATAATAATAAAAGTTTAACAATTTTTTTGTTTGTTTATTTATATTTATTTAATTTAATAAGTAAAAAAAAATAGAGTACAGCAATTCATAAATAGAGTAAATTAATACAAAAAAAGAAGAAATCAATTCAGCTCAAAATTGTGTGAAAATGTAGACTCTATTGACCTTAAAACATTTTCAACATGTTTTTGCTGGTAAACAACGTTTTTACAATATTTACAAATATATTTTTAAATAACTTATACAAGTAACATTGAAAATAAATACAAAAATAGTGTTATAAAATAGATAAATTACTAAATAAAATAAAAGTTTTTTGAAAATGTAATGGCGATCGCCTTCTATAAATTACAAATAAATAAATAAGAAATAAATAAATAAATATTTAAGAGTTTGCTTTGTAGGTTTGTACCGCCACACATGTTGTATTTAATTGATGGAATACATTTACACATATAAACTGAGCTGAAAGAAGGGTTGTGATATATTGCACCTCATAGCGTTGCATCTAAAGTGAGCGTTTCAGCTGAGAGCACCTGTCATGACAGCAGGCTTTGCCTCGTTAGCATGCTTTTCAGGTATAGCAGCAAAAAAACATGCTTATCTTCTCTCCACTCTCCACTTTAACCTCGTCCCGTTCGTGTGTGTGTAAGTGTGTATCTGTGTGCAGATATGCCAGTGTATTATTGTATGTGCTGGTTCTGCTGCGTTTTCACTTTCTGATCCCCAAATTCTCCCTCTGAGAGTGCCTGTCATTGAAACAGATGTCTGCACACCTTGCGCTATCAACCCCCCTACGCTCACCCATTTTAACCCCCATCCCCCCTTTTTTACCCTTTCCTTTTCTAATTCCTCTGTGTGCATCTTTCTCTCCAGCCTGAGCCTGCGAGCCTCCCGGGAGTGTCAGAATAAAGAGAAACTACTGGAACAGCGTTTCCGTTCTTCTCTGCATGACTTCCGGCAGTGGATGGTCAATGCCAACATCTCCACCGCGAAATGCTTTGACTCGCCTCATAGCATTCAGGACGCTTCCGTCGCCCTCCAGCGGATCCAGGTAAGTTTGAATGGTTGTGGACAGCACTCTGTGTCCAAGGGGTCATCCTAACTGGGCAAAATGTAGGATTCTTGGAACATAGCCATAGCCAGGCCACAGCAGGTTGTCTCTATCCCTGTCATGTAAGAGTAGCCAGAATTTGATAAAGTGATAGCCCATTCTCATGTCCCATGGGCCAGTTTATGAGGCCAGCATTCAGCCAAGGATGTGCCAGACTGGGCTATTTATGACTTCAATTAGCACAGTAGAAAACCTGTGAGAGCACAGGGAAAGTGCACAGTAATGATGTATAGCTGTGATGAAAGAGACATAGCTAGATGTGCAGAGATCTCTGCAGATTGTTGCAGAATTCGAACATCACTCGTACAATCTCTCTAATTTCCTGCCCCTTGTGTGTTCATTTATATTTTCACATATTTTGACATTCTATTAGGGATGCACCGATATGAACATTTAGGTCAATACTGATTATTCTTTATATTTGTAGGCCGATAACCGATATATTGGCTGATAAATCTAAATCCAAATTTGTATGTACTTTTTGAAAGCCTCATAACAAAAACAAAAGTCTCATCATTAAAAGCCATGACCCAAGCACACAATTATGATGTTCTTATAATTTTATGTAGTATATTTTCCTTTTTTTGAAGTGATTCCAATCATATTTCAAGCAATTCAAAACCATCATAGTGAACAGTGCGCATCTGAAGTGTCTCAGCTGTAGGAAATAATACATTTATCAGCCTTAATACATGGGCCAAATTTTCTTATCGGGACAATAACGATAACATTAAGCGCCCTATTTTAACGTTCTTAGTGCATGGTCTCTAAAGCGCAAGGCGCAAGTGCACTCAGGGCGTGTCCGAATCCACTTTTGCTAGTTTAACGACGGGAAAAATGGTTGGCGTCCAAAAGGGTTGTACATAGTCTCTTCATGAGTCATGGGTGTGTTTTGGGATTAATGTGCAATAAACCAATCAGAGTCTCATCTTCCATTCCCTTTAAAAGCCAGTTGCGCTTGCGCCATGGCGGGTTCGCTATTTACATGGCGGAATTTGTGAGCGGAAAAACTGAACACTTCTCCAGAGAGGAATCCTTTTATTTTTAATATTTAAAAATGTTTGTTTGCTGTAATAAGCAGAGTGTACTCGTGTTGTGCACCCGCCTATTGGCGCACATTACTAACGCGCCCTTTAAATAACACAAAAAATACTGCACTATTAATTTTAGACCAGGTTTTTATTGGTCAATGGCGCAGTTATTTTCTGTTCCTCGAAATAGCAATGCGCCAACAATGCGCCTGAACACACCTGGATTTCAGACCAGCACGCCCATGGGCGAACAGATGGCGCGAGTGCATTTGCTATTTAAACAACGTGACGCTGGACGTAAAAATGATAACTACGTCAGGCTGAAACTAGCAAAAAACACTTGCATCGCGTTGTGATAGGGCCCTAAAAATTAACATATATCGGCCGATACCGATATTGTGCATCCCTACTTTCTATTTCTGTCTTTCAAATGAGTAATTGTCAGTGTTTCTCAGCTGCTAAGTTCTGACCTTAAAATGGGTCACGGGTCTGTTCTGATTTCCTGTTTTTTGCCTGAGTAAAAAAATAATGCAAATAATAAAATGCAATTAACCATATAAGCATGCATACAGTAGTTACGTTACCAAATAAACAGGTTGTCAGCCTTTAAAGGGATAATTCACCCAAAAATAAAAATTCTGTCATTATTTACTCACCCTCAAGTTGTTCCAAACTAAAAGAGTAACCAAACTGAACTTGTCCGTAAGTGCCTCAAATTCATCTTTCACAGCTAGTTATATTAGGCAGATGCAAACATGGACAGGTTACATGACTAGATTACTTTAAATACATGTTCATTCGCAGTCACAATAAACATGATTTGTGTTTACCACTGTGTGGTTTGTGCAGGACATTTTTAGCTGGTGAGAGCATGAAACCATTCAAATTCAATTTTGCACAGTAATCTTGGCAATGTATTGAGTCAACGCTTCATGTCCGATGTAAAAAATCTGGTTCTTGAAGCGAAACCAGTACAAGCTCTGTTTAACATTTGTCACCATACATAAATTCATTCCACAGAATACTGCAGAGAACAAGGCAAAGATCAGCACAGATTCTGTGTGGGACTAGATGTAGCATAGCTTATGTACAATAAAAAGGAAGAGATATGCAGAAAGAAGTGGAACAGGGTTACTAAGAATAGAAAGATGGAAACAACGCTGCTCATTTTTTATTTACCATCAAATACATTTCAAATGTGGAACAATGTTTCCGCATGGCTTACTGCCCTGAACCACCAAAACAGCGGCAGACATGCTTTGGGTCATACATAATTGCATTCTGTAGCGTTTGAGTGGAGAAAGACGGCAAAAAGAGGGGACGTGCACGCCTCACAGATGGTAGGAAATCCCTGCTGGGTGCCTGTCAATGTCTGGACAGGACTCATTGCACTTGCTGCCCTCTGCTCTATGATAGTCCGCTTGTGTCTGTGCGGCTGACGTCTTGCTCATTCTGCACCACAGGAGTTCATGAGTGACAAGGACCAGGGCCAGGCCAGACTAAGTGCTGTCCTTACGTATGGAGAGCAGCTCAGTAGCGTGATGGCTGCCGACAGAGTGGAGGCGATCAGGACCAAAGCAAACACAGCCAAAGATGACTGGAAGAGTCTGGTGGACAGCTTACAGAGAAGAGAGACGGCCTTGCAGGTAGAGATGAGTGAATTTTTTTCGACGTCTTTTATTTTATTTATGTATTAAATTATTTTATATTCTATTCACTTTACATAAAAAATACTACATCATTAGTGTTTAACACTACAGTACAATTTAATTTAATTTAATTATTTATTTATTTATTTTTTATTTTATTTTATTTATTCTAATATTATATAATATCCTGTTCACTATACATTAAAAATACTACATGGCTAGTGTTTAACACTGCATTCTAACAGGTGTGAGACAAGCTTATTTTAATAATTAAAAATGTCTCTACACATTTTTATTTTATTTTATTTTATTTTATTTTATTTTATTTTATTTTATTTTATTTTATTTTATTTTATTTTATTTTATTTTATTTTATTTTATTTTATTTTATTTTATTTTATTTTATTTATTTATTTTCCTGTTCACTGTACATCATAAAATACTACATGGCTAGTGTTTAACACCATTTTTTTTTTTTTTTTATATAAGTAATAATCATAAACAGCCTGAGGTACATGTGTAATGTGAATATTTGCTCTCAGGTCTTGCAGTCTCAGATGCAGGACTTTGAGGCAAGTGTGGAGCCTCTGCAAGACTGGCTGAACAGGACAGAGATCAGTGTACAGGAGAGCAGTGCTCGCCTCCATGACCTGCCTGCTAAGAGACTAGAGCTCTCCAAACTTCAGGTACTCCCAGATAGTCTTATTGAATTCATACTTATTCATAAGAGCTTTGCTCTACCAGAATGACATTAATTCCAGCCCTAACTTACTGTACCTTGAAAATCAGTGTAATGTGATTCATTGACAGGAGAACATTTGATTCATGATCAATAGATTATGCATTAAACATTTGGAGAATATAAAAAAAAATATGTATATGTCTTTTTAACATAATCTAGCTACTTGTAATTAAATGATCAGATGAAATCAACTAACAGTGTCAGTGTATTTTGCAGTACTTAAGCTCAATTAAATGAATTAAACAGAAGTAGGAGATAATGAAAGATAAACCCTGTCTGTCAATGATGGTTCTGCTGAGTCGAGCTTTTTGCCACTTTTGAGGATTAGACTGACATGCAATTAATTTTTCGCTCTACAAATGCACTAAAAGAACAAAACCCCAATATGCAATCTCATAATATAAACGTAGAATAGAAGTGGGAAAGATAAACATTTCTTTTTTTGCCTTATCACAAGATCTTTTATCTCTATTTTTGTAGTACTTTGTCGCCTACTGGGTGCTTTTGTCTGCTCTGTTGGCAATTACATTTCCAGTAGTGTATCTGTACAGTGTGTAGAGGTCCTCTGAGTGATTATCCATCCCCTTCCCCTGCTTTTACCCACTTTCCCTCTTAATCCCTTTATCCCCAGAGTGCACCCCACATGATAGACTCTATTATCATGAACTGTGTCTGCCTAACTGACAATTTCACAGTCTGCTCTTTTTCCATCTAAAGAAAAGCAGCAAGAAATTTGCTTGCGGTGGTCTTTTGTGCCCTGATGTATTAAGTGTGTTTAGTAAAAGTTGTTTTGGTGTTTGGAGAATGTGTCCTGTCTGTCTCATTGGATGTGTCTAAAAGCTCGCGTTTGTTTTTGGTGTGGTCTTTCATGGCATGAGCGTTCATCTTTACTCTCCTGTAACCCCTGCCTGCCTTTTGACCCCTGATTGCACACCGTCAGACGTTGCTGGAGGAGATGAGCTCCAGAGAGTCTGAACTGGCAGGGCTGAGAGTGCGAGCACATGGGCTCTGGGATGGTCAGGGTGCTGGGAAGAGCTTTGTGCATCGCGTCTGCCAGCTCGCTGCATGCTACTTGGCCCTGAGCAACCTGATCAAGGTAACCTCCTCTACCTGTCTGATTACCTGTTACCAGTCTTGTGCTTGCCTGTCCCTTATTACCACTGATTGTGACTGATAATGAGCTTAATATTAATGGCCTGTTTGGTTCTATTAGTAGATTTACTATATGCTAGTTACAAGTCAAGTCACACTTTATACAATACAGATTGTTTCAAAGTAGCTTTACAGTAATAAACAGGAAAGTAATAATCAATGATGAAAACAGCTCTGGTATAAAGCAGCTCTAAAGCAGTTCCGCTTAAAGCCACAATATGTAATTTTTCGCCGCTAGAGGTCGCTTATTATTATTCAAACCAAAGGTGTAGCTTGATGACGCCTTGATTTTGCAGAGATTTTATTCTGACGCAGCGCTTCCGCTTCTTCCGCTCATGTGTATGTGGGGGAACGCAGCGCTGCTTTATCATATTACACACATTTGAGTGTGTTGAGAGTTATGTTATAATGCTACTCTGTGTCGCTCGGCGCTACTATGAGACACTTGTTCACACTGCAGTAAGAGATCGATATTAGGCATGGTAAAACATGGTACTCGCGGTAAATCAAGAAAACCAGATTTAAACAATAAGACTAACTGTGTTGAGCTGGAGAACAATGATTCGTTTCTGTCCATGAATGATCCAAACAGTTGCTCACCTGTCTAATAAAACACATCATATATTAAAGTGTCTTTGTACAAGTGTAATTGATAGGCGACACACGGTCCGTGTCCTGGTTAAAATTGCTAAACATTTGGGATAAATGGGAATTTGGGAACATTGTGCTAGTGGTTTTTCGATATTTTAATCCAAAAATCGTACATATTGTGCCTTAAAGTCTTTTCAGTGTTGTTTTAGTTCAGTTCTATGACAGTGTAAAGTTCATCAATTATAAAACGAGTTCAATCTATCTATAAAGCAGCTCTGGAGAAAACAGTGATGTCATCATCCAGCTCAGTTCAGTGCAGTGCAGTCAAATCAATAATATTAAGTGTCCCCAAATAAGCAAGCCAAGGACAACAGTGGCAAGGAACCCAAACTCCATCAGGCGACAGTAGGGGTGTAGGCAGGGTTTTTAAATCAGCGAGGTCCTCCATTTGAGATAGTTAGGGGGGTTGGGGGCTCCCCTGAGAAAATTTTGATTTCTTTGATCTACATATGTACATTTTAAGAGGTTTAAAGGCCCAAAAAAAAGAATAATAAACGGCTTTCAAAACCATGTCAGATGGCAGTAGATTATTTATCAATACCTGCTCTCTCCTCATTTCCATCACTCTTTCTTTTTCTTTCAGTCTCCTTATCTTGCCCTGTCTCTTCCCCTCCTAAAGCTGAGCTTTGACTTATAGTCTTTTCATTTTCGTCTGTCAGTGAAGAAAGTAAACATAGGGTCAACTGATATGTAGCCTATATGTTTTATGTATCAAGTTAATTTACTAAAGACTACGAACACTAGGTAAATAAGTTTATTAAATTAATTTACAATATGTACACATTCATTATCTTATGTCTAATGGAAAAAGTAGAGCTCATTTGTCCAGTCTTTTACTCTAGCCCGATTTCTCTCGCTCGTCTCCTGCAGGAGAAGGTGTCGAGGGTAGAACGAGTGGTGGGGGAGCATCAGCTTTTCTCACAGGGCCTTCAGGAACTTCAGAACTGGGTTTCTGAGTCCCAACAGGTCCTCAAGACCTGCAGATGCCCCACATCTGACAAGAATGTGCTTATTTCCAGAATGGGCCAGCTCGAGGTACATTGTCATTTATTACATTTTGTAGTACAACATTTTTGTGCTGATGTTGCTAATGCTAAGGACAACCTTTTAAGGAATTTTGGCTCTCATAAATTAGTTTGCAAGTTTCATTTGTACATGTTTGATGGGTAACAGTATTCCTGATTGATTCCAGGCTTTACTGACAGCTTGTCAGGGGAGAGAAATCCAACTGAAGATGCTCATCACCAGAGGGGAATCGGTCCAGAGGAACACATCAGCTGAGGGAGTACCAGTGGTTCGCAAGCAGATTCAGGACCTCAAAGACTCCTGGGAATCACTCTTATCAACATCCATACAGTGCAAAAGGTCAGAGAGCTTTCTCTCCATCAGTCTGTGTATATTTATCCTCTGTTGTACCTCAAGCTTTTGTCCAAGTATTTCATGAGGTATTTGCTCTTCAGGTGTCTGTGTGGAAGTAGTTGATGTCTTATTTATGTGTTGCATTTACAGCCAGCTGGAAGGTGCCTTGTCACACTGGACCAGTTACCAAGAGGATGTCAGTCAGTTTGAGTGCTGGATGGAGCGTGTAGAAGAGAGCCTTGGAAACTCAGACAAACACTATGCTGAAATGAGGGACAAGACAGCCAATCTAGGCCGTGCCAAGGCAATTGATACTTTTCATATGATTTATTTAGCTCAGAGAATTACAATACTTAGGCTATAATACATAGTTACATATGTGTAATATAATATAATATAATATATAATATAGTTCTGTTAATCGATTTAAAAAAAACCTAATTATTCACACATTTTTTTTCTGTAATTAATCAGGATTGAACTGGTTTATTAGGCTGCTGTCACTTTAAGATCTGCCTCACATGATGCGGCTCTGATGCGCTGTCACACGCATCTCATTTTCTCACAACTCTTTAAGTTAATTTAAGACGTTATTTAACTCATTTAAGACAAAATGGGCGTTTTGGCATAATTGTGTGTTATTGTTTTCCATCTGCGCATTCTCTTTTGTCTTGTGGCGCTTGAATGGTGTAAAAGCATTTGCATGAATAACAGCGTGATCATATAATGTAACGCTAGCAGATGCTGCGTTAATTACGTTGAATATTTTTTATGTGTTAAACTGGAAAAAATGTATCACATGCGTTAACGCACTAATTTTGACAGCACTAAATACAATATAATATACTGGATTTATTAATTAGGTAACGATTGTATATTCTTGCAGTTATATCAGAAATTGTTACCTCAAAGTATTAATTACTTCAATTGCTTTGTTCTGTACAGCTCCTCTATGAGGAAGTTCTTAGCCACTCTAGCCCTTTAGAGACCATTGCTACCAAGGGTTCCAACATGACTGAACATACAGCCACTCAACAGGAGATCCAGAAACTCAGTGAGAAATATACAACCATCAAAGATAAAGCCAAGGTATGAATGTCAAACTATAGACCGTAGACTGGTGAGTCCATGAAATTGTGGTTAAAGCACAACAGTAGAGTTCTGCAAGTAAAAATCCCATTCATTTTTTATATAGAGAAATAGATTTTTTTACAATAACATATTAATCTTTTAAGACAAGAGCTCTGACGTTGCCGAACAATGATATATGTTTCTGTAGAAGCCACAAATCAGTATGATTTCAGCTTCTTTAAAAAAAAAAAAAAGTTTTAATAGCTAAATTCCCAGTGAAGTGCTAAATCATCTATTACCCTGAAAAGATCTTTCAACACTCAGAGAAGTTGTTACCATATAAGCAGAATTTGAGGCCAAAGAGCTCAGCAGAGACCTCCCACTCGCATGAAGCGTTGCAATGTACATGAACTAATATTTAAACTATATTTTCACAGATTAGTCAAGATGATAATGAAGATGAGTCCAAAAAGGTTTATTAATAAAACAAACTTAGGTAATCCACATTGAAGACAAAGTAACAGCGGGAACTTAAATACACAGTGATAACAAACTAAATGACAAACAGGTGTGTTGATGGCATGAGTGCCCATAGTAACTAATGAGTGGTGGGAAAACTAGAACAAAGGGAACAGGTAAATGAAGATGAAAATGAAACAGAACGTGACAGAACGCCCCCTCCCGGGAAGGCACAAACTTGTGCCATGATGGCTTGATTGAGGGTAGAATGGCGGAGGTTCTGGTGGTGGATGAGGGACCGGCGAGGTGCTGGGAACCTGTAAGGGAGCAGCTGGGATGAACCAGGGCGAAGCAGACAGTGAAAGAAGCCAAGGAGGAGATGATGGGAGGAGCCATGGAGGAGTGGATGGTGGAAGAATCCAGATGACAGCACACGGTGGAGTCGATAGAGGGAGGAGCCATGATGGAGTCTTGGCTGATGACACTAGGGGGACAACTGACAGGGATAGAGCCGTTAGAAGTCCAGGGCGCAGACAGAGAGCAAATAGGACAGAGCGACACTGCTGGCACTGGAGACCTAGGCCGAGCCGTAGTGACGAGTGTCCGAGGTGGAGCCAGAGCCTCAGATGACTGAGGCAGAGCTGGTGCAACCAAGGACCAAGGCAAAGCCGGGGGAAAGGCGGAGTCCGCTGAAGCTGAAGGGGTGGAGGGACGAAGCATACCTGAAGACCTGTATGTCCATGCTGCAGGCAGGGTGAAGACCGACCAAGGTGCAGCCAGAGGGATGAGGGAGCCGGTGGAGCCGTGAGTACGATGGTATCTGGTGGAGTGGAGGGAGGAGCCAAGGCAGGGTCAACAGGCTGTCGAAACAGGCTTAGTGCTGGGCAGGACCAGTGGTAATAAACACACATTATTGCAGGAAGGGACTGGTGGTGAGGAAGGTTCGTTGGTGGGCAGGGTGGGAAGCACTACCTCGGTATCCCAGTCAATCAGCCATCCCTCTGTATCCAGCTCCACTAATACTCCCACTGGTACACACATCTCACACATCTGTCCCCTCTCCGACTGCTGGCTGAGATCAGTCCAGGCACGATCTCTGTGGTAGGAATCAGCTGGGTCTCTTGGTCTGTGGTGGGCTCTAGTTCCATAATTGCAGTGGTTGTGGGATCTGGCTCTGGGGTGGTGACAGATGTAGTGTGGGGCTGGAAGCTAACAACAAAATCCTCTTCCTCATCGCCTATCTCCTCATCGATTATGGGGATTGTTTTGACAACATTGTCATCTGTTTGTAGTACATCGTTGTATTGTAAACATATCCTTTGGATCTAGTTGGTGTGGTTTGTGGCTCAAAACCCTTTATTGAATAATTGTTTTAAATCCCAAAGAAGAAAATGAATGGGAAAAATACTTCCAGAAACCTAGCCGTTAAAAAAAAAAGGTTTGCACTCTGTTATGCTTCTCTTGGAATAACTATTGAAATAATGTACTCTACTGGTGTTTCAGGCTGCTGTCAGTAAGGCTGAAGAATTGGTTCTTCTCCATCAAGAGTACCAGCGAGGGCTGCACATGTTTGAAGACTGGCTAGAGCAAGAGCAGAGCAGTTTGGCCCTCCTCTCACCCCTAGATGAAGATGTAAATGCTCTGGAGAACACATTAAAAGAACTGCAGGTTATTATAACTGTGATATTTTCTGATTGTAATATTATAGGCAAAAATATTGGACAGGTAATCTTTAACTTTCATTCTTTCTGTCTAACAACATCACCAGTTGCTCCAGTCTCATTGCCCTAAGGGACATAACTTGCTCAGTTCAGTTCTTGCCAGTCGGGAAAGAGTCGTTTCTTGGGGTGCCCCTCAAATTGAGGATCGGGCCCTGGAAACGGCACAGACAGAATGGCAGGGGTACCAAGACCGCCTCGGTGAGACCAAAGTCCAGGTAGAGCAGGCCCTCGCAAGAGTTCAGCAACTAGAAGGTTTATTCCAAAGCTTAGACCAGTGGCTGGTTGACATTGAGCTCAAAGTTAAGGTGAGAAACCACCGTCGCTCTGATGTCACTGCAAAGGAGGCCCAGCTACAACACCTGAAGGTACGTTGTATTATAATTATGCCTGATGATTACAGAAATATTGTACTCTGGTTTCATGTACTGTATGTCGTTGACATTTTCCTTTCTTTTCAGCGGTGGCAGACTGAGGCTGCTCACCGTCAGGCCGAGGTGGAAGGTCTAAGTGCTCTTGCACAGCAAGTCGTAGAGAATGCTCATGTCAGTGGTCGGATCAGTACCAGGGTTACCCAACTCACTGCTCGCTACCACGCCTTGCTCCTACAGATACAGGCAAGTCACCCTATAGAGTGGTGCAGGTATGACGTCACTTTGTAGGCCAATCGGCAGTTGGCATCACACGGGTTCCCTCGAGAAAAACCCAATAGGATTTTCCCATAGGCTTTTGGATTATCGCAAAAAACAAGCTCTGTGAGCAACTAAAGTTTATGATACTTGCACGTTTTGTCCATCAAGATAATTCTCACAGATGATCACAACTTTTTTTAAATTTTGAAGCCTAAATGCATTCACCAGAAGTAAAAAGCTAAAGGTAGGCTATAAACGAACTACACCACGGTCGCTCGACTTCAACGTCACCATCACTAAAGCTTTCGACAACTCTTTCAGTTCTCTTTCGTGATGACGTTTAATCTCCTCGACAGCCTCTGTAGCCACTTGTTAGCAACCGCCAAGACACATAACAGCTTAAAAAAATCACGAGTGGGGTAATACTGATGTATTTAATGTCGTAGAATAAAACGTGAAAGTGTCTTGAGCTTGTGTTTACCACATTGTTCAGCCATTTCACCAAAATCCCATTAAAAAATCCCATTGACTTCGGGACAAGGGAACCGGAAGTGCTAAAATGCTAACCGTATTTTGGCCTACAAAGTGATGTCATACCTGCACCACTCTATTAACAGTTCTTATGTACTTGATGATTATTATGCAATTATGCAGCATCATGTCAATCATGTGAAAAAAGACAACAGACAATGCGGTCTTATTATCTGGCAACCCTATTTCCCATGGATTAAATAATATCCCACTAATTATTCCAATGGTTTATGCTTGGGATCTTTTGTTTCTCTCCCCAAATCCTCTCCCTGTGTTGTTCTTGTTAAACTAAAATTATTAAAAATTATTTTTGGTAATTGAAGTAAAGCTGAAATAAAATAAAATATAAATATAGATGTTGTTACAAAAACTTGTAAACTAATAATTAAACAAATAATTATAATTAATGAAATAGAAAATAAAAAAACTAATTAAAACGTACATTACATTTCTGAACCATAAACTAATAGTAAAATGAAAACTGAAAATATAAAAATATAAGCTAATTCAAAATATTAATAAATACTCCTAATAGTATATAAATAATACAAAAAAAACTAATTTTAAAACTATATTTTCTCCCTTTTCTTCCCTTCTAATTATTAACCTCAAAATTATTATTATTAAATTGTTTTTAAAATTCAGTTATGGAAAATGTTTTTGTTCAGTTAAATTAGAATTTTTACTTCATATTCATTTTCTTCAATTATGTTTCTTTTAGTAGAACCTGGCGTCATTGGCTCACCTCTCTCTTTGCTGCCAAAGCACACTGATGAGTCTAATTTTTCAGCCGTCTAAACATTGGAAGCTATCCAGCCTGGTAAACCAGCTCCTGTGACCCTCTGTGATGGCAAAAAAACCTTCAGAGCTGGAAAAATCAATGTCTCGCCCACACTGAGACCTTAGCTTGTAATTAAACAATATAGGATCCAATCTTGCCCATCAATCGGTGATGCTGCTTCTGTGGCAGCAGCAGAATTGTTTTTAACACTTGCTGTAACACCTCTTCTTCCTGCCCACTTCTCTCTAACATACACACACACCCTGGCTGCGACACTGAAGAGAGCGAGTAATTATTCTATGAGAAACAACAGGCCGCCACATGCACTGCAGTCAAGAGCTATTACATCTCTGCAGATAGGTGTGCGCGCAGCACAGCGCAAAAGCGTTAATTGGTGCCACGTGCATGAGGGATCTGAATGTCAAGAGAAGAATGCGGCAAAATAGCTTGGCCTAAAGCCCCCAGCGGTGAATGCTAGCGAGTGTGCGGCATTAGATCAATCAAAACCCTTCATGCTGATGAGACCGAATTGCGGGCATTCTTGACAATGAGCCTTTTGATTTATCCTTCCGTCATTTAGGAGACCCTCAAACAGCTCCAGGAAGAGATGCAGAAGTTCACAGAGGCTCAAAATGCCCTCAGGACCTTCTCTGATTGGCTGAGTGCAGCAAGGAAGAATTTTAAAATCGTTACCGAAAGGACAGAGGCTCTCGATCGCATTACAATGGAAAAGAAGATGAAGAGACTAGAGGTATGGCATAGTGAAAACACCAACATTTTCATATATAATAATAAAAACAAAAATGTGTGTGTGTAATATATATATATATATATATATATATATATATATATATATATATATATATATATATATATATATATAATACACACAGCCAAACCAAAAAGACAGAAATTCTTCATACAGAGGACTACCAGTAAAATTGATAAAAATTTGGGACCAAAATTATTGAGACACTTTGACCTGACCATGTTTTGCTTAAAGGGGGCATAACACACAGTTTCAGCCAATCTCATGTTAATCCTGAGCACCTATAGAATAGTATTGCATCCTTCATATCTCCAAAGAGTCTTTAGTTTTATCAGATTTATAAAAGACGGATAAGCTGTACCGACTCTTTCCGAAAACAGCTGAACTTGTGGAGGCGTGCAGTAGGCAGAGCTAAAGAGTCACGAGCACACACAAACACACACACACACACACACACACACACACACACACACACACACACACACACAATACATCATGGCATTATCCCTGGATAACTTTCGATTCACTATACGTTCGTGTTGTTTACATTATTTGCACTTATGCGCCGATTGCCAACAAAACACAGAAATTTGATGCAGTTTCACTCATGACCGGGAACAAACAAACACACTTGCAGAACTCCGTTGCTGCTCCGGAAAAACAAACTGCATCCACTGTTTCATTAACGCTGGGTTATTTGGGAAGCTGAACAAGGTTATCTTTCCCTCACAACCAGAAACACACTTCTTTAGTGTCATTGTTGATTTCATGGTCTAAAAACAAAATGACAGACAGCGCTGCCGAAGGCTCCCGTAAGCTCGTTGATGTGCGCATGCGCTCATCCGGAAGAAGTGCCCATACAAGGAATTCTGCCCTTTATGACTTCATAAAGGGCCAACGTTCCGAAACTTATTCGAATCTTGAAGGAGTGTATTTGACACAGAAATACTCCGTCATACGTCCAACTCAATTTTTGAAATTTTGGCCATGTTTACCCCCCTTTAAGTGTTTTTTTCTTTAATTGCTAATGTGACCTTTGACACCACAGACTGAACAAAATGAAGCATTGCTTGGTCATTGGTTGACCTAAATATGATCTAATTGTGGACTTAAATTTAACAGCTGATTGGTTGATTGTAATCCATCCTTTCTATCAAAGTTATCTGACATTATCAAGATGAATTTGTTCTGACGTAGTTTAACTTAAGTTTTTGTCATATTTTATTACCATTTTCTAAACTATAGTGAATAAAATGTGATAATGTGAGAAAATGTTGAAGGTGTCTGAATAAATTTTGGTTTGACTGTGTGTATATATATGAAGTAAATATAAGTATATATTTATATATTAATCACATTGCGATGAATCGCATCTATATAATATATGTGTGTATATATATTATTATATTTATATTATATTATATATTATATATGTATACACACACACATATATATATATATATATATATTATATATTTACTTCATATATACATACAAACACAGTATAGATCAACATGCAAATATAGATAAACGCATGTACAGGATTTTGTTTTTTACTTTTAGAATTGAGAGGACAGATGAAACTGTCAACCCTTTTTATCCTGTGGTTTAACAGCTATTGATTTGGCCTGATAAATAACACAGACACACACCACAGACTAGCACTCTCAGTGGGCCTGGCACAGTTTTGCACTCATATTTGAGATCGTAAGTGTGTGTGTCTGTATGTGTGTGCACGTGTACAAGTCTCTTTGTCTTCTTAAGGATATGATCAATATGTCTACTACACAAAGCAAAAGAAAGCTTTAGTGCGATCGCACCCTGTGTGCACGCGCACACACAGCCACTTCACACACTCCCCCACTGTGATAGCTGAGATGAAGGAGCGGCCTGTCTGTGGAACCTGCTGGCACAGACTGTGTAATTGATGCAATGCCCTTGCAGCTTCAACTTCACATAACACTCTTCCTTCACACACTTATACATATATATACAGCTCATTTGGCTCGTTTAATCCATGTTGAGATCAATGGTGCAACACAGACACTAATAGCAAACTGACATGGAGAAGCTATCTGTGTACTATCTATGTTCACCTACTCCATTAAACGACAGCGGTATAGACACATGTATTTGTGAATTAATAAACAGCCAATTAAGTGTGTGCTTCTATGGCCGGATCATATTTCTTGGCCCAATTATCCTTGCATCCTACATCTCTCTGCATCACTAACTTCTCATTTCCTTATTTGTGTGTGGAGATCACCATTAAAGCACTGGGGCTTCTTTCCCTGTCAGAACCGCAGCAGTAGCTCCAGATCCTGCTGTACAGCCACAGGCCTCTCACTGCTCTTTTTAGAGACAACAGGCTGATATCATATAGAGAAGCTTCCCGCTTAAAGGTAAAGGAGTAGGATAGATTGAGTGTGGTCGTTGCCGAGGAAACCCCGCTGCGACAGGCCCATTTAAGGCCTGCGTAATTGGGTCTTCCTCTTATATCTCTGTCCGGGGCCTCACCGGCTCTCCGCACACAGGTGTCAGGAGCCCGACAGGCTTCAAAGTATCCATCAGAAAAGTCCACTTCTGAAGCTCTACATGAATACAGGGATCAGAAGCTGTCAGGAACAGGAAATACTGTACATGTCTTGGTTACACACTGGGGAAGGCATAAATATCTTTCCCGTGGCTCATTAAATTATTGATTTTTTTGTTTTGTTTGTTATTGTCGTTCTTTTTGTACCCTTTCATTTGTTGTTTAAAAGATTCTCTTATCCCGCAGTCTCTACAGGGAGAGATGGATCAAGGCCACGGCTTGCTTAAAACACTTCGAGAGACTACGGAGCAGGCCGTTTCCTTCTTGGATGACCCTGGAGCATCCAGGCTAGAGAGGGAAGTGCAAACGGGGCGATCACAACTCGAAGAGCTTATTCTGGGGCTACGGGAGGAACATGCAACCCTGGAAAGGAGCATTGTGCTCTATAAAGATTTCCAAGAGCGCTACAAGGGCCAAATGCAGTGGCTTAGGGAGACTCGAGCTCTGCTCAGCTCTACTGTTGAACCTAAAGCAGAACTTTACCAGAGAAAAGCCCAGCTGGCCAAGTACAAGGTAGGTGAATTGTTTTACAGTCTTCAACCAATATGAAGTGTGAAATTACAGTATATTCCAGGTTAATAATTGCATGACTTTCACAGTAATTCCACAGTAGGAATTCTCTTGTATCTAACTGCACTAAAATCTACAATATCATACTGTATTTCTACAGTGCATATGTACTATGGAGGCGTGAGCGTCGGAACCATTGTATTTGGGTGGGACAAGACCCACCCACTTTTTAAGACCAATGATATTGGACCCACTCACTTTTACCGTCTCTAATTCAGCGCATGTCTGTGCACCTACCCCTTTATTATTAAACACACGTTAGATGCTTTATTTTTCGATTATTTTCTTCATTTTTATTGAAAATAAATGCCTTTTCGACCTGATATGTGATGGGAAAATGGACTAGAGCAAGTTCGGCAAAAGGCGGATTCGATTTGCATCAAAACTTTTTTTTACCATGTGTCTTACCCCTACACCAGTGGTTTTCAAACTGGTCCTGGAGCACCCCCAGCACTGCACATTTTGTGTGTCAACATCCTACACACCTGAATCAACTCATCAGCTCATTAGTAGAGGCAGCAAGACCTGAAATGGGTGTGTCAGATTAGAGAGACGCGCAAAATGTGCAGTGCTGGGGGTGCTCCAGGACCGGTGTGAAAACCACTGCCCTACACTATTGCCTCTGTAAAAGGTTCAGTGTCTTCCGTAATTTTGTCTGGCCCAACCAGACGTTTATTAAACAAGGCAGGCTATTTTCACTTAATGTAAATGTCATCTACTCCAGTAAAATTGTTCTGGGGGAGGACCCACCCACATTTTGTTTTGCTTCCGACGCCCATGTATGGAGGTACCCAGCATGCAGTGCGGCATGAATAGATTATGCTGTGAATGATTTTCTTGATTCTTGTTGATTTTATCTGTGCTGCTGAACTTAAGTGTTGCAAAATGATGATAAATCTCAGCAGCTGCTTCACTATTGTGAAATATCCATCTACAAACAATTATGAATTTGAAATAAGATATTGGTAAATCTTCATGCTGAAATAACGCTAATAATAGTATAGTTTGACTATCTTAAAATCAGCCAATTAGCTTATTTTATATTCTAGCTTGACAATTTTTTTTTTTACAAATGTTTTCATTTGTCACACTTCTGACATGGCTAGATCAGAAATTTGAATATGAATACACAAGGTCCAAGATCCCAAGCTAATGAAACACTGATCACCATCATGGTGACTTCAACACAATTACAGCACTAAACAATATAACTTCTTACAGTGGCAGGTTAAAGATAACTTTATAATGTGAGCAGTGTAATGTGAGCATAATGTAACAAGAGCAGTAAGTTACTGTGATGTCAGCATCATTTTGCTGTTAATTAACAGTAATTCGTAAGAAAATGACCCAGCATGCGTTAATTTTACTGTACATTTCTGACTACAGTAATGTATTGTAAAATAATACTCTTTAATCCCGTAAATTTTTACAGTGTAGTTGTCTGACTAGCATACATTTAATACATTTGAACAAAAATAAAATTAAAAGTAATATTGTGAAATATTATTATAATTTAAAATAACCATTTTCTATTTGAATATACTTTAAAATGTAATTTATTCCTGTGATGCAAAGCAGAATTTTCAGCATCATTACTCAAGTCTTTAGTGTCACATGATCATTCTGAAATCATTCCGATATGAGGATTTGGTGTGCAAGAAACGTTTACTATTATTATCAATGTTGAAAACAGTTGTGCTGCTTAATATTTTTGTGTAAACTGATACATTTTTTCATTCATTCTTTGATAAATAGAAAGTTAAAAAGAAAAGCATTCATTTGTTACAATGCAAAAGTCTTTACAGTTTTGATCAATTGAATGTGTCCTTACCACAGACTGCCAAATGTACATCTCTGTATCTGTATTCATTGTTCTTTTGTGTCCAGGCTGTGCAGCATTCGTTGCTATCCCGGGATTCTGCCGTGAGCTTTGTGCTAGAGAAAGGAGAGTCTCTGCTGACCCTCCTTCACTCCCCTTCCATCACAGACAACATTTCCAGACTACAGGCAGACTACCAGGAGCTGTGTGGCTCAGCAAGGGTGAGCTCAAAATGACTACACGATACTACAATAATTTAAATGCAACATAACATGGAAGATGCAATGATTTCAGAGCATTAATGTACAGTATGACCTACCACATTTATAAATCAATGCTTGTTTGGAAGGGTAACAGTCATATACATATGGAATCGTTTAAAAACTAAATTGTAAATGCTACTAAAATGCAGATTATTTCCCCTTTAATCTTTTGAATATTAATTTCGAGACTTTAATGTGCTATTTCCTCAAAGAAGGCATCCATTAACCCTGCAATCAGTGTCTTGAATACTCGCGTTCATCTCATGCCTGCAGCTGTCAGAAGCTCTTTATCGTGCACGAGGGTTTCCAGCTGTGTGTTTATATAGGTGCTTTCATTCGAGTGCTTACTAATGTCTCGATCATTTCTGTTATTTAAATGTATTTCCTTAGACACATGTTCACAGATTGGAGGGCCAGGTGAAGAAACAGGAAGCTTACCACAAAGATCTACAGGAAATTGAGCGTTGGCTGTTGCAGATGTCCAGCAGGATGGTGACTCCTGACCCGTCATCAAGCGGTGGCCTGGAAGCTGCCACTCAGCATCTAGCCAGACATAAGGTGACAAATCACAGAAAGCTTCACAGAAAAGCATAAACCCTTAAACAACCAATCAGACATCTGCACTTTGTTTACCCACATGTAAAATGTTTTTTTATAATGTAAAACGCAATCATAATGTCAAGAGTCCCTGCTAATATCAGTGTTTTCAAGAATATTTAAAGCTACTTCTAAGAAAATCTTTTGTGTTAAATTTATATCTGCTCATATTGTCTCATCTCAGGCTATTATGGAGGAGATAGCAGGTTTTGAGGAGCGTTTGGCTACGCTAAAGGAAAAGGGAGAGGAGCTGTTGTCCGGCTGCAGTGAGCGCCTCCAGGCACGGCTTCGCCAGCAAATTCAGAACCACCAGCAGGGAGCAAGAGACAGCTACTCTGCCATCTGCAGCACTGCCCAGCGTGTGAGTTTACTTGGCCACACACAAGTACAAGAACAGCACTGTGCCGATGTTTACTATGCATGTAGACTTATGACGGTGTATAAAGACCCACAGTTTCTATAGGTGGGGTTTAATTATGTGTCTTTTAGCGATTGCCAATACACTGGTGCATCGGTATTGTATGGGATTAAATTCATTTGCTGTCATTTTCAACCAAGCCAGAGGCATAAGTTATTAACTGTCCCAACACCTTTTTCCACCCTATTTAGAATTTTGCCTCATTGACAGGACAAATTGGCTGCTTTTAAACAACTAGTCTGTGTTTCCAGACACATTTACAGGCCAATACTATGGGATTAAAATATTGCACCGAAATTATTGCGGTTACGGATCAATAAATAAGCATTAGGAATCAAAAGTTTAAACACATTAAAAATTATATTGCACAAATCTTAAACTTATGTTTATGTGTTCTTAAGTTGTTTTTCTTGGTTTTATTACTCTGTACTTTGTGCTCTCTTACATTTTCTGCTCATATTTACATTTGGAAAAGAACGTGAAAAGAAGAGCGAAGAGAAAAACAGCACAAGCGTACAAAAGAATGAAATATGAGCAGAAAATGTAAGAGAGCACAAAGTACAGAGTAATAAAACCAAGGAAAACAACGTTTAAGAACATAAACATAAGTTTAAGATACACCGATCAGGCATAACATTATGACCACCTTCCTAATATTGTGTTGGTCCCCCTTTTGCTGCCAAAACAGCCCTGACCCGTCGAGGCGCCAGCATTCAAAACCAGCACTAACTTCTTGAACAATTTGAGCTACAGTAGCTCGTCTGTTTGATCGGACCACACGGGCCAGCCTTCGCTCCCCACGTGCATCAATGAGCCTTGGCCGCCCATGACCCTGTCGCCGGTTCTCCACTGTTCCTTCCTTGGAGCACTTTTGATAGATCCTGACCACTGCAGACCGGGAACACCCCACAAGAGCTGCAGTTTTGGAGATGCTCTGACCCAGTCGTCTAGCCATCACAATTTGGCCCTTGTCAATGTTTTTTTTACTTTTTTATTCGTGCTTGTTATTTTTTGGGAATTTAATCCCATAGTATTGGCCTGTAAATGTGTCTGCAAACACCGACTAGTTGTTTAAAAGCAGCCAATTTGTCCTGTCAATGAGGCAAAATTCAAAATAGGGTGGAAAAAGGTGTTGGAGAGTTAATAACTTATGAAATTCAAGAAAATGCCTCTGGCTTGGTTGAAAATTACAGCAGAGTTGCATTTTTAATTTAAATTTGAACAAACTATACAAACAGCAAAATAATAATTGAACAAACAAATATATATATAGTTAGAAAATTCAGCAATTTTTGCAATGCTTTCCATTCATTGTTCTCATGTCACTGTGTAGCTGTAACTGCTCACATCAAAACATTGTTCCAGCAGCAAGCTCAAGCGTGCCAACTTACTGCCACTCTTCCAGAACCTCTTGATTATTTTAATCCACCCTGCCTTGCTTTCTAGTTGCACAGGACCAACTAAAGTGCTGACAAAATCCTCCTCTCGGTGTACTTGTCTTTTAAATCAGATTAAACAACCCTCACCAGGCAGTCAATAAATCAGGGACGTCTGGCAATGAAATGTGCTTGACATTTTGACTTCTGCATGCCAGTGTCATTACAAGGAGACCCATCAGGAGGCACTAAGAAATCATTTCACCATGAAAGCATATCATTAAAGCCCACGGCAATGAAAGTGAGCACATACTCCCCTTTGCAAATCACCATTTCCCGTCCCCCTACTCCAACTCTTGCAGTATCCCACCAAAAGCTGCCACCTGCTTTCCTCTAAGAACTCTAATCATACACACCCCTAATATGGCAACTACTCTCTGCCATCTGACACATTGCCTGCTCAGTCACTCTCTGAACAAACCACCCAGTCTATTAATACCTCGCCCCCTTCCCGTGCCAGTTTTATTTTGCCCATCAAGTCCAATTCCGTCAAAACAAGCCGAGACATTGATAAACCCTTCCCTTCTGGTTTGCTAGTTTATACCCCGTACCATCTTGTGCCAACCTTGCCAGAACAATGCCATCCGGTAAATCCTGCCACCTGGCAATCTGGTCAATGAGTCCCATAGTCTGCATGTACTCTGCCAACTCCTGCCGTCTGCCAAAGCAAGCCTGTCGTTGCCTGCCCCCCGCGAGGGCTCGTGAATTAAGAATGTCAATCAGCGTCAGCTTTTCTGCTCATGGGATTAGGCATGCCAGAGCATTCAACACCTGTCAAATGGACTTTGCTTTATGTTGACCCGATTTAGCATGGCTAACCGTATGCCCCTCTCATGTCATTCTCCGTTTTGCTCCTCAAATATGTCCTAGTCATGCTGTTCCTGTTTTATACAGCTGAGGATTACTTAAAATACCCTTTGATGTGCATACTGTGCATGCTATATTATGAATTGGCTCAGTGTTGACCCATATAGAGGTGGTATTGTTTCAATTTTAGCCAATGACTTTTGACCACTACATGCAGTGTGGTTATTCTGAAGTAAAACACTTTTGTCTGTTTGTGTAGATGTATCAGAGCCTGGATCGGGAACTGCAGAAGCACGTAAGTCTGCGTGATACGTTGCAACAGTGTCAGACGTGGCTTTCAAATGTACAAGAGGAGGTACAGCTTCCTGTACATGCACCAGTCTGCCTACAGGAGGCGCTAACACAGGTATAGGTTTTTATGTTGCTTTGTCTATCTACACAAAAGTAGCTTTACTGCACAGTGAAGTTGGTATGAGAAAGCCTGACTCTATGTATAATCAACTCTACCTGATTTGGTTTCTGGTTTCTCTTAAATGTCTCATCAGATGAAGCAGGACCGAACTCTGCAGGAGCAGGCTAGTACCTATTTGCAGCTGGTGTGCTCTACCTGTGACCTTTCTGATGAGAAAGTACGAGAGACGGCTGCTGAGATACAACAGGTCAAACTTCAGGTGAGTGACTTTTAAGAATACTAGGGATGCACTGATATGAACATTTTAGCCAATACGGATAACCAATAATTCTTTATATATGAAAGCCGATAACCAATATATTGGCCGATAGATCTGAATCCAAATTTTTATATAATTTTTGAAAGTCTGATTACAAAAACAAAAGTCTCACCATTAAATCCTAGCACACAATTATGATGTTCTCATTATAATTTTATGTAGCCTATATGACAGACTTGTGCTGCACTTTTTTTTGTAGTGATTCCAATCATATTTCAAGCAATTCAAAACCATCATAGCTAACAGTGCGCATCTGAAGTGTCTCAGCTGAAGGAAATAATACATTATTTATTGGCTTTAATATATCAGCCAAATTTTCTTATCGGGCTGATAACGATAACATTAAAGTATCAACATATATCGGGCAATACTGATATGGTGGCCAATATATATCGAGCATCCCTAAAGAATACATTCAATTTTTTGTTGTTTCTTCTACTATGGGCACTTTTATAGAGAACTCCTAAACTAAGGGGTATGGTGATGGAAGAAAAATATTATATCTCAGTGCATCTTTTGCGTTCACTTTTGCATTCCCCAGAGAAACTCTAGAAACTCTTTTATGTCCAGTGGTTTAATTTTTTTATTAAGACTAAAAAATAAAATTCTATTTGTTATATGAAAGTCACATTAAACTTTTTTACCATGCCTTCAATTTACTTTTGCAAATGATGTTTATGTAGGTTTTAAAAATATTACAGTTGTGCTGTCGACATTAACGTTGCATAGCAGTAATGCAAGCAATTAATTTTTTCCAGTTCAACGCGTTCAAAATATTGAATGCAATTAACACAGAATCTGTTTTTTCTGTCATCCTTTGGCTAGTGCTACAGTATATGATCACGCACTTATTTACATAAATGCTTTTAAACTATTCAAGCGCCAAAAGAGAACATGCTGTCTGTGAATGTCCTGACTATATGACACACACACACGACGCACAGAATGATGCGCGTCAGTAACGCACGTACAGACATCGATAGAACAATCGATAACAAACACAATGATGCCAAAATGTCCGTTTTGCCCTCATAAGAGCAGTCTTAAATAAGTTAAATAAAGTCTTAAATGAACGTAAAGAGTTGTGAGAAAATGAGACATGTGAGATCCGTGTCATGTGATCCGCAGCAGGTCTTAAAGTGACAGCAGCCACTAATGCTGTCATTAATGTTCATCAAAGAACAAAGAGAACAGAAAAAATCACTCTGCGCTCTCGACTAAAGTACTTTTGTTTCATTAATAAGGATTAATCTATATTTAATTCATAATTTATGCAGTGCAAACTGTTTGATAACTTTATTCAATTTCTGTATATATCACAGGTCACAAGTAAATATGACATTTATTTTGGGTTTATCTGAGGATTGTTTTAAGGTCACTTAAATTATAAATTATAGCTTTCAATTACACTGTCATGTTGAATGGCTATAATTTAAAAAAAAATGTCATCGAGACATCAGTATCTGTATTGTATCAGTGACACTGGCCGTCGTTCATAAAAAGATGCCATTAAACTTATAAAAATATACTGTCTTTAAGTTTCTACATTAATTTGGAGATTAACTGAAATTCTTACATTATAAAATATATTAAAAACTTATACAAACTTGTTTTTAATCGTTTTTAATTGTGATTAATCACAGAAAAAATGATTAAAATCTAGTTAATTTTTGTTAATCGATTGACAGCACTAATTCAAATATTTAAAATATTAAAAACCATCATAAACATTAGATTTGGTTGGAAAATGTTTAGAGATGTTTTCCGCCTAATACAGATCGAGGAGAGGATGCTGGAATCTCAAGAACTAACAGAGAACTGGAGAGAGATCAAAGACTTGCGTTCCAACCTTGAATGTCGTCTTCTTGAGGCTGATCAACTCCTCCAGAGCATGTTAAGGAGGCCAGCTGAGCTCGAGCCAAAGGTTGCTCAGAACCAGCTGGACCAGGCTCAGGTAAGTGACAGCTGTGTGTATAGATGACATCCATTGGAAGACAGCAAAATGACTACCAGAGATTTTTCTGAAACACTACTGCAAATGTAATATTACATTGATACCTTATGCACAAGTTTTGTACGATATCTATCAGTTAATCAGATGCAGTCTATTATGTATTGCTGAAAGCTCTGGTGATCTTTGGCCTCTGTTACATTTCCTGGCAGGAAGCTTCATTCATTAATAAAGATTTCTCCCCAGATTACTCATCTGGTTGTAATTATGGATGTGTGAATTGATTTGTCAGTGCCTGTAATAACAGCGTCCAGGCAGACCCCTTCATTGTGTGTGAAAAATAGCACATATTAACATCTCTGGATGTGCTGAGAATTGTCAACAATAGATTGAATGAAAACCCCAATTACCTCAAAGCTCACTCTCTGCCAGTGACAGAGGGCGTCATCCAGAGCTGTCCATTTGGAAGGATATCAAATAAAGACAGGCAGCATTTATTAATAATACCCCATATTTCATGCCACAAAGGGCTTTATCCAGGAGATGCGCGCCAGGCAGGTTGAGCTGACCCAGCTGAGGGAAAGCATTAATAGGCTAACGGCTGGTCAGGAGTCCCCCGAGCTTATGGAAGTTGGGCACTTGCGCTGTGCTTGGCTGGATCTGGGCAGACAAGCTGCACAGCTGCTGGAACAGAAAGAGGAGGATCTACAGAGAAGTGGGGACTATCATGACTGCATTTGTATGGTGGAGGAGTTGTTTGACCAGCTGTCCAAGAAATGGGATCAATTGGCCAGGCATGTAACATTCCCTTTCAGATTTTGCACAACATATTCATGTTTGATAGTTGCCACAACCCTCTACAATGCGGGTAAATCACTTGCATATGCGACTAAATAATGTCAATCAATAGAAATTGGCTAATAAATTATTTTTTTCTCGCCAGTGTGTGTGTTAGAGGCTAAGTATAAATTTATCATAGATATATTTTCACTCGCTGAACACTCTGACTGAGCGTTTGAGAGTTTTGCTCTCCGTCAAGTGATCTGTACTATTTCAGTTCAGCTCAATGGATGCGCGTACCTGCGTTTGACGTACCTTAAACTCTAGTGTGAAGGCGCACGACTCGCCGTTGCTTGGCTGAGAGCGCTGTGTTTCTCACACACATGCAAAAAGAGAGCGAGCGAGAGTCTTACATACCACGCAGAATCAACGTGCGGCATGCAAACAATATTCTTTGTTGTATTTTCCTGTCAAAATAACAGAGTTTGTTTGTAATTATTCGGCTTTTAAGAACAAGCAGAAGATACGCCGGTTTCTAGTGGGCGGAGCTAATACACAAACGGCAATCTCATTGGCTGGCGCTCATCTATTACCATCCCTGTTTTGATTTCAGCAAATCAGTTTGAGCAAACGCTGACAACGTGATTAATATTCATGAACCCAGCAGTTTATCAATACTTAGTGTGTTGTATATTGTTATTAGTAGTAGTATTATTATCTTTTAATAATAATTACTATTATCAATTTTTTTTACTGAAACACATAGTGCCCTATCATGCATCCGGATTGCTATATACATGGTGAAATTTGCGAGCAGAAAGACTGAACACAGAGGAATCCTTTTATTTTTAATATTTAAAAATGTGTGTGAGCTGCTGCACGTCCCTGTGTGGGCAATAAGCAAAGTGTACACGCGTTGTGGACCCACCTATAGGCACATATTGCTTACGCGCCCTTTAAATAACAAAAAAAATATTGCGCCAAAACCTGGTTTTGACTTTAGACCAGGTTTCAGTTGGTCAATGGCGCAAGTCTATTTTGGTTGCCTTATAATAGCAACGCGCCAACAATGTGCCTGAACACACCGCCACCAGTCCTGGCGTTTCTATTGCCAAGGTGTGCGTAGAGGGTTGTTGTTCTTCAGACGTTTTTGTCTATCATTCTTCTATTTGTTCACAAAAATACTGACTCTTTTCTAGGGGAGATATTGAGAGCACAGCGGAGTGTCTGGATGCCTTAAAGAAGTTGTCCACAGACCTGCAGGACCAGAGATGCGTGCTCGATGATCTGAGAAATAACAGGCACGGAATCCTGCCTCGTCTGAGCTTAGAAGACAGAGACCTGGTTAAAGAGCAGGTTAGTTACCTTGAGCAACGTTGGACCCAGGTGGAATCGCTTGTCCAGCAGAAAATTCAAGATTCAGCCCAAACGCTAGAAGAATTGAGTCAACTTGAGGAACACTTGCGGGAGGCACAAGAGTGGGCTGAGTTGCAGCAACCGTCCCTCTCTGAGGTTCTCAAGACCAGTCCCCCTCCAGATTTGGCCCAAAGCTTTCTGTTTGATCACTTGAGCTTTTGCGCAGAACTGGAGGCCAAGCAAAAGCTTCTGGCAGAGGTTGTGACCGATACCAGCAGCCTTTCCTATCGCCTAGGACTTAATGAAAGGAGGAAGCTGCAGGCTTTGGTCCTGGAAGCACAGGCAGAAGTAGAAGTGCTTGGAACTAAGGCAGCTCAATATCGGAAAAGCCTCAGTAAAGTATTTACAGAACGGACGCAGTTCCTACAAGCCCTCCACAGGGCAGCTGAATGGATCAGGAAGCAAGAGCAAAGGGCTCTTGCAGATGATCATGTGGCGCTCCTACCAAACGTACTGCACAAGCAGGTGTCAACTTGTAAGAATTTTACCAGCAGTTTAAGAGCATATCAGGTGGAGCTCACATCACTTTGGACACAGGGACGAGAATTAGTAAAGGATGCAACCGAGGAGGAAAAGAAGGAGACCCTTCAGAAGCTGGAGGAGTTGCAAGTCACCTTTGAAGCCTCCTTGCAAAAGAGCACGGAGCATCTGCAGAATCTAGAGAAAGCGCTAGTCATTCGGAAGTACTTTAAAGTGGACCTTGACAGGATCTCTGAGTGGTTAAAACAAGCAGAAGTAGCTACATTTCCAATTATTGACCTGAGTGGGAATGACGAGGACCTTCAGAACCAGCTGACCGAATACCAACAGCTTCTTGATCATGCTTCAGAGTATGAAAACCTTTTGCTTATCGTCCAAAGGGCAGGACAGGAGATTCTTCCCACCTTAAATGAGGTTGACCACTGCTACCTAGATGAGAAACTCAATGGCCTCCCACAACAGTACAATGACATGTTGCTGTTGATCAGAGAGAAGCGCGACAGGATCCAACAAATGCTTCTGGAGCGCAGGGAGTTTGAGTCCCTCATTGATGTCACACGAAAAGCTTTGGAGGAACTTCAGGAGAAATGTGACAGTTTAGAGATGCCAGCCAGCCAAAGTCTAGAAGAGGGAGAAAGATTGCACAACAATTATGAAGTTCTCCTGAAAGGTCTTGCTAATCTCTTTCAGGGAATGCAAGATCTTAGAGGTAAAACTCAGGATTTCCTTAGCATGGGTCAGCTATATGCTCCTGAAGTCACTGACCAGTTAGTTCAGCTCCATGGCAGTCTTAACCAGCAGATTGAGTGGAAGATGAAAGAATTGCGGAAAACATTGAAAATATTAAATGACCACCGAGCAGTTATCGAGAAAATGGATTATAGCATCACTGGATTAAAGGAACAGCTTGACAAACTTGACTCAGATGGGGCGGCAGAAGCCACAGAGAGATTATCTACACTATACAACCTATCGAAATGTCTTGAAGAGGTTAGTTCCTATCCAGAGGGTCTCAAAGCACAATCCGATGACCTCAACCAGCACTTTGATTTAGAGACCCTTAAGACTCAGGTTATCTTCAGGGAGGAACAACTTCTTACTTTAAAGCAAAGGATTAATACACACATAGAAGAATGTGAGAGAGGTTTTATAGGAAATAAGGACTATCAAACTAAAGTATCAATAGACTGGCTCAAGAGTCTTAGGGATCAATTGAGATGTCCATTAAAATTTGAAGAAGCAAAAATTGAGATTGTGCAGGATGAGGTCAGGTCACTGTCCGCACTTCAAGGAGAAATTAAATCTAGGTTTAGAGTATTAGAAGATATAACAAATGAAGAGAAACAGAAGTACGTCAGTGACCAAAAGCCATTTCCAGAACTCTTTGAAACTAATTTAATGGATATTCCAAAGCTGAAAGATGATCTTCAACAAGCTTTTAACACCAAACAGGTGAGATAATATTAATTCCTGACAGGAAATTGTGTTTTCTGCCTCCGTAATGGAATACTGAATCTTAATGTTTCCTTAAACTGTTGATCCTCAGGTGGCCTTGCAGTCTGTTCTGTCCCTGCTCCAGAGATACCACCATTCCTTGCAATCCATCCAGCAGTGGTTTGAGGAAGCTGGTGCTCTGCTTGAGCAGGCCCCACATAAGGTAGACCTGGAGAAAATTTCAGACTGCCTCAAGGACTTAGAAAATATAACAGGCCGGGGACAAACCGTCAAGTGTACGATGCAAGATATGCAAGATCTAATCCCTCAAATGGGTGACTTTTTGAGCCCTACTGTAATTAAGCAAATCCAGCAACATTGTGAGGAGTCTCATCACAAGGGCACAGAGGTCTTTGAGCAGCTAAGACAACGTCGAGACAACTTGCAACGGTAATGCTAATGAGGTTTTGACATCTACAGTCTTGCTCAAAAGTTTACACACCCCTTGCAGAATCTGTGAATAATTTTAACAAAATAAGAGGGATCATACAAAATGTGTTCTTTTTTATTTAGTACTGTCCTGAATAAGATATTTTACATAAAATATGTTTTCATATAGTCCACAATACAAAAAAATAGCTGAACTTTTTGAATTTGAAGATCTTCCGGGAAACATGTACCTTCTGTTGCTTTCAAAGAGCAGTACTTAATGAAAATATTTAAACAAAATAAGAACAATTTTGAACATCTTCATCCTGTTCAAAAGTTTTCACCCCCGCCTCTTAATGTGTTGTGTTTCCTTCTGGAGCACCAGTGAATGTTTCAACCTTTTTTAATAGTTGTGTTTGAGTCCCTCAATTGTCCTCAGATCTCAAAATCATACAGTCACTGCTGGAAAGGGTTCAAATATGCAGAAGATGCTGAAAAAACTGAAGAATTTGAGGATTTTTCTGAAGAACGTTGGTCAGTTTAACTGCTCAGGACAAACAAGAGACTCAAGAACAACCATCACAAAACACACACACAGCCGTGGATCATCAGGGAACAACACACACACACACACACAGCCGTGGATCATCAGGGAACGACACACAGGATTAATAATCAAGGGTTCATAAACTTTTGAACGCGTCATTTTTATAAATTCAGCTATTGTTTTGTCTTGTGGACTGTATGTAAACATCTTTTATGTAAAATATCTTAACTTGCATTGCTTTATTCATATTAACAATATGATGACAGGCATTGGTGTTTATACAGTTTATACTTTTTACAACTGGATTTGAAGTCACACATTTACTTTGTTTGTTAGAAGCATAACTCAGTGGAGATCCTACCAAGATGAAACAGATAAAGTGATCAGGCAGATGAATGAAGTTGAGAAGAGGATGACCGAGTTTACAACTGCCAAAGCAAACTCTGAACAAGAAGCTGAAGACAAGCTTTGTTTATACCAGGTCTGTGACTATGCATTTCTTTCCTTGCCTCACTTTGATATGGGTGTTGCCGTTATTCTAAATATCTCCTATTGCTTCCATTTTTTTTCTACAGACAGTTATGTCACAAGCTCAGGGTCTTGAAGATGCACTAAATGGACTGAAAGAAAAAGCAGCACAGTTTCAGCCTGCAATAAAAGACACTTCTTCTCTGCCCGTCCATTCACTGAGCCAGCGGTGGACTCGGTTGTATAGTGTTGCTAGAGCTCAGGTGAAAGCTCTGCAAGACTCTGCACATAACTGGAGATGCACCAGGGAGAAGGTAAGGAAGTAGATACTCTCAACTTATTACATAAAGATGCTCTTTATATTATTCTCCATTTCAAAGAATGTAATCAAACACATGCAATAGTGCAAATCAGATACAAAATGGCATAAAATAATTGTTAGGTGCCCAAATAGCACACTTGTTTCCTATTAACTATGGAAAAAGTCATGAGTTAAGATGAAGTAAAAGCAGTTATTCTGTAAGCAATGCGGATCTGTGATCAGACCAGAGCATCAGCCACCGGCAGTGGCCTGAGAATGATGTAATGCCTGGCAATGACTGTCCATACAAAAATAGCCAACATGGTAGTTGCCAACTCACCACTTCCCCCATGAATCTCTGCTGGAATCACAGGAAATGGCATCATAAGAGGGCTATACTGTGTAACACAAGTTATATATACTTTTTATGCATCAGGTTATACAACAGTAATACTTGGGCGTATAAAATATTATTGGAGAGGCATTGCTGTCCAGACATCCATATCAGTAATGTTAGCAGTAACTGTGTCCTGTTTATTTTTGGCAGCACACACTAATTCTGTGTTGACCTAAACCCGTTTCATTGTTCAGCTGAGGATATGACATCACTCGGTAAGAAAGAGTCATAGTTCTTACAGAGAGAGAGAGAGAGAAAGAGAGAGAGAGAGGAGATCTAAAAACCACAAAGAGCTTTTTTTCATCCGTTTCATCACTAAATCATTATTAAGAGTTATCTGATGTCCTGGTTGCTACTCTTCTGTAAACACAGTTGCTGATGTCTTAACCCTCTTCTTTCATTTAATAAATGGAAATCAAGCGAAGCGTCAGTTCTGGCAGGTCACGTTAGTCAAGCTCACATCAGCTGACTGTCAGCTGATCACGTCTACCTATAGGAATACGACGTCTATCACAGCATACATATATAAGCTCCTTCAGTACTATCAGCAGCTGTCGCGTTCTCCAGAGCTCATTTACCCTCCTCCGTCCCCAGCTCCTCCTCTCGTCAGTCAGGATTTGGTATTCTGATTTCCCTTGAATCAGACTACATTCCCGATTATTTTGTACATTAAATATTGACATTAATGATATCTGCAATACATTATGTTGTTTCTGTTCTGTTTACCCTAAGGGGGGGTTATTGCTGCTCTCCCTGCTCTTATCCATGCTAGGCTGCATGGATGCGCAGGGAGTTCTTGCCCAGAACAGAACCATACCGCCAATCCAAACTATATGCTAATAGTCAATCAATCATCTTTGACGATAGTGGTCCTGACAGAAATTACACTCCATTAATTCTTAATGACTGTTCACTGTTGACTGAATCTAAAAATACTTTATATCTTAAATCTACATACCTGAATGAACGTCCAAAACTTGTAACATATGAATTTAACGGCAACTGAACATTTAAATGTATAAAGAAATACCTAAAAAGAGAAACAATAAAATGAATGTTATATCATAATAGTAGCACATATTAACAGAAGTAAAAATTTGTTGGAGTAACCCATCCCACATCTCTCTCTTTAGCTGGAGAAAATGCGGGCTGTCTGTGAGGACCTGCACAGTCGCGTTCCTGACAGCATGGTGGAAAAAGCCTCCAGTATGGCAGCCCTACACAGCCTTCTGGAGTACCACGACTCCTTCAGCCGAGAGGTGGAGAGAGAGAGCAGCTCCCTGACCCTCCTCAGACACCATGTGCTCAGCCTGTTCCTCCATCCTCACGCCGCTGCACCCACCACACCCAGCAAACACCACAACCAAGAGAACCCATGTCTGCTGGAGATCCAGAGCATTCAGGAGAAATATGACAAGTATGTCTGTCTATCTATCTATCTATCTATCTGTCTGTCTGTCTGTCTGTCTGTCTGTCTATCTATCTATCTATCTATCTATCTATCTATCTATCTATCTATCTATCTATCTATCTATCTATCTATCTATCTATCTATCTATCTATCTATCTGTCTGTCTGTCTGTCTCTGTCTGTCTCTGTCTGTCTGTCTCTATCTGTCTGTCTGTCTATCTATCTATCTATCTATCTATCTATCTATCTATCTATCTATCTATCTATCTATCTATCTATCTGTCTGTCTGTCTGTCTGTCTGTCTATCTGCCTGTCTGTCTGTCTGTCTCTGTCTATCTGCCTGTCTGTCTGTCTGTCTGTCTGTCTATCTGCCTGTCTGTCTGTCTGTCTGTCTCTGTCTATCTGCCTGTCTGTCTGTCTGTCTCTGTATGTCTCTGTCGATCTGTCTATCTATCTATCTGCCTGTCTGTCTCTATCTATCTATCTATCTATCTATCTGTCTGTCTATCTGTCTGTCTGTCTGTCTGTCTGTCTGTCTGTCTGTCTATCTATCTATCTATCTATCTATCTATCTATCTATCTATCCGTCTGTCTGTCTAAGAAATTGTTGATAGAATTTAAATGTTTAGGTTATCTATCAACTAAATTCTATTAACTTTTCAGATCTGTCTGTCTCTCTGTGCTTGAGTGCAGATACTAAATCCACTAAATGATTTAGCTTTGAATTGACAAAGTTGATCATTAGAGACAATGTTATGTCATGAAAAATTTCCAACCCTGCTTTTGTGTAATTTGCTTTTACATCTCCAATCATTTGCATAATATGTATTTTCTGTTTCCTTTTCTCCCTCAGTCTGTTGCAGCAGGTGTGTGCTAGCCGGCAGCAGGTGCAGGTGGAGCTGCTGGAGAGAGAGGAAGTGGTGAGGGAGTTGGGTCTGCTGAAAGGCTGGATTCAGGACACCCAGGGGCTGCTGCTGAGCCCCACTGCAGACCTGGATAACCTGCTCACTGACCTGGAGGTACTGCAGCGCACCATTTACAATGGAGACGTTCGAACATCCTACAACCCGTTTTACTTTACTCATGATAAGTATGGTTTGCTTTAATTGTTTCTGCTAGACGGCTCATGGTGGCATGCGGTCTCACCGCCAGAACCTTGAACAGATTGCAGATTGCCAGCAGATGAAATACCAGGAGCTCCATGCCACCCTTCCTTCTGAGATCAGTACCCAGCTGGCAGAGGTCACACTGGCTCTGGGTTCTGCAGAAAATCAGGTACCTTCATTCATATCAGGAATTTCAAAAATACAGGTACCAAATGAATTCTGGTGTGGGAAACTTAGTTTGTAAATGTAAACAGGCGAGACAAAAGATTGGATTTGTGTCAAAATATAAGCCTAATTGACCAACAGACAACTGGTAACTGGTATTGATTGACTACTGAAAATATAGGTAACATCTCTTTATCACTTAGATGTTTTTTTCTCCTGTGCTCAGGTCCAGGCACGGGAAAGAGAGGTCCAACACAGCAGAGATATTAAAGAAGACTTTAACTCCAGACTTCAGGATATCTCAAAGAAAGTCAAACTCATCTCTTTGAAACTCAAGCAGAAGGCCATGGATGTTGAGGAGGCTAAAGAGGAGACAGAGGTACAGGATGATTACAGCACTGCATTGGAAGCTGTGGTACAGACTTGCCCTAATTACTGAAGTGCACACTATAAATAATAACACGAGTGTACTACACGCAACCTGATTTCTAAATATATCAGTATGAGTGCAGTTTACAAGTCATTTTTCTTCTTCTTCTTCTTCCGCTCTTGAGTCTATGGCAGCTAATAGAACCGTATAGTAAAAAGCTATAAAATTTGCCCCACAGATAGAGGACAGTCTGAAATGTCACTATAGCAAATGTGGAGTCTCTAGCTCAATCCCTCTAGCGCCACCAACTGTCTAAATGTGCATTCATGTTTATGCTAATAACTTCTGAACCATAAGGGCTAGAAACAACATTTCCCGCCAAGTTTCCTGCCAAAAACCTACTTTTTCAAACTCCTCCTAGACGGTTTGTCCGATTTCCACGAAATTTTAACCAGATCATCTTCAGACCATACCGACAAAAAGTTTTATAACACGTGAGCGAATTCAACAAAGTGCCCACGAAAATGAACGTAAGACGCATGCAACGCATGACAACCATGACCTGAGGCGACCTGCACAGTTTCGGCGCAGTGCCACCGAGTGGTCAGAAGATATGAAAAATGGCTATCTTTGCTAATAACTTCTGAATGGTTTGGCCAAAAATTGAACATTTTTATTTGGTGCAGCATACCGAGTCGAATAATACCCAATTTTGCCATATTGGCCTTTTTGAGTGTCGGCCATTTTGAAATTTTTTAAAATTCGGTATTTTACGAATACATTGGCGTATCGTTACGAAACTCTGTCTTAGGCACCTCACCCTGAAGGTACTCAAAAAGTTTCGGGAGAGCACCACCTTGTGGTCAAAAGTTATCTTTTTTTTTTTCAAAAAATGCCTTTTATTGTCATGCCTTCTTTGTGCTTGGCCCCGATAATTGCTGCTTGCAGCTATATTTAATTATATATTTTCAGTATTCATTTTAATTTTAGTTTAAGTTTGTTATTCTATGTTTTTAACTTTTAATTTAACTTAATTTTTTTTCAGCTTTTTTAAAATTTTATTTAAATACATTTTTTAAATACTTTTATTTTCAGTTAACAATAACAACATTGCAACAAGGAGACATGTCATTTCTTAAATCACTTTTTTTAATTGCGTATGAACAACTTTAAACATTGTTTTTTTTTACCTGCCATTTCTCTCTCTTTTAATCCAGACTCTATTTGAGGAGCTAGAGGAGTGTGGTCGTGCTCTGTCTGAGTTAGATGTGGCAGTGCAGGAGTTTGGAGAGCAGAACCCTCTCCTAGCCAAACAGCTGGGCTCCAGCCTGAGTAAACTGACCGAGCTTCATGCTCAGACCAGCAGACTGGCGGAGGGAAGGACCACATGCCTTCAGAAGGTCAGCTTTTGGGGAAACCTGTTTGGAAACAGTCATCATTTTTGAGATTCTTGTTTGATGATGCTAGTGGCACAGAAATTACACACTTCATCTTTAACTTGGATAATTTGTTCAATAAAGTGTGTTCAACAAATTGGCCCGTTCTCTCTTTTAGGCAGAGAAAAACTTTGAAGAATTTAATGAGATGCTTACGTTAACTCTCAACTGGACAGAAAAAGCAGAGACTGTGGTCTCAGCCAACATCTTGTGGAGTCCAGCCTCTCAGATGCAGGAGCAAATCAGAACCCATCAGGTGGTGACGCCCTCTTAAACCAGATCAGACCTGTTTGACCTGTCTTTCAGTAGCTGTTGGGACAGAAATCTAATGATATTTTGTGATATATCTCTGTCAGGCCTTATTACAACAGTGGCAAGACCTCCAAGGAGAATTTGAGGGTCTGGTGGAAAGGGTGGGACTGCTGGATGAGGTGGTCCAGACAGATGCTCTCCACCAGCAGGTGGCAGAACTGAGCAGACATGCTGAAGAGCTGCAGCAGAGAGCCAAAACAAGACTCCTGACACTACAGGATGCAGCCAAGGTAATTCACGTCACCACGTCACACTACATAAAGCTAATATAATGAAAACATTGCAATGGGATATGCATGTGCCCATTTGGGTTTGTAGTGTTCTGTGACGTGTCATGCTGAAGGGAGTTATGGGAAGTCTCAGTGTCTCATTTTATAAACACAGCTATTTATAATAAATGTTTAAATCCATATTATTTTAATGTAATTTTTTTAAAGAAAAAACTGCAATATCACTGTTCTAGTCTACTTCAAGCTTCAAGCCTGCTGTAAATTTAGAAAGGCATTGCCATCTAGTGGCAAATTAGATAAATAATATAATTCCTCATCATTCTGTATCTTCTTGGCTAGACTTAATTTGTCTGTTCATTAAATTGGTTAATTTACTGCTTTAACTTCACATTATTTTACAGCTTTATCTTAAACTATACAATCAGTAATGTACAGAAAATTTGTGCCCATGAATTAGTCATAAATTATCTGGCTTAATGCATGCCATAAATATATATAACTGGCAACATGCCATGAAGAAACTGGACTGAAACTGTACTTCATTTTTTTTATTAGAGAGCAAATTTATAACTCATTTTAATATGTAAAGGTTTTTACATATTTTTTTACTTATTATGTGTCTGGATTACTTTATTCTGATTGGTCAATGGCAGCATTCTGCAGTCAAATAATTGTATATAATGCATAAATGATAAAAAGTATATAATTAACTGTTGTCTAAGGAAACCAATTTATAGTTCTACTATAACAGGGCTCTAGACTAACATTTGAGAGCAGTGGCACCGGTGCCACTAAGTTCTATAGATAGTGGCCAGCACCTGATTCGGTAGCGCTGGGGGAAAATTTATCATAAAGTTAATTTAATCATAAAATGACTATTTATATGACTGCTTTAATAAGTGCAGTTACTAATAATATTACATGTTTGTTTATTAGAACAGAAATGACAGCTCTTATCAGTTGGACAACATAGTGGTCGCACCAGTGTGACCTCTAACAAAATGTAGTCGCACCGGCTGGAAAAAAGGTTGCAAAATGCGACCATTTGATCACAGTCTGGAGCCCTGTATAATAGTTATTATACTTATGCCATCACTGTTTTCACTCATGCATAGGGGTGCAACGATACACTCGTGTCATGATTCGATATAAATCGCGATACTGAACTCACCATACGATATGTATAGCGATATATATATATTTTTTTTTAACTTTTTTGTATTATTATTTAAATAATATTATTATTATCAGGACCCACAAATATTCCCCCATTTCATCTTTGTACATTATATTCAACATTATATATAGTCGTTTAATGTAGTAATGTCACTGAAACTCCGTAAACTTTCATTTTTCCCCTCACGCATTACTCACGCTTTCAATGCAGGCAGCATTCTCTCCTGGTGCTCGCTATGTCCCACCTCTCCCGCTATTAATGCACTATATAAGAATAAACCATCTATAATGCTTTGAATAATCATACTACTAAAACCAAGTGTTATCTGGTGATTTAAATGATGTTTGCGCTTTGAATTTGAGGAGTGCCATTCCAGCTTCAGATGATCAATGCAATCCTTCACAGTTCTAATCGCAAGAAAGCGTGTCAAAATTCCCAAACTGTAAATGTTTAGCTCATCCAAAAATTTTAATTCTGCATTTACTCACTCCAATTCCGCGTCACGCAATCATTTGAACGCCCGTGTTTACTACAGTATATGCGTCGCTGTAAATCTGTTCATCGTATAAAGCTGTCGTGCATTTGGATTAGACACTAGATTAGTTATTTTTACGATGCCTTTATGACATGTATTGGATCTTTTAAGTTTGAGAGGAATGGACTTTAAATGGAGAGCAGAAATCTCTTAGGTTTTATAAAGAATATCTTCATTTGTGTTAAACGAAACGACATGAGGGTGAGTACATGATGACAGAGTTGACATTTTTTGGTGAGTTATACCTTATAAATACAGCAAGTTGAGCCTTGGATAAAACAACTCTATATCGCGAATCATATCGTTTACATCAACGATACATATCGTCGCATTTTTATATCGCGATATATCGATTAACGATATATCGTTACACCCCTACTCATGCAGCTTAACTATAAAACCATAGCTACCAGATCTCAGCTCTTGCTCTATTCATTTTTGCACTCTGTTTTATTCTTCATTTTTTAGGGCTACATTGATTCACTTTATACGATTTTAGACCCACTTCAGCTGCTCGTATTCTGTGGGCTTATGTCTTGTCATTTAGCAGACATTCTCAAGTAAATCACTGAATATAAGGGGCTTTAGTCTCTTGCTGATTTAGCAAGTTTGAGATTGAAGTAACCGCTCAGGTTCTGTATCCCCACATGATTGAACCTGCAATCTGACTGTTTGGATTAAATTAGTGGTACTGTGGTAGATTGAAATGGATTTTTCTTAAATGCCAAAAGAGGGAGCTACCGCTTCTGTTAATCAACCAAGTGCTTTCACAATGCCAAATGCCGACATGTCAATCCATTGTTTAGCGTAGCACCACTCTAATAGTTCCCTCTGTTTTCCTTCTTTCGTTTCCTTTCCCTGTTATTATTCTCAGGTGTGTCATTTTCAATGTTAAAATGCTAATAGTGGGATTTATTTTATTGTATCTACCCAGACGCAGCCTGGGAAAGTGTTTTTAATCCTTTAATTTAAAAAGGGTAATTATTTTTGCAGTCTAGTTTGATGCAACATAAAATTACACACTTTACCATGAAAGCAACTATTTACATTAGTTTAAAGGGATAGATACTGAATTAAATATATATATAAAAAAATCTGATATTTGTCTCTGTAAAGCCAAATTGTCAATGGGGTGAACATAATGATCCTCCTGTGTGTCTTTCTCTGTGTAGGACCTGGGGAGACTGGAGAGTGATGTGAAGAGCCTCCATCAGTCCATAGAGAGAGTCCAGGAGTCTCTGGCCTCCCCTGATCTGGCTCGCCTCAGCCTCAGAGAACAGCTGGCTCAGAGACAGGTACACCCATCACTCTTACTAACATCTGCTAACACATTTTTTTTTATTCCTCTGCTTTATCTAATGTACAGTGCCCTCCACTAATATTGGCACCCTTGGTAAATATAATCAAAGACGGCTGTGAAAATAAATCTGCATCGTTTATCCTTTTGAGCTTTCATTAAAAAAATTCACTGTATTTACTCTCTGATGAAGATACAATCATTACATTCTGTACTGCATAGAGTAGTGTGGCCACATTTATACACTCCAAAAATAATTGTCTTAATTATTAGTTGTTTTATTGTTAGAAAACATACCTTGCATTAAGTTTATTTTCTTGTTTTAAGCATAAATATAAAAAAAATTGTTTATGCTTAAAACAGGTTGACAACAAGGTAAGAAAAAATAAACTTAATTTAAGATATATTTTTGGAAAACAAGTAACAAGTTCTGCTTCTCATGTAAATGTATCTTGTTTTTCCTGGAAAACAGGTTAGAAACACTGATTAGTAATAAAAAACAACAACTTTTTTTTTCTGTGTACTGATTTTTATCTCTGGTTCCATCTAACTAATGTTGAATATTTGTTGCTCAGCTCCTGTTGTCAGAGATGGAGGGTCTCAAGCAGCAGGTTCAGACTATACAGATGTGTCAGAGCGCCCTCCGGCTGCCAGAGGACGTAATGGCAGCGTTACCGCTATGTGTTACTGCACAGAGTCTGCAGCAAGAGAGCAGCCATCTCCAACATAATACCATTCAACAGTGCAATATATTACAGGTAATATATGGTTTCACTAGTGGTCACTAATGGTCTTTTCGACCCCATTGCACATGTCTTAAAATTATAGTAGCATAAACTATTTGTCCTAAATTATGATTGTTTTGACTAACATTATAAATTGACTTCAGGGGAAAATATAAAATGCTACAGAAGTGTAAAATATGGCGACTTCAGTGTATCTGCATGGTTTCATATAGCACAGTCATGGGATTCGACACTTGTGGTTTTAACGGCTCATTTAGCATCTCTCTTCACATTCCCCCAGGAGGCCATGGTGCAGTATGAGCAATATGAACAGGAAGTCAAGAACCTACAGAGACTTATTGAAGAGGCACACCGTGTTATTCAGGACCGCCCTGTTGCCACAGGAAACATACAGGAGCTTCAGACACAGATACAACATCATGAGGTGAGGAAGGACATCCTTCTTTCATACTTTTATATTATCACAATTACAGATGCTTTTTAAACACTGGAATATGTTATGATCATTCCTGCTTTGTGCATCAGCCAGTCAATCTCACAATTCATTGCAGTCATGATGTTGTCTTAGCTATTAGTCACGTCATTGCTTTGCTAGTCGACCCACATTGGACTGGAATGAGTCAGGCCATAAATTCCTAACATGTTCTCAATGGGTGTAAAGGTAGTTCTGCGATCTTTGACCTCAGTATGTTTTGTCCTGAGTGACATCAAATTCTTTCTTTCTCTCACGCCCTTTTGCCCTGTTTCTTTACATTTGCACACACAAACACATTCACACACATGAAGGCAAGTACGGCTACACGATACGGCGATTGTTAAGCGGCTCGGTTCACACGCTGCTCCACACTCCACTACTCATCTCTGCATCTGCTTTGAGTTAGTATGTGGTTTTCTGCCAACACAAAAGCTTGATGGGTTAACATTTGAAAATTAAGAAATTAAGCCATAAATATTAGTATCGTGATTTTACAGTTGTACTCTAAAATAAATGATTTTTATTATTATATTATTTTCTTAAATACCATATTGTTCCGAATATAAGACAATGAATTTTCTTATAAATACATCTGAAAAAACGGGTTTGTCTTATATTCAGTTTTACATGTCAATAATTCACCCGCTACAATATGTGGCGCAAGATATTTACTTTAGAAATAATAATTTAAATAATAATAATAATTATTATTTCTAATCTATCCATTCTCCAAACAGCTTGTCCTCTACAGGGTCCCGGGGATGCTGTGGCCTTTAATAATGATAATAGTTATTTTTATTATTGTTGTTATTTTTTATTCATATATAATTACTACATTTTGGGGAAAACTGTGCAGCCCTACAAACAAGAACAGCCATCACATTTTAAATCGCAGTCATAATTTTTATTCTAAAAATCACAATTCTATCCCCACCAAATTGTGCAGCCCTAAAGGCAAGAGCCGTTTAAACACACCTAATAAAAATAAAGCTAAGCCTGTACTGAGTCTCTCGGCCCCATGTTTTATTAGCACAGCTCAGTTTAGTTGGGCCGGCAGCTGTGGCTTTATGACCCAGGGTTATTTTCCTCTGCAGAGGCGAGTGCTGCAGCTGTAGCTCATTACCTCATTATCAGAGACTGGCCTGTCTGTGTGTGTTTGCGAAAGAATGACAGTTAGAGAGACAGAAAGACGGGAGGGGGGCTCTGCTCTGCAATGTGAGCCCCCTTCCTCCCCTCTAAGTCTCTCGCTCGCGCCCAGATCTTTTGTCTGTCAGGAAAACAGCTTCGGGATTGGTGGAAAGAGAGGAAGTGAAAGGAAGGAAGAAAAAGCCCCTCTCACCAAGCTCATTTCCTGTTTCCGTGGTCTTTGTGTGTGTATGAGCGTGAGTTGGCCGGTTAGGGGGAGGGTGTTTTCTTCCTTGCTCTACTCCACTCCCACTCTTCTCCTGTTGGTTCGAGCTCTGTGCCAATCACGTTCACCGTTGCCCGAAGGCTTGGCTTGTCGGCTTTCTCCTACCTCTCTCTGATTGGCTGCAAGCTCAAAATGCCTCTGACGGAGCGATTGCTCGCCTGTGCTGTTTTTTCTACTGCAAAGAGACAGAGAGGGGGAATTTCTCAGCTAAGCCGGTGCCGCTCTCTGCATTAACTCCCTTTTCACTCCTCATCTATGGGATTTAATCCGGGACACATATATTTGGTCTTAACCCAGCTGCATGGACTTCAGTGGAATAATAATGTAATGTGTCATTGTGACAGGAACTGGCCCTGAAGATAAAAGGCTACCAGGAGCAGATCTCGGCCCTGAACTCCAAGTGTAAGATGTTGACTGTGAAAGCCAAGCATGCGACCATGCTGTTGACGGTCAGCGAGGTTGACGGCCTCTCCGACGGATTAGAGGAGCTGGAGGATGAGGAGGAAGAGATGCCCAAACACCCACCAACACACCCCTCTGTTGTCATGGTGAGTGATTTACACTTGTACACATGTTAGGACTGGGCGGGGTGCACTGGGTGCTCTTTTTTCTTTCACTGTCAGACAAGCATCCCATGGGTCTCTTGTTTCTCCCACAGGGTTGTATGTGCCTTTGCATTGTGTGTCCCTGCTGTTGTTTGTTACTGAAACAGGAAACCGGATGAGGGTGTTAGTTGGCCTTGACTTTGTCAACATTATTAAGACATTTCGTTGCATCAGTCACAATCAGGGCCAGATTCCACATTAACCGCCAACAGTTCAGCTCCAGCTCCAGCTGTGTCGCTCAGCCCTTACAGACTTACAGAGAAAGGAGTGTAGCTTTGCGGTACTTCAACAGTCATTGTAGCTAGATCTAAATTTAGTCTAATGTTGGAGTGCTCCAGCGGTTCAGATTACTTCAGTTCGTGCAGGCAAGCACAATTCATTATCGTATGCAATCTTGTTGTATTTTTACAGTGAGTCTGTGCATATCCTCTGCCCCATTTCCTGACCCGGTTCATTCCTTCATCATGACGAGAGGTCTGTGAAGGGCTTAGTCATGGCTACTCTTAACAAATGTGGTCTGTCTGTAATTCTCTGGTGCCGCTTTGCGGGGTCTTCTTATTCAGCTTTTCTGCTTGAATCATTACTTTCTGTCAGATTCATAAGGGATATGCATTACTGCAGAAGTTTGGGGTAAAGGAATTTAAGATTTCTATTTCAAATAAAAGCTGTTCTTTTGAACTTTCTATTCATTGGAAAATCCTCAACAATAGTATTAAGCAGCACAACTGTTTTCAACATTGATAATAATAAGAAATGTTTCTTGAGCGCCAAATCAGCATATTAGAATGATTTCTGAAGGATCATGGGACACTGAAAATTCAGCTTTGCCATCACAGGAATAAATTACATTTTAAATTGCAATAATATTTCATAATATTACTGTTTTTACTCTTTTTGATCAAATAAATGCAGCCTTATTGAGCATATGAGACTTAGTTCACCCAAAAATGAAAATTCTTTCATTAATTACTAAAGGCATTAGTAAAGACATTGTTAAAATATTCCATGTGACTACAGTGGTTCAACCTTAATGTTATGAAGCGATGAGAATACTTTTTGTGAGCGAAAAACAAAACAAATAACGACTTTATTCAACAATTTTCATTCAAATTTAATTTTAACGATGTCTTTACTACCTTTCTGGGCCTTGAAAGTGGTAATTCTATCGGGGATCAGAAACCTCTCGGATTTCATCAAAAATATCTTCATTTGTGTTCTGAAGTTGAATGAAGGTCTTACGGGTTTGGGACGACATGAGGGAGAGTAATTAATGACAGAATTTCATTTTTGGGTGAACTAACTCTTTAAAAACATTTTTTAAAAATCTTGCCGACCCCAAAGTTTTGAACGATAGTGTACTTTTTCCAACTCTCTAATATTCTTTTTTTCTTCCTTTCATGCTATACTCCTGTTTCACTTTCTTCCGTTTCTTGCTCTATCTCTTTGGCTCTTTAATTGTCAGATGACGGCAGGCCGTTGTCATACTCTCCTCTCCCCGGTCACAGAGGAGTCTGGTGAGGAGGGCACCAACAGCGAGGTCTCCTCTCCCCCCGCCTGCAGATCACCCTCACCCGGGCCTAACGCTGACACCTCTCAGGTATCCCATGGCTCTAACCCACACCTCACTAACACCTGCCAACGTTATCACATTTAATCAACTTATCCCTGATCAGCCACTAACCCACTTTAACTCAGTTTAAGCTTAACCAATTGATTTCTTACTGTAGCCACTGTTCTGTTCTTGATTTAAATATGAATCTGTCTATTCACACTGTGCTTAAACCTGGGTTAATGTAGTTCTAAACACCGCTTTTAACCCCGGGTAAAGGAACATTTCACACTTGTAATTCAGAAGCAGGTTAGCACCGCTTTTTACCCGGGGTTATGAAACCCTGCTCCGTAGCAGGGTTAGTACTTTTTTTTGCTGCGCCCATTTAATCAATAAGCATGTTTACATGCACACCAGTACGCTAATAACTCTAAAAAATCAGCTTATTGAAATAACCTGTTGTCCGGGTTTACATGCAAACCAGTAACCCGACAACACAAGTAAACCGCGTTTACAAGTCTCTATTAATAAATCAGGTTATTTGATGTCAAAACGTAATAATTTGCGTATGTTATGTCGGTTGTGATGTTAAACAATGCACTGAAGAAGAGTATTGCAACATGTCAGCAGGGAACTTACGGCTCATATATTGTCCTCTCATGCTGTTACAGATGCAGCATTTTGACTGTATCACTTCTGATGCTGCACGAGATGAGAACACATTTATAATTTATTACGCATTCTTGTCACGTATCACACATGCACACTTCAATAAGCCCATAGAAAGCAGGTTAATGCATTTACATGCTGGGCAAAATCAGCATAAGGGGCAAAAATATAGCTGTGACTATCAGTTTATGCTTAAGCCATTTATGACCTTACCAAGATAAAGGAAAATGGGTTAACATATTTACATGATCACTTGTATTGTCGGTTTATTTAAGATGCATGTCAAAACAATCAATGACACTGACACTGCAAATATGCAAATAACAACGTTGACCAGGGTTTAGGAATGTACCGTGTGAAACCGCTACTTCAGATGAATTTGTGAATATGGGCTGCATGCTTTCCTTTCAATAAAATAATCACACAACAACAATGACAGTGATGAGAAAACAGTAAAGAAAGCATCTTATCATAAAGATGTGGATGTTTGCACAAGTTTTGCAATTCGACACTCCAATAGTCACGTTTTTATTTATATACCACTTTATACAATAGATTGTTTTAAAGCAAGCAGCTCACAGTATTATTCATGGAAAAAACAGTGTCAGTGTCTTGAGAAAGGGAAGACCGGGGCCTGGATTTTGTGTTGTTGTTTTGTTTATATACGGCAGTTGTTCATGAGGAGCTGCCACTTTACTTTCGTTTTGTTGTTTATGTTTTATTTTGTCATTAAAGTTATGTTTAACATTCAAATTTTGTTACAGTGGGACTTTTCTTTAGGAGCAAGAGAAAACTACTTTATCTCTGATTTCATTCTGACTGTTTATGTAAACATACACCAGCCATGTAATGAACAGTAGTTGACACACATTTGAACATGGCCTCAGGGAGTGACAAAGATGTTTAGGTTAGCACAGATTCCTTGTGTGTTTAAGCATCTGGCAAACACACAGTTAACCACTTCAGTGTGTGAAAAAACTTGGCATAATATTGTTACTAGGTTACATCTGGAAAATACAGACACAAGCACACCTTAGTATCACTACTGTTTTGTTGTATTATAAAGGGGTCATGAACTGCATTGTTTTATTGTTTTATAATGTTTCCTGGGGTGCACTTATAATGTTAGTATTATTTTTACATCAAAAATTGCTGTGAGACTTCAGTGTAAACGCCCACTGCTGTGATTGGCTGACATCTTTGCATATGCAATATCTAGTATTACATGTGGAACTCTCTCAGAAACGTTTAGCACGTTTTTACTATTACAGCTCTCAAGCATTATATTCAGATCTATGGCATTATATTCAGATCTATGGCATTATATTCAGATCGTGGCATGAAGGGTTGCAGTGATGATCATTGTAGCCGATCACAGACATGTTGAGCTCATGAATGCTGTGATCTCGTCATTACAACTCGATTTCTACACACTAACGAATGCTTTTATCATAACTAACAGTGCAAACACAATGTAAATAAGAGATTTGTTGATTATTACGGGAGTTTTGTCACGAGTCCAGAACTCAGTCACTGATAAACTCGTGCTGTTTGATTGACAGCTCCAGCGATTGCAAAGGGAGCGTTCTTTAATCGCTTTCTATATATAATTTAATCACAGTTTAAATAACAGGTTATTGTCATCATACTAAGAGAAACAATGTGAAGTTGAGCGTTTAGTCACTGGTTTGATTTTACTGACACACAGACAAAGAACATCTGACTGTACATGAATCATTACATATCAGAAATCACTGGTCTCAGATCAGGCTTTAGAATTAACACGGTTACTGACATGTTGTGGCATTACTGTCGAACCCATATCATAAAAGTCTGTTTGCAAAGCCTGCGGCAAAATTGTGACTGATTTACCAAAGAATCCACAGTGAAATGTACCGAATACAAATAAATAATGCTCAACTGAGACATTCACATTGTTGAAAATAAATAAGCACATTCCTAGCATTAGGATCCTTTGGAAGGGAATGTTATTTGTAGTCCATCCTGTATCGCTCTTCTCTCCTCGTCATCTCACTAACACTCCAGTGGGCGGGGCCAAAGTTGCGATGATGAAGTAGGTGTCGATCTTCTTCTGCAGAGGCGGTCTTTCACCATCTATTACAGGCTCATTCCACAACGAGTCATTCTCTGTGTTTGGTTACAATAAAAGCTGTTTTTCGACTAACAAGGAAGTTTTCAGTTCTGAATATTCAGTCAGGATATTCTTATAGTATGATATGTCAAAAGATCAAGTAAAATTTGATATCTCAGCTCATGACCCCTTTAAGAGAACCAGCACAGTTTGGTTTCATTATTCATGCATGCATGCACACACTCTCAGACAGACCCATTGACGTAATTCCATGTATTTTGTAGGGTTCAGGGCGAGCTCCTTTAAGTAGAGCTCCATTACAGGAGCTGTATGACCCCTCCATGGATTCTGCAGCCTCAGCTAACCTGGACGACCTACAGCGCTCATGGGAGACTTTGAAGAATGTGGTAAATATCCATAGGTGCATCTCACATTACAAAATCCAAATCACTTCTTCATACGTTGGTTAGCATATATATTTTATTTTTTACAGATCAGTGAGAAGCAGAAGAGCCTATATGAAGCTCTGGAGAGGCAGCAGCACTATCAGGAGACCCTGCAATCTGTCTCCACAAAGATGGAGTCCATTGAGACCGCACTAAATGAGGGCTTAGAGCCAAGCAAGAGTCCTGAGAGCCAGATGGCTGCCCACCAGGTGAGAGGGACAGCGGATCAGATGAAGCAAGATGACCGCAGTAAAGCTAGATCACATAAAAACTCAAGCTGGACTAACGATAGAGGACAGAGTTACCCTCTAGATTACCAACTTCTCCTATGTCTAAAACTAATCTCTTAACTAGAAGTATCTTCCTTTCTTGCCATGTACCCTTTAATATAGCTTTACCTACTAATGAAACCAGAAATGAATAAAAGCAATTTCCTGATTGATGGTTGTTCTTCAGGCTCTAATGGATGAGATCCTAATGCTCCAGGATGAGATCAGTGCTCTGCAGGCCTGCTTCTCTCAGGAGCTGCAGTTGGACGAGGACAGTTTGGAGGCAGATGCCGGAGACCAGCTGGCCCTGCAGTCAACCCTCACTGTACTGGGAGAGCGCATGGCCACCATCCACATGAAGGCCTCCGGAAAGAGACAGCTTCTAGAGGTGAGCAGGAATAATATCATGCAGAGTAATGGTGACGGCTGATTTATAATAGCAGAAAAATGTGCATTGTCCGAAAAAAAAAAAAGGATTGTATTAGATTATTTTGAATATTTTACGCACTGTTGTTTTGCACATGCTGGTCATTTTAAATTGTCATGTGTTTCCTAGTAGTTATTTTAGTCTTTTGATTTACCTACAACCCTCTACGCACACCTTGGCAATAGAATCGCCATTGGCTAGTAACTTTTTTAGTTTAGTCGTCAGACTGATGTACTATATATATAAATCATTATATCAGTCTGGCGACTAAACTAAAAAAGTTACAAGCCAATGGCAGCAATATTAGCTATATTAGGCAGCAAGTGAACATTTTGTCCTCAAAGTTGATGTGTTAGAAGCAGTAAAGATTTGAGCGAGTTTGACAAGGGCTAAATTGTGATGGCTAGACGACTGGGTCAGAGCATCTCCAAAACTGCAGCTCTTGTGGGGTGTTCCCGGTCTGCAGTGGTCAGTATCTATCAAAAGTGCTCCAAGGAAGGAACAGTGGTGAACCGGCGACAGGGTCATGGGCGGCCAAGGCTCATTGATGCACGTGGGGAGCAAAGCCTGGCCCGTGTGGTCCGACCACACACACACACATACATATATATATATATATATATATATATATATATATATATATATATATATATATATATATATATATATTATCAAATCAGATTATCTTTGTGAACTGGCACAGCTTTTTAAATATCTAAACGTACACTCGTAACATCAGTCAATCAAGCATTATATTATGATGGTATGATAATCATGCAATATTTCATGATAGAACTTTAGTAATTATAACTAAAACTTTGTAACCATGTATGAACGCATATTTGTCATTTTAACTGAACTTAGGACTGGTGGTGGTGCTTAAGATATTGTTGGTCATTCAGTGTTTCTGTAAAGAAAATGGATAATAGTAATTTTTATTGAAAGATAATAATAATACAACTGATTCTACTATTAATAACAATATACAACACACTAAGGATTGAGGATCTGCTGGGTTCATGAATATTACTCATGTTGTCAGTGGTCGCTCGAACTGATTTGCTGAAATCAAAACAATAGATAATTAATAGATGAGTGCCAGCCAATGAGATTGCTGTTTGTGCATTAGTTCAGCCCACTATCGGAGAAACTGGCGTATCTTCTGCTTGTTCTTAAAAACTGAATAATTCCAAATGAACTCCGTTATTTTGACAGGAAAATACAACAAAGAATATTGTTTTCATGTAGCGGTGTCGATTCTGCGTGGTATGTAAGTCTCTCACAGATCGCTTGACGGAGAGCGAAACTCTCAAGCGCTCAGTCAATGTTCAGAGAGTGAAAATATATCTATGCTAAATTTATACTTAGCCTCCAACACACACACTGGCAAGTAAAATCTAAGAATTTATTAGCCAATGGCTAATGATAGATATTAGTTAGTCGCATATGCAAGTGATTTACTCGCATTGTAGAGGGTTGAACTATCAGCACCTCTCTGATTAAAACCACCAATTGCAGATCATAAACCAAATGACAGACAAGCCTAAAAAAAATTCCCAGGAAGCATAATTAAAGAGAGAAAGAATAGTACTGGTAGGATGTTTTCACACTTGTTTTGCAGCAATGGCAATAGTGTGAGTTTTAGTGTTTAGAAAGCTTCTCCTAGTTTACACTGACTTATTTGGCTTAAGAAGAACCAACAAGAAACAACTTATTACGTACCCTTGCTTTTTGCATATTCAATTTTGTGCATTCATTCTCTGACCCGCAGGAGCGATTGAGCGAGCAGTTAGAAGAACAGAGGCAGGAACAAGCGCTACAGCGTTACCATAGTGAAGCAGAGGAGCTTGACAACTGGCTGCTCAGCACACGTGCCACACTGAGCTCCACTCTGCAGCCACACCCACAGGACATGGACATGGAGGAACAGCTGATTGACTGCCAGGTAAGAGACTAGGGCAGGGAAACATGCCACAATATTCTTACATTTTGCTTGATAACAGTATGCATCATGATATACATAATTTTTATGGGAAAATGATTCACTGAAATGATTAACTGAAAAAATTATTGTTGTTTTGATCTTGTATGACCTCACTTTTTGAAATGAACTACTGAAAATGTGCACGTCATAGAAAACTTTCAGTAGACAAATAATGATAAATATATTGATTATTTGTTTAATCTGCCCTATAGTGTATTTTCAATGCAAACAATGAGACTTCTCTCTTTTTGGGTTGAACAAACATTTATTTTATTTCAGATAACCAACTTCATAGTTTCAGAACACTTGTTGTGCACTTTTTGAAAAGCCAGTTCTGAGTTGTTATTGTTTTGGAGAATCTATGTAAAATTCATTATAGATTTTCTCTGGCATGTTAATCAGTCAATTCATCAGATTCTGGTGGCTGATCATCTCTGGAGTCACTATAGTGGGCTACAGTAAATCTACTTAGCTGTGACGGTTTTGTCCCGTTCTGTTGGTCATTGGGATTAGGGGCTTCTTTTTCCCTGCAGTCGCGGGATGTCCCACAGGGCATGTCTGCGTTTCTTCAAGGAGACACACACATAGACACACATGTGTCTTTTGTGTTGTGATTAGAGGGCTGTAGGGATCAAGTTAACCTTTAACCGGAGAGTTAGACTCTTTGTGGTAAGTCAGGGTGGCCCTGACCTTTAGCTCAGTTGATATCTTACTAGTGAATGTCACAGGCTGTGACAGGCTGCATTCAGTTCCAGCTACCCTGCAGGCCCGTCCCAGCAATCCTGATCTATTCAAAATTTGTATTTTTAAAAATGTCTTTATTGTTTTAATTCTTAGTAGTACACTAAATTCTCTGGACTAGTGTGCATGTAGTATGGTAGAGATGTAGATGTCTGAAGACTCGGTTAAGCAGCCTAAGAAGATTATCAGTCACTGCATACACACGTCTCCTGTTTACGTACTTTTTCACACACCTTCTGTTGTTTTTGCATGCAGGGTGACACATATCTGAAAAAAAACAAATCTACAACTTTATCTTTACCGTAAACCCATCTGAAAGTTTTGTTACTTGAATTTACAAAGGTAGCACCTAAAATAGGACTTTGTCTTAAGACAACAAATATATGTTAACAAACCCGAATCCTGATTGTTAATTGAATGTGATTAATGTCTGATTAAATTTAACCAAAAGTGTTTGAATTAAAGGGGTCATGAACTGCATTGTCTTATTGTTTTATAATGTTTCCTGTGATGCACTTATAATGTTTGATTTTTTTACATAAAAAATGGTCATAATTTAGAAATAAAAGGCACTTTACCTGATTTTATCCTCTGATTTGAACGCTCTGTTTGAAGGGGCGTGTCTGCTGTGATTGGCTGCTGTGAGACTTCAGTGTAAACGCCCACTGCTCTGATTGGCTGACGTCTTTGCATATGAAATATCTAGTATAACATGTGGAACTCTCTCAGAAACGTTTAGCACGTTTTTACTATTACAGCTCTCAAGCATTATATTTAGATCTATGACATATTCAGATCGTGGCATGAAAGGTTGCAGTGATGAGCATTGTAGCCGATCACAGACATGTTGAGCACATGAATGCTGTGATCTCGTCATTACAACTCGATTTCTGCACACTAACGAATGCTTTCATCATAACTAACAGTGCAAAGTTTTGTCACAAGTCCAGAACTCACTACCTGATAAACTTGCGCTGTTTGATTGACAGCTCCAGCGATTGCAAAGGGAGCGTTCTTTAATCGCTTTCTATATATAATTTAATCACAGTTCAAATAACAGATTATAAACAATGTGAAGTTGAGCGTTAAGTCACTGGTTTGATTTACTGACACACAGACAAAGAACATCTGACTGTACATGAATCATTACATATCAGAAATCACTGGTCTCAGATCAGGCATTAGAATTAACACGGTTACTGACATGTTGTGGCATTACTGTTGAGTCCATATCGTAAAAGTCTGTTTGCAAAGCCTGCGGCGAAATTGTGGATTCTTTGGTAAATCAGTCACAGTGTTATGTACCGAATACAAATAAATAATGCTCAACTGAGACATTCACATTGTTGAAAATAAATAAGCACATTCCTAGCATTAGTATTCTTTGGAAGGGAATGTTATTTGTAGTCCATCCTGTATCGCTCTTCTCTCCTCGTCATCTCACTAACACTCTAGTGGGCGGGGCCAAAGTTGTGATGATGAAGTAGGTGTTGATCTTCTTCTGCAGAGGCGGTCTTTCACCATCTATTACAGGCTCATTCCACAACGAGTCGTTCTCTGGGTTTGGTTACAATAAAAGCTGTTTTTGGACTAACAAGAAAGTTTTCAGTTCTGAAACTTACAGGATATTCTAATTGTACGATGACCTCTTATATGTCAAAAGATCAAGGAAAATTAGATTTCTCAGTTCATGACGCCTTTAATGTTAATAATGCAAACAATCCTAAAATATGAATCACATTGCAGAATCATATCTAACCATTTTAATATTGTAATCTTCTGATCTAGAACATGTTACTGGAGATCGAACAGAAGGTGCTGTGTCTGTCTGAGCTGTCAGTGCACAGTGAGAGTTTGCTGATGGAGGGGAAGGCCGGTACACGGGGCGACGCTGAGCAGCTCTCCCTCAAACTACACTGCCTCAAATCCAGCCTGCTGGAGCTACAGCGCATCCTCCAAGACAAGCAGACCCACATCCAGGTATGCTACAATTTCTAAAAGTAACGTTCATTGACAAAAGAGCTGCCCATGATATTATAATTGAGTAGAATTACAGAAAATGCCAACGTTCTGAATACTAAGAACAGTTGGAGGTCACTGGCGTCAGTCAGTACTTTTGCCCACACACACACACCACTAAAAACACTAAAAACACATCCTCGCCTCAATGCATGCATTGTGAACAGCGGTACAGAAGAATGCCAAGCGCTGTTCATTGTTGTGAAAGATGTTCCACTGCTCTCCAGCAACATCCATCTGAAACAAAGACCTTTTACAAATTGTGGGGCAAGTCTGGAATTTTTTCACCCAGCTCTTGTAAATGAGACTTGCTGGTGACGTGTTAAAACCTGATGCAAGCTGATTGGGTCCATCTCCTCATGACTGACCTGTAACCTCTACTTACTGAAAATATGTTTTACCTTTAGTGTGTGTGTGTTCATGTTTTTCTATCCCGGTGGGGACTTGAATGCACACTGACTCATGGGGACTCGTATCACTGTTGGGACGTAAATTGAGGTCCCCATGAGGAAACAAGCTTATAAATCATACAGAATGAGTTTTTTTTTGAAAATGTAAAAATGCAGAAAGTTTTGTGTGATGGGTAGGTTTAAGGGGTGTGTGTGTAGGTTTAGGGGTAGGGTTAGTGTAAGTAGAGAGAATATACAGTTTGAACAGTTTAAAAAACATTATGTCTATGGAGAGTCCCCACAAAGAAAGCGAACTAGACGTGTGTGTGTGTGTGTGTACCTTGTTTGGCTATATTTGTGAGGGGCCAAATGTCCTCACTTATATAGTAAAATATTATGACAACTCACTAGTGAGGACATTTGACTGGTTAAAACTGCTTATAAATCGGCCAAAACATGTTTTTATTTAAATCTATTGTTTTGCACATGTTTCTGGGATGGGTAGGTTTAGGGATAGGGATTGGGTTAGGGGATATAAAACATCATTAACCTGATATAAAATCAATGGAAGTCTATGCAATGTCCTCACTAATATAGTGAAACAAACGTGTGTGTGTGTGTGTGTGTGTGTGTGTGTGTGTGTGAGAGAGAGAGAGAGAGAGAGAGAGAGAGAGAGTGTTTTCCCAGAAATTGTCAATGAATCTAGGTTAATTGTTTGGACACCTTCTATTTAAATTAATGGGTAATATAAACTACTAAAATTATTTTACCAAACATAAATTTGTACCTGATATAATATTTGCGTGCAGGAAATAATAAAATAGCTTTTACTTAATACTTTATGTAATTTAAAAATGTCATCACCAACAACTTTGTCATACATTAATGTCTGTACCTGATTCCTGTGTCTTTATTTAAGGGGTCACTTCAGGAGCAGGAGGACACTGAATCAGACTCGTCTCTGTCTCAGAGCCCCAATATGCTGGACTGGCTCAGTCAGGCGCGATCCACACGCAACCAGCAGCATCAAGACACAGTGCAAAGACAGAGGGTAATCAGACAACTTCTGTTGATCTATAACATATCAATAAACTTAACTAGCACATTATACATGGTCTTTAGAAATAGTTGCATTTGATTGAGCAGGACTGGATTTAGATTTTTGACATTAGCTCTTGTATATAATGCAGGAATTAGAGGAGCAGCTTGGCGAACAAAAGAAGTTACTGCAGTCTGTAGCATCTAGAGGGGAGGAGATTATCTCACAGAGAACAACACCTAATGGAGAGAGGTAGGTCCTTCTCACTTGTCCATTATCTACATGTTCACATCTTTTTTTAGCACACTACAACTGCTCTTCAAAAAACCAGGCAACCAGGCAATCATCAACAATAAACAGAAGCGGCCTAATGTTACAGAGTGAAATGTTGACACAGAAAGTGGTTAGGATTGTGAAGCTTTGGGGGTGTTGATGAACTTGATCAAGCTCGATCTATGTTTTGATCATCGTTCTGAATCTGATCCGGATGTAGTCTTTGACAAAAACATGATTTTCGCAGCTTTTTGCTCAAAATGTTGAAATGAAACTCACGGTTACACTTTATTTTAAGGTGTCTTTGTTACAGTGTAATTATACATTTAAGTAATGAGTAATATTAAGTAACTACATGTACTTACTGTAGGGTTGGGGTAGGATTGAGGGTTAGTTGTATGTAAGTATGCATAATTTATAGTTATTACTATAGTAACTACATGTAACAATGACACTGTAAAATAAAGTTTACCAAACTTACCCACATTCAAGTGTTGATAATAAAACAAAGCATGAAGCTAGAATAAAACATTTAGGGAAAAAAAAGTTTTGTTGAAAAACAGAGGGTCTGTTCTTTCTTTTAATATATAGCATGTTCAGATATTCATACAAAAACGCTGGTGAGGCTGGCAACTTAAACTTTAAACGCTGACGGGGAGTTAATTAACTTAACCTTCCAGTGAAAACGACTTGACAGCTTTGGAAGTTTTTTCCAAAGTTACTAGCCACTCAGCATTTTCACTGGCCACAATTTTGTTGTTGGGAAATTGTTTTATATGATTAAAGTTGACTATGGAGTGCTAAAATTTACTTAAGCTACATTTACAACCCTTTTGAATGTAAATGACCACTGTACACACCCAAATCAAGACTACATGAAAAGTGTAACACTACAGGTCATCATCACAAAACATGCAGTCTATTAAGACATAAAAAATTGTACAAAAAACTAGACAGAGAAATACTGTCTTGTTTAAATATTTATTGACAACAGTAGTGAATAAAAAAATCTGCACTAGAAACCAAGAGCAAAGAATAACACCTGCACACTATCTTGTAGTGAACCAGCCGTCTTCGCACGGGTAGTCGATATGCTGCCGATATGACCAGCAATTCATGGCTCTTTTATAGTCTTGACTTCTCCCAACGACAAAAGAAACCCCCTTCACTGTTTCACTGTCAGCACATGATTCATATACCAGCCATTCTTGAACTGTAGGCCTTAAACCCCACTCGTGCAAGCTTACGTTCATATTCTTAGCAAATATTGATGATCTAGATGTGATTAATTGTGATTTGCCTACTAATTGTCAAATAATGTAAGTAGTTTGAATAAACGTTTTAATTGATTGACAGCCATATTGCAAATATACATGAAAGACAAGTGTATACAGCACGGACTCATAATGAGCTTCTTTCTTCACTGTTTGTAGTTCTCCTGCTGACCTTTCTGAAGGGGTTGATGGTCAATGGCCAGAGAGCATGAGCACAAAGGATCAAATGAGAGTCAAATGGGAGAACCTGGGCAAAGACCTTAACAACAAACTACAGCTGTCACTAAACACAATGGAGCAGGCACAATGTCACACGGTACTTAATCAACTTCAACAGTTTTCGACATGTTAGATGTTTGAGGATAGTCTGTGTTACAGTGCCCTCCACTATTATTGGCATACCTGGTAAATATGAGCAAAGGCGGCTGTGAAAATAAATCTGCATTGTTTATCCTTTTGATGTTTCATTCAAAATATTCACAAAATTCTAACCTTTTACTGAAGTAAAACAATTGAGAGCGGGGGGAAACTCACATTGTGGAATAAATGTTTTTCTCCAATGCATGTTGGCCACAATTATTGGCACCCCTAGAAATTCTCTGAAATATCTCTGAAGTATATTCCCATTCATATTTATGTGTGACTAGGAGCATAAAATTATCCAGCCATGACTTATAAATCTAAGGAAACAGAAAAAGGCCAAATTCCCTTAATCATTCATCACAATGAGTAAAACCACAGAATATAGTTCTGATGTGCAGCAAAAGATGGTTCTGTGGTCAGAGCTTTTTGGCAGCAAACACACCAGATGGCTTTGGTGCAAACAGGGATAAAAAGTCCCCCATGCCCACGGTTAAATATACAGCTGGATCTTTAATGTTGTGGGCTGTTTTTTTGCTGGAGGTCCTGGACATCTTGTTCAGATTCATGGTATCATGGATTCTAGCAAATACCAACAGATAAAAATCTAAACCTGACGCTTCTGCTAGAAATCTGATAATGGGCCGTGGTTGGATCTTCCATCAGGACAATGATCCAAAAATGTGTGCCTGAGCACAAAATGAAGCTTCTGCCATGGCCGTCCCAGTTCCCTGACCTGAACCCTATGGAGAATGAGTGATGAACTGAAGAGAAGAGCTGGGAATCTGAAGGATCTGGAGAGATTCTGTATGGAGGAATGGGCTCTGATCTCCAAACTCATCAGGCATTATAGAAGAAGACTCAGAGCTGTTATCTTGGGGAAAGGAGGTTGAAATAATTGTGGCCAACATAATGTTTCATAATGTAAGTTTCCCCCCACTTTCAATTGTTTTACTTCAGTAAAAGGTTAGAATTTTGTGAATTTTTTGAATGAAAGATCAAAAGGATAAACAATGCAGATTTATTTTTACAGACGCTTTTCCTCCTATTTACCAAGGGTGCCAATATTAGTGGAGGGCACTGTATATCTGATCCATTCACTCACCCTGATAGGAAAAAAAAGTGGACTAGTGAGTAGATGAGTTTACCTGTTTGGTGTAAAGACGTATAATGTCCCTTACAACCTGTGTAGTCCCATTTTGCCACTTGTTAGCAACCACCTTTTACAAGACAAGTAAAAGCATTTCCGACTTTTGGCCTACAAAAGTCCCTGCAGCGCTAATTTCTTGTCCCCTAAAGAAAAACATAAAAGCTGCCTCTGTGCTCTGAATAAATAAGCACCATCCTCTCTCTTAGCTATACCAGCCAGTGTCCAGTCCCTGTGGACTTTTCAGAGGAGAGCAACTGAGTCAGGATATCCTGTCACCCAGAAGTCTGTTTGAAGGCTTCAGCCAAGACCTGGAGGATTTGCCTCAGGTACTGCCACTGATGTTAACATGATGTTAAACTGCACCAGGATGTTGTAATACTATAACTAGTAAGGATTTATTTTCAGCCATCCGTTCTTTTATGTCCTCCACACAGACAGGGGGCGCTGACAATAAGCGTGCTCATGCTCTGGAAAGGGCTCTCTATGAGGCAGTGTCCTCAGCTTCCTCTTGGCTGGACAATGCTGAGAATGAACTCGTATCTGGCCCAGTTTTATTATCCGATGACTCTGAGACTCACCTGGGCCACCTAGAGGTCAGACATAGTCATTTTATGAGATATTTTTGTTATAAGAAACACTTTTCTGCACTATATATTTTCTTCTGTTGTCTCTTCAGGGTTTGGGAAAGGAGGTAAAGAATGTCAGCGAGGAGGTTTGTAAATGTCGGGATGTGCTCGGAGGGACAGAGCGGCTATGGGATGAATGTGGAGAAAGTGTTTTGGTTGAGGAGGTGTTAGATGGTTTGGAGGGGAGACTAAAGCTGCTGGACGCAGTGCTGGAGCAGCGATGTGACAGTATGAAAGAGAAGCTGCAGGAGCTTGCGGTTTTCCAGGTATGTGTCGCTTGTATCTGGTTATTTTTAGTCAATATATTGTTTTTTCTTGCCCGCTCTTTCTCTCACAAATGCATTTTCCTCTTTGTCTATTCCACAGACTGAGTTGAGGCTGTTGCTTACTGCGCTCAGTGACTCAAAGTACCAGCTTTTGCAGAAAATGAATGCAGCTATGGATCGGCCCGCTTCTAAACAAATGGAGGTCAGACACATATTCAGAATGACGGAAATGTTTGCATGACCCCAAGCAATACTTTGTTAATCGACTCGATGTAATTTAAATGTAAACAGATTCTAGCAGAAGCGGAGGACAGTCTGAGGGAATTTGAACAGAAAGTTTCTGAGATGAGAAGCAGAGGAGAGACACTGCAGCCCAGCCAGCTCTGCACTCAAGAGCTGCTGAAACTACAGGTACACACGTCTCTCTCCAGCAACTACAGATGCTGATTTCACTTTTTCCGTTTCACTTTTTCCGCTTGACGTTGTGTTCTGCTGTGCAGGATGCTTATGAAGTTCTGGTGGAGATGGTGGGATCCAAACGGAGTGGGCTGAACCAGAGTTTGGTTCTGAAGGCTCAGTATGAGAGAGCTCTGCAAGACCTGGTAGATCTGGTAGACACCGCCCAAGACAAAATGGCTGCCGATCAGAAGATGAAAGTGGGATCAGTGATTGAAGTTCAGATCCTCCTAGACAAACACAAGGTACAACAGCCACATTTTGTGATTAACTCTTTCCCCGCCAGCGTTTTAAAAAAAAAGTTGCTAGCCCCGCTAGCGTTTTTGATAATTTTTTACAAAAATGTCATGGTCCCCAGAATATTTTGTTGTATGAACATCTGAACATGCAACGAGAAAGCTTTTAAACCTGTTTTATTCTAGCTTCATGCATTTTTATCAACACTTGAATGTGGGTAAGTTTCATAAAAAAAAGCAACATTCTGAACAAAAATCTGTGAAAATCACATTTTTGTCAAAGATTACATCTGGATCAGATTCAGAGCGATGATCAAGCACAGATGGATTAGATGTCCATTAACACCCCTAAAGCTTCACAGTCCTGTAGCTCGTCCTGGGCGACATTTCATTCAGTAACGTTAGGCCGTTTTGATTTATTTGCTGTTTAATGTTGATGATCTTGTTGTTTTACATGTGCATATGATTACATATAATATCGCTTTTTTTCTGCATCTTCTTCACCTGTGTTTTGATCAGGAGATTCAGTACTCTTTCAGGAAATGTGTCATAGCGCCCCCTAGGGCAGGGGTCTTTAGATTATATTAAGGGCCCGTCCACACGGAGACGCGTTTAGCTGTCATTACCCCACGTCTCGAGGTTTATGCGCATGATCCAAGTCGTCTTCTCCGTTTTTAGTGTATCTCTGCGGCAGAATTACAGCGCCACATATTGGTCTGACATGTATACTACATCGTTTTGAGTCGGTTTCAGTGGTTTTGTGTGTATGCAGATATTTCTCGAGACGAGGAAAATAAAAGATTAGAGAGGGAAAGCTCTGGCTTTGTGTGGATGTGGCCTAAAATAAATGAGTAAAGCAATAAATAAATAAATAAATTGTCTGTTATTAATCTATTAAATAAATAGAAATTAGATTAAAATTAAATAAACAAGAAATAAATAATACATATAACAATACATTACTACATTGAGTAGAACAAAATATATAATAATGTAACTGAAACAAATTTTAGATTTATAATATACATTTTTGTGTATAAATTGAGTGGTCATATTTGGGGGTCCGTGGCATCTAAAAGATTGAAAACCCATGCCTAGCCTATAACAGTGAAAACACGGAAACCCAGAAAATTCAGTGTTTGGTGGGGAAAGAGTTAATCTGTTTTTATTATTATTATTATTATTATTTATATAAGCATGTGTATGGACAAAATATTACCTAAAGGTCACCATATGCCACCTTTTTTTTTTTATATCTACCAGGGTTGGGAAAAATTCTGAATCTTAAGATTTGGCCCTTCTAATTAAGCCTGTTTATTAGGCAAAATAGACAAAGCTATACACATATAAAAGTTACAATCTTTTTCTTCCAGGAAAACAGACCAAAAAATGTATGATTCTTGTCTCGCCCAATCAAATGCTCTCTAGAATGAGAATGTCCCTCTCATCAAGACCATGTATTTCTGACTAGCAGTAGTAAATAGAAAACAGTTATTTTAAATTGTAATAATATTTCATACTTTTACTGTTCTTACTGTATTATTGATTAAATAAATGCAGCCTTGGTGAGCATAAGACTTCTTAATCTCTCATCTCATGCAGTCAAATTCTCTCAAGAACGTGAATGTCAATGCCACCTACTTTCTGAAATAATTGATTATATAGTGATGTTTGGTTCCCTTTTGTATTTTCTTCCTGCAGGAGTTTTTTCAGGGGCTTGAGACGCATGTTGTCCTGACACAGGCCTTCTTCAGGCAGGTCAGTGGGTTGGTGGTGCAGCGGGAGGTCCAGAGCCTGGAGGAAACTGTGGCTCAGGCCCAGGCTGTACTTAAACAGGCTCACAAACGAGGAGTGGAGCTGGAGGGCATCCTGGAGGTTGTGTGGATTTGTGTTTCTATACAGAATAGATGCAGATTATTATATCGTGCATATGGAGTGAATAGTTGTGTTTTGTGGCATCAGTGGTGGAGCAGGTTGGTGGGGGACTATCAGGCCGTGTACAGGCAGCTGGAGGCAGTGGAAAGCAGCATCCCCAGTGTAGGCCTGGTGGAAGAGACAGAGGACAGACTGAGGGATAGAATTGCTCTATACCAGGTACAACTCTATCACACACACAGATCACTGGATCAGACACGGTTACACCATAAAATCAATACAACACCAACCATTATTTTACATTACAGACATTACATATATTGCATGAATTGTGCAGTTTTAGAAATCAAATTGAGAATGCCTTTTGAATCACTCAATTCAGGAATTTAAATTAGAAAACTGATGTGAATTTGAATGTAAGAAAGTAAATCATACTTCTTTATTAAAGAAATCTTTAATTTTGATCAATTTTGTCTTACAAAAAAGAACTCTGATCCCAGTGGTAGATTGGTAGTGTACATTAGGAATGTTAGAAGATTTGAAACCAAGGAAGGGTAAATCTAAAACTAACTAAAATCTCACTCTCTATAGCGTCTGAAGGCCGGTCTGTCTGAGCGGCAGCAGCAGTTGTATAAGTTGTTGGAGGATGAGAAGAGGTTGCTTTTACATGTGTCTTGCTCAGAGCTGGAAACTCAGCTCAATCAGCTGGGAGACCACTGGCTCAGCACCACCACCAAGATCAATAAAGAGCTGCACCGCTTGGACTCCACCCTCAAACACTGGATCAGGTCAGAACGCCTCTTTGTGATTCTCTACTGCTTGAATGACTATTAAGGCTCCTAATTTTGTTTTGGAGTCTCCTACAACAGGTTTACATGCATCAAAGGTCGAAAAACATTTATATTTTCTCATAATATACATTGCACAACATCACATTGTTCAATGATGAATCCGTCTCTCTAAATCCCTCCTTTCTGCGAGCTACTCTGCTCTGATTGGCCAGATGACCCAGTCTGTTGTGTTTGGTCTACCGTGTACAGCGCGTGTTTCGGAAGCTAATTGTACACACTGTATAGACAGTAACGAAGACGTCGTTTTTACCACATCAATCCGAGCGTGAGTCCGATGATGAAACATTGAAGAACTAGTTATTCAACCTGAACCTCCATCACAAGGACAACTTGAGCAGGAGTTTCTCAGTGATACGCTACTCATTTTGAGGTTCATTATGGGATGTTGATCTGTAATTCCTCACCATCAGCATTAACAAGTGTGTGTCCATCAACAAACCCATGTGTGTATTTCTCATTTATTGCGGTGCACATGTGGGAACTATCAATAACAGCGCATACGTTAGCCCAGCACTAGCGTGAATGACTGATGGAACATAAACGCTTGTAAAACAAACCTTGCTCCATCCTTTATCTTTACTCAAAGTAGTAAGAACGACAGACGAGTTGCATTTAATACACACAGTTTTAGGTAATAGTGGCCCACAGCTGATGAGCAGAAGGATTTCAGTAAGACAGTAATAACGTGAGTTAGCTGGAAACTTACACAATATAAAACACAAAACTACGTATTTTGAACAACCGGTAGAAAATATATACATCAATAATTATTCATACTTACAGGTTATGATTCTGAGGAGCTGGTACAGATAAACTGGTACTGACCCATCTTTCAAGAGCAAGCGTTTTGTGAATCCTGCGTTGAACTCTTGAGATTTGAGGAGCAGTTGTCAGTAAAATGACGTTTGAGGGTCAAATTGTTCACGGGCGGAACACGTACAACATAGGCGGGCATTATGCAAATGTCTTTTCTAGTGATGTAGAACCGCAACGCAGTGAGATTCGAATTACAAACGACTCGTTTAGGCGGTTCAGAGTCGATTCTTTCTTTTGGGGGACAAGAACGTTTACATTCACAAACAGCGATATTACACACTGCATGAGAGGGAATATTAGAAAAACCATAATAGGGGCACTTTAAGCTATATGTTCTACTACCTTGAATTTGGCCTAATTATTTATTCAGTTATTGATATCACATGGTGTCTTCATATTTCACTGTAGGTACCAGAGCGAGTCAGCTGAGCTTAGCCAATGGCTGAGTTCGGCTCTAGACCGCCTGGAGTTCTGGAGCACTCAGTCTGTTACAGTACCTCAAGAGCTAGAGACCGTCAGAGACCATCTTCATGCCTTCCTGGTGAGAACGCCCATAAATATCCTGCTAAAAGAGGCTTAGGTCTCACTTGACTTTCACAGACACACTCTTTATAATCTCTATATCTGCAGGAATTCTCCAAAGAGGTGGACGCCAAGTCGTCTTTGCGCACATCGGTTCAGAGCCAGGGAAATCAGCTACTCCGGTTGAAGAAAGTGGACACGGCGGCACTCAGGGCAAACCTGGCCCAGGTAGACACGCAATGGGCTGATCTTCTCAATCGTATCCCTGTGGTCCAGGAGAAACTCCACCAGGTATGATGACGGGCAGTTTGCACTGGCCCATTTCATTTAAAGAAGGGTGTGGATAATGAACAGCCTCACGTGGCTATGCTAATAGCTCCATTCATGTTGTGACAAACAGCTGCAGATGGAGAAATTGCCATCCCGTCATGCAATAACAGAGCTAATGAGCTGGATATCCCTCATGGAGAATGTCATCCAAGAGGACCAGCAGAAGATCACGGGGGCAGTGGGATCTGAGGTTGTGCAAATGTACCTTCAGAAATACAAGGTAAGAAGGCTGATGTATTCTAAAGAATAAAACATGGAATTAGTCATTTTGTACTCCATGAAAGATACCAAATCTCTCTCTGTCTTTATTGACCCCTCTCAACAGGGTTTTCAGATTGACCTGTCCTGTAAGCAGCTGACTGTGGACTTTGTGAATCAGTCAGTTCTGCAAATCAGCAGTCAGGACGTGGAGGGGAAACGCAGTGACAAAACTGACTTTGCTGAGCGTCTTGGGGCCATGAACCGCCGCTGGCAGATTCTGCAGGGTCTCGTTACAGAGAAGGTTATACATGAATGTAGAAAATCCTCAAATTTAGCTGGAAAGGTTTTAAAGTGCCCCTATTATGTTTTTTTCTAATATTCCCTTTCATGCAGTCTGTCGCTGTTTGTGAATGTAAACATTCTGATTCTGCACGATAAATAAAGTTATTGTCTCCCAAAAGAAAGATTCGACACTGAACCGCATAAACGAGTCAAGTTTCCGGCTAACTCACGTTATTACTGTCTTTCTGACATACTTCTGCTCATCATCTGTGGGCCACTATTACCTAAAACTGTGTGTATTAATGCAGATCGTCTGTCGTTCTTAATACTTTGAGTAAAGAGAAAGGATGGAGCAAGATTTGTTTTACAAGCGTTTATGTTCCATCAGTCATTCACGCTAGTGCTGGGCTAACGTATGCGCTGTTATTGATACAGTTCCCACATGTGCACCGCAATAAATGAGAAATACACACATGGGTTTGTTGATGGACACACACTTGTTAATGCTGATGGTGAGGAATTACAGCTGCGACATCCCATAATGAACCTCAAAATGAGTAGCGTATCACTGAGAAACTCCTGCTCAAGTTGTCCTTGTGATGGAGGTTCAGGTTGAATAACTAGTTCTTCAATGTTTCATCATCGGACTCGCGCTCGGATTGATGTGGTAAAATCAACGTCATCTTTACTGTCTTTACAGTGTGTACAATCACTGAGCTTTAGGAAGCCTCCGGAGCTGAAGTTCAGTTATGGTGATGGGCATTTAGCTTCTGAAACACACACTGTACACAGTAGACCAATCACAACAGACTGGGTCATCTGGCCAATCAGAGCAGAAAAGCTCACAGAAAGGAGGGATTTAGAGAGACGGATTCATCCGTCGAGTCGTTTGAGAATCATTGAAAAATGTGGTGATGTGCAATGTGTATTATGAGATAATGAAAGTGTTTTTTGACCTTTGATGCATGTAAACCTGTTGTAGGAGCCTTTAAAATATAATAGGGGCACTTTAAACTATATTTTCAATTAGACTTTTTACTCAAATTGTTATGATGATATATTTTGTAATGAATAAATAATAAAAATGGCAAAAACAAGTGTTTTTACAAGTGGACTGTGACTTTTGGACCCCAGTTGTATTTTCATTTACCTGCAACTGGTGCCTTCTGTGTTTTACAGATTCAGGTTTTAGAGGGTCTGCTTAAAAGCTGGTTAGAGTATGAGAATGTGGTTCAGACCTTGAAGACCTGGATTAGTGTACAGGAAGAGAAACTCAAAAAGAAGCACAGGATTGAGGACGTTTCCTCAGCCCAGAATGCACTTAAAGATTGTCAGGTAGATACACTACATGGATTCATGAGTGAAGATTGCATAGATAATCCCAAAATGTGCTTTGTTGTTTTGAAAGACTGATCTGACTGTCTGTGTCTGTGTATGCTAGGAAATGGAAGTGTTGGTAAAGGAGAAAGAGAAGGATCTGGAGAGGGCTGAGGAGAAAGGATGCTTACTAATCCAGGATAAGAAAGGCGAAGCCGGCTCTGTTATTATGGACACCCTAAAAGGTCTAAACCAGTCGTGGGCCAATCTGGATCACACGGTATGTTTCACGTAATGCATTTCAATAAAGCGACTAGTTTTGGCATTTGTAATCTTAATGATTTTACAATAAGGTTCCATTTGTTACCATGAGTTGACTACATTAGTTAACCTGAACTAACTATTGAAAAAACTTGTATCCGTTAATATTATTTAATGGCCTTCCGATATCATGAACTAACAATTGTATTTTATAAACTAAAGTTAACAAAGATGAATATATACAGTATCAAATGTATTGTATCAAACACTGTATCCAAAGTTAGTTAATGCATTAACTAATGCTAACTAATGGGATGTATTTTAAAGTGTAGTAAACCATTTACAGTATGTGTACCTTGAATTTGTTTCGCTGAATTGATTCATAAATATTGGAATGTGTTTTTTGAAGCTGCATCGCTCACATAATAATAGACACAATATGTACTATTACTCAGTTTTGACCAGAACATTCAGCCTGATGATCAGTCTCAAGTGAGGTTTGTGTGTAATTGCAGATCGGGCAGCAGACGGTCGGTCTCCGGTCAGTGCTGGATCAGTGGAGTCTATATAAACAAGCGTATGAGGAGATTCAGGGTTACCTGATGGAGGGACGTTACACCATCTCTCGCCTGCGCCTTCTCACCGGCTCCCCGGAAGCTGTGCAGGTTCAAGTAGAGAATCTTGAGGTGCCTTGTATGCCACAAACTGTGCAAAACATGAATCAGCTATCATTAGCATTATTTGAAGATGACCTAAGATTTGTGTGTCATAGAGTTTACAAGATGAGCTGGAGAAACAGGAGAGCAGTTTACGGAAACTGGGCTCCATAACTCAACAGCTGCTGAGAGATTGTCATCCCTCAGTGAGCGATTCACTCAACACAGCACTGGGTGATGTAAATCTCAGGTGAGTTTCAAACACCCATAGTAACTAATGAAGACACTGATCAGTACAAAGTGATCTGAAATCATTGATCTGCTGTCAGGTGGAACTCGCTGCTGGAGCAGATCTCAGATCAGCTGAGGAGGAGTAAGAGCCTGCTGCAGCTGTGGCAGCATTACAAAGCGCTTCATGCTCAGAGCAGCACCGACATCCAGAAACTAGAGGAACATGTGGAACATCTACTCAAGAGCGCCACCCACAGGGACATCACAGAACAGGAGGTGAAGGTGAGGATTTATGAATGCATGGTAGGTTTGCAAGCCTCTTAAATATGTGTGTTTGTGTTAGTGACACAAAAGTATGTAATCATTTGGTAATTCTGACAACTGTGTGCGGTTGTGAAATCTTTGTCGCAAGGCCCACAGTGTTCCTCTTTATAAAACTGGCATTTCTTTAGGGCCTTATGGCGGCTGAGGGATCCGTAGAGTCTGTCCTGCAGCAGCTGGATGAGCTTTCAGAGCAGCTGAGGCAACAAGTGGAGCCCTCTGCTATGACAGCCTTCCACACCGACCATCTGTCACTCACTCAGCGTTTAGCAACAGTTGGACGTGCCCTACAAAGACAGCAGTCTCTGCTAGAGGTTCGAATGGTTCAGATTTTACCTTGTGCACACAGAACATTTATACAGTTTTCCCACATTTATTTGAATAAAATATACACTACCATTTAAAAATTGGGGTCAGTAAGTTTATTTGATGGTTTGGTTTAAAAAGTACAGTAAAAACAATAACATTGTGAAATATTTAAAATAGCTGTTTTCTATTATTTAATATATTTTCAAAATGTGATTTCTTTATTCCTGGGATTTTAAAGCTGAATTTTCAGCATCATTACTAGGGATGGGTATGGAGAACCGGTTCCATTTTTGAACCGGTTTCAAATTTCCCAGAACCGGTAATTCAATAAGAAATGCACACTTAGATTCCACTTAATGATCCCTGTGTGCGCATTTTAATGTGATTTTAAACCATTCAAGCAGCGATTTTAAAACGGCTTTAAAATCACAGGAATAAATTACATTTTTAAATATATTAAAACAGAAAACAGTTATTTTAAATTGTTAGATTCCGCTTATCGGTTCCTGTGTGTGATTTTAATGTGATTTTAAACCATTCGAGCGCAAAGAAGACCCGCATGCTGTTTTCTGTGCTGCAGACACACACACACACACACACACTCACATGTGCGCACAAAACGGCTTCTCATAGTGAATAGTGCGCGATAATGAACTCTTTTGCACGGCTCACAAACGGACAAATACACACAAAAATATGTCAAAATATACTCGTAAACACAGTCAGTTATGTCTTAAGATAGTTGAAAAGAAAAGATGAAAACGCATGTGTATCCGTGCAGCTCTTAAAGCAACGGGCAGATTTTCCTGATCTCTATGATAATGTTAATCAAACAAAAGACAAAATTCACTCACTGTTCTAGACAGAATAACTTTTGTAACTATATTCTTATATATAACCTATATTAATAAAGTGCAGTGTTATTTTACATTTGATTACAGTTTCTGTACCTGAACACCTGAAAATGTTTATTTAAATCGTTTCTTTGTTCAGTTGTATTTATTTGTGCACTTGCTAATTTGTTTATTTGCTCTTTTTTAATTGCTGAGTGTTTACTTGTCTTTAATAATGCTTGAAATGTTGTTTTTGCTATGGTATTTTTAAATCATAGGCAAAAGTTCCTAGCCTGTTGATTTTTGTTTGTGGTATTCAGCTACAATGAAATGTTTTGCAATAAGACTTAGAATAAATGTGAAAGATATCTAAGTTTTTTTTTTTTTTTACCTTAGTGGAATGGAAATTAGGAAATCTGAATCGTTAAAATTCAAACGATACCCATTGTGCATTTTTTCTTACCACAATTTTTTTATTCGTTTTTTAATGGAACTGGAAAATGTCTTATGATTCCCAACCCTAAACTCCAGTCTTCAGTGTCACATGATCCTAATATGATGATTTGGTGTTCAAGAAACAGTTCTTATTATCAATGTTAAAAACAGTTGTGCTGCTCCATATTTGTGTTGCAACCATGATACATTTTTTCAGGGAACATTTAAAAGGACAACAATTATTTGAAATTAAATTATAACTGTCACTTTTGATCAATTTAATGCATTCTTGATAAATAAATCTATTAGTTTCCTTCAAAAAATAAGTCTTATTGCATCCAAACCTTTGAATGGTAGTGTATATTTTAAATTAGACACTATAATTTTCACTCACTTTTATAGTTTTGACACTCCTGCATGTGTGACTTGCATTTCACAAATGCCAGACTGCAAAGCCTGTCAAATACAAATGTGTTTTTTTTTTCTTTTTTCCTCTCCTCCAGGTGGGTGTGAGGGACTATGAGAGGTTTAGTAAGGAGTTGCATTCTCTGAGTCACGTGTCAGAAGAGGCTGAGAAGGTTCTGAAGGAACCAGATTTAATTGGATCTCCAGATATCTCCTCTGTGCTGGAACACATGGAAAAACTTAAGGTAAAAATCGTCAACCATTTTCCTGTAAAATTATTAGATTGTATAAACACATCTGAACATTCTCATATCTACATGTCTGTAGACCCAAATGTTAAAGCTGAGCAGTCTTTCTCCTGATCTGGAGCGTCTGAACGAGTTGGGTTATCAGCTTCCCCTCAACGATAATGAAATCAAGCGTCTGCAGAACCTAAACAGGAGTTGGTCGTCTAACTCTGCTCGCACAATAGAGAGATTCAGGTATGTGTGGCTACTGATGTTCAGTGTCTGTGTTCTCCATAAACGTGTAATTAATTTGTGTGCATTTGTTTGAGCAGTAAACTTCAGGCCCTGGTACTGCAAAGACAGACCTTCTTGGAGAAGTGTGATGCTTGGATGACCTTCCTCACCCAAACAGAGGAGAAGCTGGCCGCTGAGATCTCTGGGAACTACCAGAGCCTGCTAGACCAGCAGAGAGAGCATGAGGTACTGAGAGACTAAACAATTACAACCGATGTCTTTAAAATGAACACAACTAAAGGCCTGTTCTCACCAAGTGAAATGAGATGGGGTTTTTTTGTATTTTTAATAAAATAAATGCAGCCTTGGTGAGCAGAAGAGACTTCTTTTAAAAACATAAAAAAATCTTAGCGTCCAAAAACGTTTGACTGGTAGTGTATGTAAAACTATATTGCTCATCGCCTCTTATGCTCACCAAGACTGCATTTATTTGATCAAGTAAATGCACAGTGATATTGTGAAATATTATTACAATTTAAAATAATTGTTTTCTGTAACGTCAGCTGTGCATTCTTGCTCTCTTCTCTGACATTTTACTTGTGTTTTTTTTTTTATTAAAATAAAATTTTGCATTGAAGAAAAGTAGATTTTTGTTTGTATATGCTGTATATTTCTTTGAAAGAAAATTGGAATCGGCAGGTCACATTTACAAAAAAATCGGAAATCGGCATTGGCCAAGAAAATTGCAATCGGTGCATCTCTAATTATAAGATGGCTATATTAGCGAGGCTATATATTTAATATATGGCTATATTAAAAATTATCGAAATATACAGCATAAAATGCATTGAGTCATAGTTTAATGACCTAATTTTTGAAACTGCTTTACTAAACTTTGTGTGTGTGTTTGTGTGTGGATAGCTATTCCAAGCAGACATGTTTAGTCGACAACAGATTCTATACTCAGTCATCAATGATGGACATCAGCTACTGAATCAGGGACAAGTGGAGGACAGGTAATCTTTGTTTATTCTTATTCTTTTAATTCAAAAATACTTGAAGTGACAGTCTTTTTTTTTGTCCTCTCGCACAAAAGGGATGACTTTGGCTTGAAACTGGCACTGCTTAGTAACCAGTGGCAAGGTGTGGTGCGGCGGGCCCAGCAGAGACGGGGGATTATTGACAGTTTGGTTCGGCAGTGGCAGCGGTACACAGATCTGATTGAGAAACTGCACCACTGGTTGCAAGAGGTGTCACTTGACCCGGAAGACCAACAACAGGGAGCGACAGTAGCGCTACAGCAGATCCGTGGGATGTTAGATCACATACAGGTAAAGATATAGCCTTAGTTGTGTAAACATAGAAGTAATACCCACCTGCAAATAACCTCAAGCAATATGGATGTCCACTTTTCTCCATCTAGCTGAAGGAGCGTGTGCTCCAGAGGCAACAGGGCAGCTACATCCTGACGGTGGAGGCTGGGAGGCAGCTCCTCCTGTGGGCCGATGCCAGAGCGGAGGCATCGCTTCACACGGAGCTCACCGATGTGCAGGAGCGCTGGAGGACCATTAACATCCGCCTCGATGAAAGGAAGAAAGAACTGCTTTCTTTGCTAAGGGTAAGGAAATGTTAATAAAAACATCCCTAGTGAAAAATAAATTTGAAATACATTTATTTTATGCTACGTATACGACAAATACATTTACATATTTATGTACTTAATATACCCTGCAATTATACTTTTAGTATACTAAATTGATAATTGGAACTAATTTTGTACTTAATGCACTTTTAGTTATCGGGAAAAAGTGCTGAGGTCCAACTAAATATTTGTGACCCGTGCAGGCAAAATAATTTTGAGCTACAGGCAAAACAAGTGAAAAATGTCAATTTTGGTCGATTTTGAGGTTTTTTGAGTTCATTAAGCCCTCGTCTAGCGATTTCAATGCTCAAAATAGCAATTAAACATCTAAAAGTGTCGTTATCTGTACGTTTTCTGAGAGGAGTACCTTTCATTTGTCCATGAAAACGATCTCACTCGCACTGACTGATAGATCTGAAGCCTCAGACCCCGATACACACACACACACACAGAATTACAGTATTTCAAAATACCTGTCATGGCAGGGATATTATCTGTTATGTCTTAAGTGAATGTTTGGGTAACTGTTGGGGGAAAAACATCTGATGTGTAACATTATATTAGATCCGTGCATTACAGTAGGTCTTAATATATAGGCTGTCTGTCTCATTAATGTTAATTAATCAATTGTGGTATCATGGAAAAATAAGTTGAATATATATTTTTCCTATAGATATTTGGTTTTGACTTTATGTGTGCCAAATTTGGTGTTATTACCAGGGATTTTAAGGTATGGTTGCTAGGTGATTTTGGAACCTTCAGAAAACTTTAACTCGAATTATCTGAAAAAATAAATTTTTTGTCCGATTCAAACAAACCATACATCATTTTGAAGGGTTTTTAATAGAGAATGTGAAAATAACAATAACTCATTTTTGAAAATGTGCTCATTGCGACTCATTTTGCCAGCACGGTTCACATATACTTAAATATATTTGATTGTGCTAAAGTGGAAATATTGCAAATATACTTTAGGTAAATATCTTGCATTTAAGTCTTTCCCCGCCATTAATTAAAATTTCCGGCTTTCCGTGTTGTCACTGTTATACGGTAGGGCGCTATGACACATCTGAAAGAGTACTGAATCTCCTGATCAAAACACAGGTGAAGAAGATGCAGAAGCAAGCGATATCCTATGTAATCATATGCACATGTAAAATAACGTGATTATCAACATTAAACAGCAAATAAATCAAAACGGCCTAACGTTACTGAATGAATTGTCGCCCCAGGACGAGCTACAGGACTGGGGTGTTGATGGACTCCATCTAATCCATTGCATGTTTAAAATATTCTGGGAGCCATTCAATTTTTGTGAAAATTATCAAAAATGCAGGCGGCGGCTGACAACTTAAAAATAAATAAATAAATAAATAAAAAACACTGGCAGGGAAAGAGCTTTTAGGCTTAATATTAAGATGTGCATTGTGCAATAAAGAAGTACTCCAAATAAAGGTTAATTATAATATTTATATCAGTAAAAAAAGTCTTTTTAAATGCATTTTGGTATAGGTTTTTTCACTAGGGCTATTTGGGTGCATTAACTGTTTGACTATTTGCTTAAAATCATTGACAAATTATGAAGTTGATTAGTTGAGTAGAGTGTTTGTTTTTTTGCGTTTCTTTAGAGCGCCTGCTTGATGTGTTTTACTGTGAGTTGGTTGGTATTAGCACATGTATGATTAGTGCTAAAAATCTGAGACCACTGGTAAAAATGCTTCTCTTTTGCGTTTTTATATTTTAAATAAAAGTGTTACTAATTTAATTATCAGCACAACTATTTGAGTGTAAAAATGTTGTACTAGAAATAGTACATAATTTCTTTATTTTTTAAATTATTTATTTTAAATATGTTTACTTTACAATTATTTATTTTAAATTAATTTATTTTACATTATAAAAATATTATTTTCAGGTTTTTCAATGTGGTTTTAGACTTTTGGACGCCACTGTATAAATATGATGTGCTGTTGCATTGTGGGAGAATTTCTTCTTGCAGTTTTAGTGGTTTTAGGATTTGTATAGTACAACTTATGTCGCAGATTTTTAAAGGGATAGTTCACCCAAAAATGTATATTTAAAACTTTATAAAGTAAATATCTAGCTGCCGCCGGACTGCCTTCCGTATTCAACTTACGCAGAAAGCGTAACTGGCGTGACGATGACGTCAGTTGTAGCGTAAGCGTTTTAAACTGCGAGATCCGTTACACTTTCTTCGTAAGTTGAATACGGAAGACGATCTGGAGCAAGCTAGATATTTTACTTTATAACGTGTCTTACACACACCCATCGATTCGCTTCAGAAGGCCTTTATTAACCCCCCGGAGCCGTGTGGAGCACTTTTATAATGGATGGATGCACTTTTATGGGCTTCAAATTTTGGGCTCCCATTCACTGCCATTATAAAGCTTGGAAGAGCCAGGATATTTTTTTTATATAACTCAGATTGTATTCGTCTGAAAGAAGAATGTCATATACACCTAGAATAAATTGAGGATGAGTAAATCATGGGCTAATTTTCATTTTTGGGTTTACTACCCCTTTAAGGGCTGTGCCTATAGTTAAACATTTTAAAGGTCAGGTTGTTTTGGTGTTTTGTGTTTGTCAGAATTACAAGCTGTTTGAGCTACAGATGTCAGAAATATGAAAATATAGCTGCAGTGTTGAAAAGTGCAAAAAAACTATAAATGGATCTCTTGTTCATAGTGCAGAGAGAAAGTGAAGGACTTTGCATCTGACCTTACAGAGCAAACGGAGGCACGCTACTGTAGCATAACGAGAGTGAGAGTGAGCGAGTGTGTGATGTGTTTAGTGTGTGCGTGTGAGGGCGATGAAAGGGAGAGAATGGGAGAAAGAGGCAGCGAGAGGAATATCTTCAGGACGTGGGAGGGAGTCCGAGCAGGGCAGCAGGGACAGGCAGACATTCGCTCCATTTTGACGCAGCACACTGGGGCGCAGACAACAATTTTGGATTGCAAAGGAAATGGCTCCTCTTTCCTTCGGCCTCTGCCTCTTTCTCTTCCTCACTCTTCCACATCCCTCTGTTTTCTCGGATGACATGATAGAAGGTACCTCACTGCTTTATCTCTGCATGATAATCTTTCTCTCTGTCTCTCTTGTGTCTCGGGACCATGACCCTTTGCTCTGGCCACGTTGATATAAAGACTTGGCTTGATTTGGCTTCAAATGACTTTCTCTATTACAGTCCTGATTACAAATGTGATGATCACCGAACATCTCTGTCCGACTTTTCCTCGAGTGTTGTAATAAGCTTGTTCATCAGCTCAATAAAAAACAGCTGAGCTTGATATTTCTAAGATACATAATGGCATATCTTGCTGCAACTGCAGAGTGCCACTTTCTCTCTCATGACTTCACAATATGTTTTTCTTTGTGGCTGTGTGTGCAGGACTGGGATCAGTGTGAGAAAGGAATTGCTGCATCACACGAGAAGCTGAGGGACTTTAAGCTAAAGCTCTCTGTGCCTTTACCCGACCACCATGAGGAGCTGCACACAGAACAGATTCGCTGCAAGGTACGCAAACAAAATCTGACTCATCTTGTGTCCTGTGACCTTCTAGATACCTCCACGATCCACGGCTGTATGTGTGTGTCGTTCCCTGATGATCCACGGCTGTGTGTGTTTGTGCGTGTGTCGTTCCCTGATGTTCCACGGCTGTGTGTGTGTCATTCCCTGATGATCCACGGCTGTGTGTGTGTTTTGTGATGGTTGTTCTTGAGTCTCTTGTTTGTCCTGATCAGTTAAACTGACCAACGTTCTTCAGAAAAATCCTCAAATTCTTCAGTTTTCAGCATCTTCTGCATATTTGAACCCTCTCCAGCAGTGACTGTATGATTTTGATCTGAGGACGATTGAGGGACTCAAACACAACTATTAAAAAAGGTTGAAACATTCACTGATGCTCCAGAAGGAAACACGACGCATTAAGAGCCGGGGGTGAAAACTTTTGAACAGGATGAAGATGTCCAAAGTTTTCTTATTTTGTTTAAAAATCACTTTTTTTCTTTAAGTACTGCCCTTCGGAAGCAACAGAAGACAATTTACCTTGATCTTCAAATTCAAAAAGTTTTCACCCCCGGCTCTTAATGTGTTGTGTTTCCTTCTGGCGCATCAGTGAATGTTTCAACCTTTTTTAATAGTTGTGTTTGAGTCCCTCAGTCGTCCGCTGCTGCTGTCAACCACTGCATAATAATACCCGTGCTTTGATTCATTTTATATCTGCAGAGAAGGGTTGATTTGAGAGGTGTGTGTGCAGTGTAGCAGAAGGTTTGTGCAAGTAACTTCAACCTGATCTGATCTCAATGAGCTGGACTTTCAGCAAGAGTTTCTTTGACTTTGCCTGAGGGAAAGAAGCTGAGGTGCATGCTAATCATGCTAAACCCATGCATGTTAGCACCGCAGAGATGCTGAGGTTTATTAGGAAGTGCTCATGCAGCAGCAAAACAAAAGTGTTGGCAGCTTTTTCTATTCTAGTTATTTCTTGACACAGAAGTATGTGTTTATGTGCTTAATATCTTGTTGACTGTTGTCAAATGAAACCAGCAGTTCCAGTTTTAAATGTAATGTAAAAACATTCAAACATTTGAAGCAAGTCTGAATGCCATGCCTTCCTATATTACTTATTTTATTTTATTTTATTTTGCATCTTACATTTTGTTTGTTTCATTTTTTTTTTTTAAATCCTAAAACTTTATTTTCAGCAGTTACAGTCTGAACTGTAATTTAAATTGTATTAGTTTAGTTTAGTTTGACATCATTTTGTATGTTTATTTGTTTATTTATTTAAATTCTAAAACTTAAGATTTTAAACAGTTACAGTTTGGAATATTTTATTTTTAATTGTATTTTATTTAATTTTTGCATGTTTTATTTAGTTTGTTTAATTACTTTTTTAAATCCTAAAACTTTATTTTCAGCAGTTACAGTTTGGACAATTTTTTATTTTTATTTGTATTTTATTTTTTATTTTTTAATTATTTTTATTTTATTTTGTATCTTACATTTTGTTTGTTTAATTACTTTTTTACATTTTAAAATTTTTTTTTTAGCAGTTACAGTTTGGAATATTATTAATTTAATTTAATTTAATTGTATTATTTTTTTATTTTGCATCTTTCATTTAGTTTAATTACTTTTTTAAATCCTAAAACTTTATTTTCAGCAGTTACAGTTTTTTACAGTTTAATTGTTTTGTTTTATTTTGCGTCTTACATTAAGTTTAATTACTTTTTTTTATTTTAAAACTTTATTTTCAGCAGTTAAAGTTTGAACTGTAATTTAAATTGTATCAATTTTGTTTGACATCATTTTGTAAGTTTATTTATTTATTTAAATCCTAAAACTTTATTTTTAACAGTTACAGTTTGAACTGTAATTTTATTTGAATGATTTTGTTTTGTTTTGTTTTGGATGTGTTAATTACTGTGTATGTATGTGTGTGTGTGTGTGTGTGTGATAGGAATTGGAGGGCAGTATTGAAGGCTGGACCGATGATGTAGCCGGGCTGTGTATTCTGCGGGAGTCTCTCTCCGGCGGCCTCAGTGCTGATGACCTCACAGTCCTACAGGAGAGACTGATATTACTCCAGAGGCAGTGGGAGGAGACCTGTCATCAGGTACACATGTCAGCCAAACAGTCCCTTCACATTCGCTTTACACCATAACACATTCTATGCACAGACAAGACTTTTATATTTTGTTTACCCAATATATTTAGCTTATATTCAGTGTTTACCCAATAATCATCTAAAACTTCACAGATGTGCTTGAAATATCTTAGTAAGGTTGTTTGGAGGAGGCTTGTTTGCTTTCTAGGGAACCCCTAAATAGAAATAGAGATGGGAGGGAAAATTATATTTCAAATTGCCTGTAAAATGCTGTTGCTGAATGCTCTTTGTTTGCTTAGAGGATTGCAATGATTGTGTGCCTCTTCACCCTGATGCCTCTTAGTAAGGAAGGACCTTGGGAAGGAAGATTTGGAGCATGACACTTTAGAGACCTGTTCAGCTGACATTTTCCTTTTCTTATTCTGCTCACCAACCTTTTCGCACCTTCTCTCATCACCCTTCACGTCCTTCTCTTAATCACACTCTGTACTCACTGAACGCTTGATCCTGATCGATCATTGTCTCATCCCCGCAGCTGTCCCTGCGCAGGCAGCAGGTGAGCGAGAGGCTGAACGAGTGGGCTGTGTTTAATGAGAAGAACAAAGAGCTGTGTGAGTGGCTCACCCACATGGAGAGCAAGGTCTCACAGAACGGCGACATCAGCATTGAGGAGATGATTGAGAAGCTCAGGAAGGTGATGTTTAACATATATTCACAACACATTTATTTTTTTATGAACTGAAATCACTAAGAAATTGATAAATAATTATCCAAATTGAATTCTAAAACTAAAATATATTTGATTGCTAAGTATAGATTCTAGTTAATTTAAAGGGGTCATGAACTGCATTGTTTTATAATGTTTCCTGTGGTGCACTTATAATGTAATAAAAGGCATTTTCCTACCCTAATTTTATCCTCTGATTTGAACGCTCTGTTTGAAGGGGCGTGGCTGCTGTGAGACTTCAGTGTAAACGCCCACTGCTGTGATTGGCTGCTGTAAGACTTCAGTGTAAACGGCCACTGCTGTGATTGGCTGCTGTGAGACTTCAGTGTAAACGCCCACTGCTGTGATTGGCTGCTGTGAGACTTCAGTGTAAACGCCCACTGCTGTGATTGGCTGCTGTGAGACTTCAGTGTAAACGCCCACTGCTGTGATTGGCTGACGGCTTTGAAATATCTAGTATTACATATTTAATTCTCTGGAAAACTTTTAGCACGTGTTTACTGTTACAGCTCTCAAGCCTAACTAATCTTAAAAAGTGTTGATTATAGCATTATATTCAGATCTATGGAATTATATTCAGATCTATGGCATTATATTCAGATCGTGGCATGAAGGGTTGCAGTGATGATCATTGTAGCCGATCACAGACATGTTGAGCGCATGAATGCTGTGATCTCTAACAAATGCTTTCATCATAACTATCAGTGCAAACATGATGTAAATAAGAGATTTGTTGATTATTACGGGAGTTTTGTCACGAGTCCAGAACTCAGTCACTGATAAACTCGCACTGTTTGATTGACAGCTCCAGTGATTGCAAAGGGAGCATTCCTTGATCGATTTCTATATATAATTTAATCACAGTTTAAATAACAGATTATTGTCATTCTACTAAGAGAAACAATGTGAAGTTGAGCGTTTAGTCACTGGTTTGATTTACTGACACACAGACAAAGAACATCTGACTGTACATGAATCATTACATATCAGAAATCACTGGTCTCAGATCAGGCATTAGAATTAACACGGTTACTCACATGTTGTGGCATTACTGTCGAGTCCATATCGTAAAAGTCTGTTTGCAAAGCCTGTGCCAAAATTGCGACTGATTTACCAAAGAATCCACAGTGAAATGTACCGAATACAAATAAATAGTGCTCAACTGAGACATTCACATTGTTGAAAATAAATAAGCACATTCCTAGCATTAGGATCCTTTGGAAGGGAATGTTATTTGTAGTCCATCCTGTATCGCTCTTCTCTCCTCGTCATCTCACTAACACTCCAGTGGGCGGGGCCAAAGTTGTGATGATGAAGTAGGTGTCGATCTTCTTCTGCAGAGGCGGTCTTTCACCATCTATTACAGGCTCATTCCACAACGAGTCGTTCTCTGGGCTTGGTTACAATAAAAGCTGTTTTTGGACTAACAAGGAAGTTTTCAGTTCTGAAACTTACAGGATATTCTTATAGTATGATGACCTCTTATATGTCAAAAATTTTATTTCTCAGTTCATGACCCATTTAAACTGTAAAGTATGTCCAACTTATTTCACTGAATATGTGAAAAACTGTGTATAATCATGATTTTTTTCAACTGAACAAATTATGTAATCTCTTTGTTATCAGGACTATCAGGAAGAGATCTCAGTGACCAAGGAGAACAAGTATCAGCTGGAACAGATGGGGGAGAGACTGGCTCAGGCCAGCCATGAAAACAAAGCTGCAGAAATCCAGTACAAACTCAGCAAAGTCAATGAGCGCTGGCAGCATCTGCTTGACCTTATAGCAGCGAGGTGAGTGTTTTTTGTTGTATCAGAAATGTATAATTGTTGTACATTTACATTTACAATTGTTTTGCCTTTGTGTATTTTATGCTTGTGAGAGAACAAGCACAGAATGTTTTAAATATATATTTCCAGATGGGTCAGTCAGTTCATTTAGAGAGTGTCATCTAGAAAAATAGGGGCATGAACTGAGCATGTTGCTTGTGCTAATGGCCCGTGGGTGGAAAGGAAATATTTTGCACCAGCATCTTAAACGTGACACCATGGTGTCTCTGGATATGACTGGGGCAGTCGAGTTGCCTGCAGTCAATTCTGAAAGCTTCTCACATGTGTGGTGTTGATTTCATCTGTGGCCCATGTGTGAGAGGGTGTCATCCCCTCTCTCTCTCTCTCTCTCTCTCTCACTCTCACTCATGCGCATTCGCTCTGTGCGACAGCTGCTGTCTTGAGTTTTCCCTAAGAGTTTATAGAGTAGATTGGTAGTAGATTAACATTTGGATTTAATTAAAGAGCTAAAGGCAGTTTTTCTCAAGCAAAAGTATCCACATTGTTCAGAAGCAAACATATTTCAAATCTTTCGTACACACACACACACACACACGTTTACTTAGCTATCTGAATGGGGATATTCTATAGACTTCTATTGTTTTTATACAGCTAGTTATATATATACTATATAACCTAACCTTAACCCACACTCTAACCCTAACCCTATTAATTACTTGATTTTTATACCATTTATAAAAAGGTGAACTTCATCAAAAGGGGGTTTTCTCAGATTTAGCTCACTTCTGAGTACAAATATATCCCCAAAATAGGTACACATTTCCAATATAATAGACAATAATAGACTATTTAAAGGCACAGTATGTAAGTTTCGCCGCTAGAGGTCGCTTATTCAAAACAAAGCCGTAGCTTGATGGTGGCGTGAATGAGCGTGGAATCATGGGAGTTGTAGTCTTGACTCTTCACCTCCACAGCCGATGGAAAGGAATCCGACGGACTCGGGCAGAAATCATGTTCATGAATGAGCGAATGTATTAAAGTTTTATTAGCGTTACGGTGGTATGAAGCAGGACGCGCCGAGAGCCCTTGAGAGTGAATGCTAATGAGGGAGACCTGCGCCAAACACTGTCTCTGAGCTTTTATTCTGCTTATGCTGCAGTAGCCGTTTTCATGGTTTTTACGGAAATCAAGGGTAGCCCGGATATGACATCATTGACAGGCGACGCAAGGGCACGGTCCGTAAGAGGATTTCTCTGGATTTAAACATTATTGGAAACATTTGAGATAATGTAAGTACAGGTCAACAAAATATATAACATTGTTCTAGTGGTTTTTGGATATTTTAATCTAAACATCTTACATATTGTGCCTTTAGAAAAAACTTTTTTATGGTTTCTACCATTTAGCACTTACTTTGTTTTTAGTTTTTGTTTATATGTATAAGGAGACACACACATTCCAGTCCTCTGATCAGCACATGCTAATGACTGTCGTCTTATTTTAGCCACAGCAGAATTTGTCACTCTCAGCTGCTCATGCCTGCACTTCAGAGCAGTTCACACACACACACACACACACGCTCAGATACCCCACACACTAACCAGGGCAGTAAAGAAAGCCTGGACGAAAGAGAAGGTGAATTTTGACAGGGTGGTAGTTTTTCTTTCTTCTGGGACATCTTGCTTGGGAAGATTAGGCTCAATGGTGCTGGAAATGGGCACTGATGACATGGCGGAATGCCATGGACAGGACTCAGATCTGCCAGAGTGTGACTGCGACATTAACAGGCAGGAAAAGATTTATTCGCTTATCATTTACATATTACATATTCTCCTATTTCAATGCAGTGCTGGAAGTTGCAGTGTATTTGGTATTTTCTGTCATACTTAGACATGTCTAATGGCGAAGTGTAAATAAGTTTTATTAGTTATGTGGGTAAATATGTGGTTTTAGATGTTTTAAATTAAACTATATATGTGATATATGTTCAATTGTACACCTCAGTTTATTAAATTAAGTAAATGCTTTACCATGCTACATTGACCTTCCTTTGTTGTTGCGGTTGGTTTTGTTTCAGTGTGTCTTTGTGTTTGGGAATGTAGCTTAAAGCACAGTCACACTAAATCATTGAAATACCAGGGTTACATGAGGGCTTTATCTCACCAGGTCAAACTCTGTCTGTGCTTTTGCTAACTGCCTAAGTTTCGATCAAAGTTAGCTGAAGTTGAAACATGTCCACTCTGCATCAGTGCTCTTTGCTTTATATCTAACCTGAGATAAGACATCTTTCTGAGATATAAATCTGGAATGGTGGCACAGCTGAAACATGCTATGCTGGTATGCGTGAGTGTGACAGGAATCAGGAATTATAGGAAACTCTGACACTGTTGGATTGTATTTGCAGTCCAGCCTGACCTTGAGAAGTGACGAAAGTAACTTCATTAACCTTTTTTTACTGAAATTGTACAATGTAATGCAAATGTTGTGTTTAAGAATATGTAAACTATATGTTTATATTTAGAATGAAAATGTTGCTAGAGAAATGCTGTTGTAAGCAGTATCATTGTATAAGCATTATTTTCAGCTGTGATGTTCATGATAATTACGATATAAAGTATTTAAATATACATTATTATTATTATGATTAATAAATCCACAATTACTATACTAATACAATTTACTTATTCTTTGAAAGTAGGGGTGGGGGCGATATGACCAAAATCTTATGTCACGATATGTGTAATTTTTTATGTCCAATAACTGATATTCAGATTAAATTTGACAACAATAAATAAAATAATTATGCTAAATATGCATTATTAGTAGTAGTAGTGAATAATCATAAAATATTTTTTTTTATTTTTATTTATTAAATTTATATTGACATTATATTGACAAACTGTGTTTTTGTCTTTGTTTTGGTCTAACTGTTAAACTTAAAATGCTATAAAATATTATATTAATATCAAAATATGACTATTCAGAAAATCTTTTATGAAAATTAATTGTGTACACACCCCATATTTACTTATTCTTTGAAAGTACGAGTGGGCGATATATGACCAAAATCTTAAATCACGATATGAGTCATTTTATTTCACAATAACGATATATATCACAATATAGTTATTTTTGCTTTAAATAAGGTTTTTATGAAATCAAACATTTTAAGTTATCACCATTTTCAGTATCATTTAAAAAACAAATACTAGCCTAAAAAAACTCAAGCTCACTGAAGACAAGTAAACTGTGATAAAGAAAGAGCAAAGAAAACCAATTACAATAGAGCAAAGACACAAATGAAATAGACCTACCTGATAAATTAAAGCACTAGAAATACTACATAAAAGTAATCAAATGTATAAAAAACAATGCATAGTCTTTACTGTGTTAATTAAATATACCAATACATTTATTCTTAATAAAATTACAAAAGTGATTCAGTCAAGAGCAGTGAGAGATTTTTCTCTATTTTTGTTGTTTGATTAGCATTAATAATGACTGCAGGTAAATTTGGACACTGTCACTTTAAGAGCGACTGCACGGATCCAATACACTCATGCGTTTTCTCTCTCAACTGTTAACATTCACTTAAGACATTAAATGACTCTGTTTGTTTGAAAATACATGTCACTTTGACACATAGGTGTGTGTATTTAACCGTTCAAGCCCAATAAGGCGGCAAAAAGCCCTCAGTTCAGTTCTCAGACGCTCTGAGCAGCGGCTTCATGCCGCGCGTCTCTCACACAGCGAGTTCTCTTTCACTGCTAATTGTGCTTCAATGGTTTAAAATCACTTGTTTTTAAACTGTAATGCTTAAAAATGCATGCAAACGATAAGCTTTCGTGACCGCGCAGCACAGCAACATCACATGAGCGTAACCGTGATAGGGACAATAGTCCAAAATCTCTACTGGTTGACAAATTTCTATCAGTTAATCGTATCTACCGTTATATCACCCACCCCTATTTAAAAGCCATCTTTTTTTCGAGAGAGAGCCGATCTCAAGTTACCTGACTGAACATTAAACATGTTTGCACTGCACAGTCCGCGTTCATATAGCTTAATTATAGTATAGCTTGGAGTGTCATATCCATGTTTTCTGTTTGTGATTTATACTTTATCAGAGTCAGAATCTGATGTTAGTACAATCTGTCTCTGGGGTGTGTAGGGTGAAGAAGTTGAGGGAGACGCTGGTGGCCGTGCAGCAGCTGGATAAGAACATGAGCAGTCTGCGCTCCTGGCTGGCTCACGTCGAGACTGAACTTTCACGACCCATCGTCTACGAGACCTGTGACTCACACGAGATCCAAAGAAAACTCAACCAGCAGCAGGTAACACGCTCAGAAATGACATTCATTCAAAGACAGTCACATAACAGTCTGTCAATGTAGTAAGTCATGTAAACGGCCCTGACATATAAAAGACACACAACCTGACCCAGTTACTGTTTTAGCATCATCATGTGTCCTTACTTTACCCAGCAACAGCGAGCACACATCATCCTCTTTCTGCATTACAGACAAATCATCATATGATTGCAAAAAGGCATGGTTTCTTTATTTTTTTGGGCCTGATGATGCAACAAGATGAAACATATTTGTGGAGAAATGCATGACTGCAAGCTCCTCTGCCTCATAATGTCAATGTCAAATGTATTTCTAGAGCACTGTTTAAAACTAATTAGTTTGACCAAAACAAAGCAAAACAATAAGAGATTATATTAATCTCTATAATACATTAAAAGCCAAAGAAGTTTTTAGTTTAGATTTAGATAGTTTAGAGTTTGAGTCTTGCCCTAGATTTAAAAACAAATAAAAGAATCGTAAAATCAATTCTATAACAGACAGGAAGCCAATGAAGAGACATTAAAATTGGGGTAATATGTTCACACTTACGTATACCCAACAGAAGTCTAGCTTTTTGCACCATTTGACAGGGTTTCCGAGGGTCTTAAAAAGTCTTCATTTGGATCAGAAAGTCTTAAATTCAATATCATGGCATTAAATTAGGGCCTTATGATTTATGCGATGCAGAAAACATGGACGGAACTGGAGAATCCATTCATAAAAATGGAATAAACGGAAAAGACGGAATTTGAGAAAAATAAAACGTATTTCATAGGGCCCTAAAAAAATATTTTTGGTTAAACTTTTAATAAATTGCTGTTAAATTAATAAACTGTTTCATGATTTCAATTAATTAGACATGCTTTTTGATTAATAAAATTAAATTTAACCATTAAAACAGAATAAACTATAAAACAAAAAATAAATGAATAAAACAGATTTCATAGGGCCCTAAATTTAATTGCAAAATTAAATTGCATGAACTGTATGTCTAGGATTTTTGTTTTCCAGTACAAATATCTAAACATCCTTAAATCAAGATACATTTACTTGAAGTCTTGTTTTTTGAATCAAGTGAGTTTATGCTTAAAACAAGAACAAATATCTGTCAATGGGTAAGAAAATAACATGCATTTTAATTAAGCTGATTTTTCTGAACCCATTGGGAGATATTTGTTCTTTTAATCATGAAATCACTTTCACAAGATTTCTTATCTCAAACTTTTAAGCTATTTTTTTGTAAAATAAGTAAAACAAGTAATGGAGATCTGTTGGAAATTGTATTTTCAAACTTTGAAGTGTTGCCAATACAAGTGTGCTTCCTACACATTTACATTTAGAAAACATATTGACGTGTTATGTTCCCTTCCATTTATTCCTTAAATTTTCTTTAAATGGTCTTAAATTCACCTTCATTAAACCTGCAGAAACCCTGAACTGAAGTTGAGAAATAGATCGTTGGTGTATACCTGTATAGAGAGAATTGCAGTAGTCAAGTCGGGTAGAAATGAAGACATGAATTACCTTTTCAAAATCTTTGAGGGAGAGCCAAGGCTTGACTTTTGCCAAGAGCTTTAGATGGTAAAAGCTAGATTTTACGACCGAGTTTATCTGCTTATCAAACTTAAGGGAACTATCAAATAGAACACCCAAGTTTTTTACAGATGGTTTATAAAAGTAAGACATCTGCTCCAAATTAAGATTTTGAATGTCATATCCATCAGAGAGATTAAACACAACAATCTCTGTTTTGGAATCATTTAGGTTTAAAAAGTTTAGTGATATCCAAAGGTTTAGAACAGTTAAGCAAGCCAATAACGGTTTTAAGGCATTTAAATCGTTCAATTTTAGTGGCAGATATATTTGAGTGTCACCTGCAAAACAATTAAATGAAACTCCATTTTTCCTAAAAATGATGCCTAACGGAAGCATATATAGAGATTAGAGAAAATAATGCAGGGGCTAGAATAGATCCCTGAGGGACACCAAACGTGAGGGGAGCTGCGGCAGAAGACAAACTGAGAAACTTCTGTTTGCCAGATAAGATCTAAACCATTTTAGGGCAATTCCTTTAATCCCTCCACAATGTTCAAGGCGAGAGATGAGGATATTATGGTCTACGGCAGGGGTCTCTAAAGTCGGTCCTGTAGGGTCACAGTCCTGCAGAGTTTAGCTCCAACCCTAATTAAACACACCTGAACCAGCTAATGAGTGTCTTACTAGGGCCTAGTAAGACACTGATTAGCTGGTTCAGGTGTGTTTATTTGGGGTTGGAGCTAAACTCTGTAGGACTGTGGCACTCCAGGACTGAGTTTGGAGACCCCTGGTCTACGGTATCAGATGCTGCGCTCAGGTCTAGTAGCACAATAATGTCATGATCACAGTTAAAATAATATCGTTTAAAACTTTCAGCAAAGCAGTCTCTGTACTATGGTATTTCCTAAACCGAAATGAAATAGAAACTGCCAAAATTATCATAATGTCAGATGTCTTGAGAAGCTCAGTACTGATCTTCTGTCTGAAATCTCTGTGCAGGACCTGCAGCGGGACATCGAGAAGCACAGCACCGGCGTGGCGTCAGTGCTGAACCTGTGTGAGGTGCTGCTGCACGACTGTGACGCCTGTGCCACAGACACCGAGTGTGAATCCATCCAGCAGGCCACACGCGGCCTGGACCGCCGCTGGAGAAACATCTGTGCTGTTGCCATGGAGAGGAGGCTCAAGTAAGTGTGTTTGCACTGTGTTTCTGAGCAAATAAATGCAGCCTTGCAGCATAGGAGACCCAAACGTTTGAACAGTAGTATATATGCTAATAAAAGACAGCAGTTGAATAAAATATGATGAAAGTGAAGCAAAACAATCAAAATTAATTCTGTAAAGGTAAGAAAGTTGAAAGTGAGCTGTTTAGGATAGTTAAACCATGCCTACTTGCGCATTGTATGCAGGTTAATTCAGAGTTGACTTTGCCTTTAAAGGCACAGTATGTAAGTTTGGCCGCTAGAGGTCTCTTATTCTAAACAAAGGCATAGCTTGATGATGGCATGACTGAGCGTGGAATCATGGGAGTTGTAGTCTTGACTCTTCACCTCCACAGCTGATGGAAAGGAATCCGACGGACTCGAGCAGAAATCATGTTCATGAATGAGCGAATGTATTAAAGTTTTATTAGCGTTACGGTGGTATGAAGCAGGACGCACGAGAGCCCTTGAGAGTGAATGCTAATGAGAGAGACCTGCGCCAAACACCGTCTCTGAGCTTTTATTCTGCTTATGCTGCAGTCGCCGCTTCCGCTCTTTTCGTTGTGTATGTGGGGGAACGCAGTGCTGTTTTACATGCTTAAAACAATCATACTAAATACATTTGAGTGTGTGGAAAGTTATGTTATAACGTTACTCTGTGCGTTCGCTCGGCGGCTGCTATGAGAGACTTGTTCACTTTGCAGTAATCTAGAGCGATATTAGAATATCATATTAATAAAAACAGGATGACTAAATGACTGTTGCTAAATGACATGCAGTTAATTTTAAAATGTATTGTATGATGGCGAAAGCTCTCTGATTATGCTGTTAGCCACTTGATAAAATAGTGTCGTCTCTGAGGTAAAAACGTTACTCGCGGTGAATCAAGAAAACAAGCGATTCAAACAATAAGACTAACCGTGTTGAGCTGTATAACAATGAGCAGTTTTCTGTTGATAAATGTACATCCATACAGTTGCTCGCCTGTCTAATAAAACACACACTATATTAAAGCGTCTTTGGTGTTTCCATGGTTTCTACGGAAATCAAGGGTAGCGCGGTTATGATGTCATTGACAGGCGACGCAAGGACACGTAACACTGGTTAAAATGGCTTATTTCTCTGGATTTAAACATTGTTGGAAACATTTGAGGATAATGTAAGTACACAGGTCAACAAAATATATAACATTGTTCTAGTGGTTTTTGGATATTTTAATCTAAATATTTTACATATTGTGCCTTTAACAGCTGTCTTTTAAAAAAAAAAAAAAAAAAAAAAATATTCCCAGGTAAATGTTCAGTGACTGTGTAGATTGTGTTTGAACCCCACTGTATGTGTTTCTGCAGAATTGAGGAGACATGGAGGTTGTGGCAGAAGTTTCTAGATGATTACTCCCGTTTTGAAGATTGGCTGAAAGTGTCAGAGAGGACAGCAGCTCTGCCTAACTCCTCTGGAGTGCTGTACACCGTCGCTAAAGAGGAGCTCAAGAAGTTTGAGGTGAGTTTGTGTATTGCTCTTATCTAATGCACCTGAATCAGATCATCAGCTCGTTAGAAGAGAGCTCCATGAACTCGGGTGTGTCCCGATTGACAGGGTCCTTATAAAGTGTTCACTGCTCCCGACCCCGAGCACAGGATATCTGTTGAAGTTCACTTCCCTTGATAAAATGCATTTATTCGCATCACTTTGCAACACAGGCAAAACTCAAGTCACACATATTAGAGTTTAAGGTTTGATGCTATAATAAACCTATGTAAATAAATAAATATAATATAAATGACCATACTTTCATTTAATATGCAAGTGTATAATACATCAATATAAATTAGTGCTGTCGAAATTAGCGCGCTAATTTTTTTTAGTTTAACTCATTAAAAATGCAATTAACGCAGCATCTGTTTTTTCTGTCATCCTTTGGCTAGCGTTACATTATATGATCACGCTCTTATTCATGCAAATGCTTTTAAACCATTCAAACGCCAAAAGACAAAAGAGAACGTACTGTCTGTGAATGTCCTGACTATGACACACACACACACAACACACAGAAAGACACGCACCAGTATCAAGTTTGTCTTTCTCGCTTGAACAAACAGTAACACGCACAATTATGCCAAAATGCCCATTTTGTCAAGTATAAGAGCAGTCTTAAATGAGTTAAATGACATCTTAAATGAAATTAAATTAAATTATTTTTTTAAAGCCTAATAAATGTTGAAATTGATAACTTTTAATTATACTGTAATGTTTAATGTCTATTATTAATGTTTTAAAACAATAATTTTCATCGAGACATCAGTATCTGTATTAGTATCAGAGATACTGGCCTTCATTCATAAAAAGATGCCATTACAACAAATATTTAAAATATACTGTCTTGAAATTATTTCTACATTAATTTGGAGAGTAACTGTAAAATTATTACAATATAAAAATATTATATTTTTTATAAATATATTATAATATATAAATAATATTATAAACTCTGTTTTTAATTGCGATTAAAGAAAAAATTATAGATTTAATCGATTGACAGTACTAATATAAATATTAATTATTTATGAACTTCACTTAATCTAATCTGTGTAATTCAAAAGCCCTAAACTGAATGATAAATGTATGTTGCAATGTTTAATATGAAAACAGATGTAATTTGGTAATATGTCTTTTTATTTTATTTAACCCGTAATCATGATAGTTGACTTGTAACTGTCGTCTCACGCACTTTACACCTGTGAACAGCCGCATACAAACAAGAGAAAGAAAAAAAGATATCTGTCACCAGCCTGTACTTAGATGACTTTCGTTCACTTTCCAGAGACTGGGTCAGTGGGGTCACCCCTGCACGTGTCTCACTGCTGGCATCCAATGGCTACAGTCCAGTCCACTTTAACCGTTAGTCATTGATGACTTAAGTGCTAAAACCATGTTTTCTTTTAAAAAATGCTTCACATAACTCAAACAAGGTGTAGCTAGTGAGTTTTACCTGTGTGTTTGTGAATCTCACACATTGTTTGCACAGTATGTAATGGTGGTGTTTGCACAAGACGCTTCCAGCTGGTCTTACATACATTGCTATTATATCACAGGCATTTCAGAGACAGGTGCAGGAGTGTCTGACCCAGCTGGAGCTGATCAATAAGCAGTATAGAAGGCTGGCACGCGAGAACCGCACAGACTCGTCCTGCCGTCTACGACAAATGGTGCATGATGGGAACCGACGCTGGGATGTACTACAGAGGAGAGTAGCAGCCATCTTGCGCAGACTTAAGGTGATGTATTATCAATTATACATTATATACAGTACATTACTGTTTAAAAGTTTGGGGTCAGTAAGTTTTTTTTTTTTAAGAAATTAATACTTTTATTCAGCAAGGATCTTGTTTCTTGAGCACCAAATCCTCATATTAAAATGATTTCTGAAGGATCATGTGACACTGAAGACTGGAGTAATGATGCTGAAAATTCAACTTTGCATCACAGGAATAAATTACATTTTAAAAATATATTCAAATAGAAAAGTTATTTTAAATGTTATTAATATTACTGTTTTTACAAGATACTTTTAATTATGTTCCTCTGAGAACTATTGATGCAGAACCTAAACTACACAGAGGAGCAGTTTGGTTTATTGCCTTGTCCCTCTTTTGTCCTGCAGCATTTCATTGGTCAGCGAGAGGAGTTTGAGACGGCCCGAGATTGTATTCTGGTATGGCTGACCGAGATGGATCTGCAGCTCACAAACATCGAGCATTTCTCAGAGTGTGACGTTCAGGCCAAGATCAGACAACTAAAGGTGAGGGCTGTGTGTGTATATACATTTAAAATATTAATTACATATTAAATATTCATTGCTAATATTTTAGCCACAAAAAAAAAAAACTCTACGTTTTATACATTGACAATTCACTAACATGCATGACCTGGAAAACTCTGACACAAAATAATTTTTACTTGTTCTGTAGAACATTTACTTAAATTTTTATTTTAAGTCCCCCTGTGGTGAAAATCAAGTTTTTATTGTTGTTTGTATGTCTATGTCTATGTGGTATTTTTAATACGCTTTAGGCAGTGTTGGGAGTAACACGTTACTGTAATTCCACTACTTTTAGCGGTAACGCGCATGTAACTAAATATTTTTTTAAATCATGTAGCGCAATCACAATTTCTGAAATTTAAATGAGTTTGTTACTCGCGTTACTCTCTTTTGTGAAAAATGAACGCTTGCAGACAAGAAGCTCATTCTCGCTGTAGTATTGTTGCCGCCCGCGCCGCCATGTCTACTTTGTTTGGCCTTCCAAAAGAGGGGACAACTAGAAAACAGTGGCTAAGCTTTAGTTACAACACTGTTCCAGAACAGCACAACCCAAATATTCGACTGTGTGCTGCACATTTTTCGGAGGACTGTTTCTAGCACCTGGGAGAGCACAGACCGTTTCTACGTCTTTGTCGTTTCTGCGATAACAAATACAAACTTACCAATCTGATACTTTCTGGTCCAGTCGCGCTGGCGACGTTGATCGATCAGCTTGGTCATCTGCATCATCCAGATCAGATTCAGGCTCGAATTGATAAGATAAGAATGACATTATCATCTGTCAATATTGCTTTGCTTTGGGAGCTGATGTTCCAAATATGGTAAGGACTGTGACATTTCCGTCAGACGCTTAAGGTATTCGGGCCAATCACAATGCACTGGATCGCTGGCCAATCAGAGCACACCGCACTTTTCAGAACAATGAGCTTTGAGAGATGAGACTTGTTAGCCCATTTTAGCGTTTGTTGAGAATCTCATCTCTTATCTCTATTTAGCTTTGCCTTATGAGGCATGTTTGTTAAACCATTTTGTTAAGCTTTTGTTAAATCACATATTCAATTATACGCAGCACCTCAAGGCACCTTTGTCTTCTTGTTTAATTAGTGTTAATACTGTAGGCCAATCACTTTTATTTCATTGGCCTAATGTGGTAAAAAAAAAAACACTGTTAAATGACTGAGACAGTTGATATTTCGTTTCAAGTATTAAAAGGGACTTTTGTACTACTGCTTGATTTGAAGGCCTGTTGCCTTGTTGATTACAATAAATAGGTCTAAAAATTATGTTTATTGTGTTTGACTGTTCAGTACTGTTCATATTTACATTTAAAAAGCAGACATAAAAGTAACTTAAAAGTTACTTTTCCTAGTAACTAATTACTTTTGATATACAGTAATTAGTAAAGTAATTCAATTACTTTTAAAAGAAGTAACTAGTAACTGTAACTAATTACTAATTTTCCGTAACTTGCCCAACACTAGCTTTAGGACAAGCCATGTGCAAAGTCATAAGTCAACACCATTGCTGAGTATTTTCTTCTTAAAACTGCAGTGAACAAAAGACAGTCTCAAAAACACAGTTTGAAATCGCTGGTGTTTCTGACGTACAAACTACCTTGTAACCGGCGGAGCTTTAGCATATCATTAACTATTCTCTGAAGCAGGGGAGTCTCAAGAGAAGTCATACTGGTATATTTTTTTATTGATATGAAAAATCATGTACATTTAGCAATATAGCAGGTGAATTATGTATATGATGTATATTATGATGTTATGATGTACTATATAGCTTTCTCCACTGACGTTTTATGATGTTCAAAGAAATTTTTTAGAAGGCAGACTGAGATGGCGAACGGGAATATGGTTTGTGTAACATTAGCAACACATTATTAGCTGTTTTATAAAGGCTAATCATATTAATTACCGTTGCAGAGAGCGATACATAAAACACATTACCATACTGATACATCAACTTGTAGACAAGCCTGTATGAGTGAGTGGAGGCGGGGCTCATTTGTATGTCCATGGTTCCATGCATACTAAATGAAGCAAGGGTGTAGAGTTACATTCAAGCTATTTTAAGGCATGAATAAAAAATGAATAAAAAATAGGCCATTTTGGTGATCAAAGATGAGTTTTAAGGGATAAAATGACTGACTACAGAGGGACTTTAAAAATTCTTATGACTTCACTTGTGTGCCCCAGGCGTTCCAGCAGGAGATCAGTCTGAACATGGGGAAGATGGAGAGTGTGTTTGGGCAGGGAGAGGTTCTGATGGAGAAGAGCGAGCCTCTGGATGCTGCTGTCATAGAGGAAGAGCTGGATGAGCTGCAGAGATACTGCAGGGAGGTGTTTGGTCGGGTGGAGCGCTACTACAGGAAACTCACACGCCTGCCGGTGAGACATCTACACATGAATAGCACATAGGGGCTGGGCGGTATGACGATATATATATTAGTTGGGACGATATAAAATGTCTAACGTTACACATTTATATTATATTATATTGTTTTTAACACAGTATGTGTAACACACTTTAGAAAGAAACATGCATTAATCTGAAAATAAAGAGCAGGATGTGCATGATGTTAAAAAGAGTTAAGTTCAATAAGCCATTATTGAACTCTGATCCCAAATTCAGTTCTCTTTCGTGGCTTGTTGCATTTAAATGGCCAAATACACACTCAATTATGTGAAAACACCTATCGTGGGGAGTATTCATGTAAACACAGTCAGCTATGTCTTAAGTGAACATAAACAGTTGGGATGATAACCAGATATGTGTCAGTTTATTAGATCTGTGCATTCGGTCTTAAAGTGACAGCAGCCTAATAAACCTGCTGCTGTCTGGGTCATTAAAGGCACAATATGTACGATTTTTGGATTAAAATATCCAAAAACCACTAGAACAGTGTTATATATTTTGTTGACCTGTGTACTTACATTATCCTCAAATGTTTCCAAGAATGTTTAAATCCAGAGAAATAAGCAATTTTAACCAGGACACGGACCGCGTGTCGCCTATCAATGACATCATGCCCGCGTTACCCTCAATTTCCGGTTTTATTTTGTAGAAACCATGGAAACACCAAAGCCGCTTTAATATATGATGTGTTTTATTAGCAACTGTTTGGATCATTTATGGACAGAAACTAATCATTGTTCTCCAGCTCAACACAGTTAGTCTTATTGTTTAAATCTGGTGTTCTTAAATTAACCGCGAGTACCATGTTTTACCATGCCTAATATCGATCTCTTACTGCAATGTGAACAAGTGTCTCATAGTAGCGCCGAGTGAATGCACAGAGTAGCATTATCACATAACTCTCAACACACTCAAATGTGTGTAATATGATAAAGCAGCGCTGCGTTCCCACACACACACGAGCAGAAGAAGCGGAAGCGCTCGTCTGACAGAATAAAAGCTCCACTGCTCTCGAGTCGTGCTCGTCTCTCATTAGCAATCGCTCCAGTGCCTCGTTCCGCTCCACCCTGCTTCATACTACAGTAACGTTCATAAATCTTTAATACACTGAAGAGTCCCGTTGGATTCTTTTCCACCGGCTGTATAGGTGAAGACGAAAACTCCCATGATTCCACGAAATCGATGTGTCATCAAGCTACGGCTTTGTTTTAAATAAGCGACCTCTACATATTATGCCTTTAATCTTTTTTCAAACAACAAAAGACAAAGAGTAAATCACTCACTGATCTTCACTGAATAACTTTTGTATCTTTAATAAGGATCAATGTATATTTAATTCATACAGTGAATTTTGTTTTGCCTGAGTAAAGGTGGTTCTCACTTTCGTGCTACCTCTTTGTTCGCAGCTAACCGATGATGAGTGTGAAGGCTCAGATCGTGAATTGGAGTCAGGTGACCTCTCAGACCTTCAGTGGGGCGAGGATGGTGCCATGTCCCAGACATCTAGCAGACCACCTTCAGCTGCCACTGCTCCTGCTCGCACAAACGGCTCTGGACGGGACACCCCTGCCAGCGTAGACTCCATCCCTCTGGAATGGGACCATGACTATGACCTGGACCCCATGGGCCATACCATGTCTGCAGAACGGGGTCGACAAAAAGATGAGGATGAGGAGTTACTGTCTATGGCCACTGCAGCACTTACAAGTGAGTGAGCTTGACTTGAAGGATGTTCATGAGATAATGCTCCAGCTGAGTGTCCCAACACCCTAAACAGGTCTCGATAAACTGTTGGTTTGTCTTGTTGTGTATCTCTTTTCCACAGATGTAGTGATTCCTGAGAGCCCTGAGGCTTATATAAAATTAACAGAAAACACATTGAGGTCCTCCTCTGGTAGGCAATACGTTGTGGCATGCTAAATACATGCTAACTACACTGCATGCTGAAGCGTCCTTTTCAAATATAATATTGCATGAACTGCACTGTTGCATGATCAGTCTTTTTTTTTTAAAGAAAACTGCATGGCAAACATTCTGAGAGATTCTGTTGCGTTTCCCAACTTTAAAAGTCTTCTCATAGCAAAGGATGCTAATAGGCATTAGATTTGAAGAAAAGGGAGAAAGTAAAGTTTTAAAGTGCCTCTTTGAAAATAAACCAAAAGAGAGTTGATCATTTGATGAGAGATACTCCCAATTGTACGGCAAGGGATTTGAAGTGTAGTCCAGTGGAAATAATTCATGAGATTGTTCATTAAATATAGAAATCTGGTGACCAGATTGCAAGGCAGCCGCATCTGATGTATTTAATATATTAAGAGCAATCAATGTTGAAACAGTTGTGCCGCTTAATATATTTTGTGGAAACAGTGATTCTTTGATGAATATAAAGTTCAAATTGAAAGCTTTTTTAAATCTTGTTTAAGTAGGATCTTGTTTACAGTGGCCAAGAGAGCTCATGCAAAACACATGCAAATAGAAAAACACCAACAAATTAAGAAAACATCATCAGTTTGACAACACATGTAGGGCCGTATGATCCCAGCGATGCAGAAAACACGGATAGAATCATGAAATCCAGTCATAAAAACAGAGTTTATTGCATAACACAGAATTTCACGGAATTTGTACATTTTCCGATTGAATAAATAAAAAGCATATCAGTACACTTAAATCAAATCATATAACTTAAAATTGTGACAGAAATACATTACTGTTGTACAGTAGAATTTAGCTACGTCTCAATGTAATGATAATACTAATAATAATACTAAGAAATTATTATTAAAACTATTTTTGTGCAGCACTTTAATGTTTAATTTAATGATTAAAAGATAAATTATTTTTTTATGACTTAATTTGATTGCCAGAAAAATTTAAATACACAACAGAATTTCTGAAATAAAAAAACTTAAAATAATAAATTGTTGCTTTGATGAATTCAATTAATTAGACATGTTTTTGATTGTTAAAATGTAATGTCCATTCAAATGGAATCCAGAAAATGTGCTGCAAATACTCACAATGCAACCAAACACAGAAACGATTGCAAATGTTAACGCATGTTAAAATAAACAAAAACTCAGGTCATCGATAACACCACTGACAAGTACACATTGAACAATATGCGGTCCCAGTCAGGTTCACCACTTTTGGGGTCTCCTTAAAACATTTCCGTTGTGGTCTGTGCTATTTGCAGCGCGTTTCTGTATTTTGTTGCGTTGTGAGTATTTGCAGCACATGTGTTGTCAAATTGATGAAGAAGTTTTCTTAATTTGCTGGTGTTTTTTTCCATTTGAATGTGTTTTCTTCAGTTGCAGCACGTTGAGCTCTCTCGGCCACCGGACATGTTGTCCTATTGTTGGAACCACATGCATGAATCAGTTTTACAAATGCCCATTTCTTCCAGCATGTAACAGTCAACATTGATATTTTGTTTAATTTTTTACTACTAAAGATATCTTAAACACAGAGCCAGTAAGTTCTCTGTATAATATTTACATTCCATATTCTTCAAATAACACAAATAAAACTTAACATGTTTAAAGCTTACAAAACTCCTAATACATTCACAGTGTGATCACCGAATGATCCTTATTTTTTAAGGTGGTCATGTGACATCCCGTGTTAATCAATACATAAACTCCTGCAGGTGAAGCAGTTCGATTATTAGACAATATGCTGGACACCAGACGTTACAGCCTCCAGCAGACAGATGGCACTATGGGTGGCCACGACACCTCTTACATTGGCTATGTAAGTACAGGTTCGATGTGCTGCTCGGTCAGTTTCCGCTGTAATGGCCATTGAATGAGGCAAAGTTAATAAACGTTTGATTTGTGTCTTTGCTCTGCACAGATGCGGCTAATGGATGATTGTCATGGCAGTCTGAATGCGGTCAGGAGGGTTGAGGGGGAGCTGGAGGAGGAAGAAGACAATCTGTCAGGCCTGAGCAACCCTGATAACACTGAGACACAGAGCACAGGTGAGTCCAGCACAGAGACGCTGAGGTTGCTGAGTACACTGTTATGTTTAAATTTGATAGTATTGTGGTAATTGTCATATTTCAGGTGTCATTGAGCGCTGGGAGCTGATCCAGGCCCAGTCTGCTGATTCAGATCACAGGCAGAGAGAAGACCTGGTGCTTTGGCAACAGATGACCTCTGACCTGGGCACCATGGAGGCGTGGCTCGGCCAGGCCGAGGCAGAGTTAGCAGAGCTGAGGGGGAAAGATCTCAGTGCAGATATACACACTATTGAGCAGAGAATTAGAAAACTCAAGGTTTGTGTTGTCTATTTGGTTTAAAAGAACATATTTGTACTTGTGAATATGTGTTTGTGCATATTTGCACAGTTCAGATTTAATACGTGCTCCTTTCTAATGCTATTGGTAGGCTGCACATTTGCCCATAGCATAATCACAAACAAGTTTACAGGGCTATTCTGTTTGTAGTCTTAAGGTCCAGAGGAGAATTTGGTTGAACATTTCAACATACAAACCAACAATATTATTGTTACACGCCTAATCAGGCTGTTCACCAAAGGCTGTTTTGCTACGGGTTCCCTCTGGAATAGATAATGCGATTATTTTTTTTTTATTATTATTTTTTTTTTTTTTAAAGCAGTTTTCAATTTAAGAGTAAAATAAGGTCTGTGGTTACCGCTACTTAGAGAGCCCTTCCCGTTCTATAACATAAATCGAGAACCGCTATTTCTAAAAGCCCATTAGAAATCCCAAGAGGACCCATGGTGAATTAGCCTTCTAGGTTGCCCTTCAAATTGGCATCATGACTTCACAGCTCTGTTGCTACTAAAAATAAGATGCCTTCTAATTTGTCAAGGAATCAGAATGAATATTCTGCAGGGGAAAAGCGTTTCTGTACAAACATTTGGAGTTGGTAAGATTTTTTTTATGTTTTTGAAAGAAGTCTTTTATGCTCATCTAGGCTGCATTTATGTGTTCAAAAATACACAAAAACAACAATATTATGAAATACTGTATTATTATAATTTAAAAGAACTTTTTTACATATTTCAAAATGTAATTTATTCCTGTGATGGCAAAGCTGAATTTTCAGCATCATTAGGGGCCAAGCACCAAAGCTGCGTAGGCACCTATTGTAATCGTCGGCGTTCTTGTGGTAAAGTTATGAAATTTGGCACACAGATAGAGGACAGTCTGAACTCTCACCATAGCAAATTTGGAGTCTCTAACTCAATCCCTCTAGTGCCACCAACTGTCCAAATTTGCACTCACATTAATGATAACTTTTTAAACGTAAGGGCTAGAAACAAAATTATGATTCCTTGGCTCAAGACGATTCAGTTGCAGATTTTCCTGCCATTTTGAATTTTGCAAAAAGCCTACTTTTTAGAACTCCCTCTAAGCCGTTGCTCAGAATAACCGAATGTTCTTGAATAACTTGCAAACAAATTTGATGAAGAGCACGCCAAAATGAAAGTGAGGCTATATCTCCGCAACGCTTTAGCATATTCTGACCAAACTTGGCGTGTGTTATGACAACCATGACCTGAGGCGACCTGTACAGTTTCGGTGCAGTGCCACCTAGTGGTCTGGAGATAAATGTCAATTTTTGCTTATATCTTCTAAAAGGTTTGGCTAAAAATCAAAACTGGTCTCTTTAGACTTATCGTTCTTTTTGGGCATTCATTTTGGTTCATTTCGTCCATTTTGGGCGTTGCAAAATGCTATATTTTACAAACGCATTGGCTTATCATTACGAAATTCGGTATGTGTCTTCGGCACCACTCCCTGACAGTACACAAAAAGTTTCGAGGCACCTTGTGGTCAAAAGTTATAAATGCTAATAATAATGCTAATAACTTTTGATTAAATTAGCCCATTGTAATGAGACCAGATCTTAATAGATTCCTTGGGTCATACCGAGAACATAGAGTAGGACGAATTTCCTGTCTGCCATTTAGATTTTCTTTAAAACTCGAACTTCTCCTAGACCGTTTGTAAATTCGAGTCAGATCATCTTCAGACTGTGCAGACATGAATATGAATATAAATTTCATGTCAATAGACAAAACCGATTTCATATACCGCAGCAACAAGTTTGATGGCATGATACCAAAAATGACTGTATCTCTGCAATGCTTGGCACATTGACACTAAACTTTGCACGTGTCAGTGTCACATCACTCTGACCACAACACATCAGTTTCGTAACAGCCCCACCTATTGGTCGAAAGTGATAAACCATTAAATCACGTTACTAGTGATTGTATTAGATTTTTCAGGCATTTTGCCTAAAATCATCGTCTTTTAATTGCTCATTGTTGCAGTTGGTCTGATGCTCACAGTCATGACTTCTTGTGCCTTCTTTGTGCTTGGCCCCTTAATGGCTGCTTGCAGCTATATTTACTCTAGTCTTCAGTGTCACATGATCCTTCAGAAATCATTCTGATATGATGATTTGGTCACAAGGCAGGCCCATGTTGTATTATAAGTGGTGGCCCAAAATCTCATTGAAAAATAATGATTTTTATCTTCTTTGTTGCTGAAAATACACATGTACTATTTCGTATTACTGTAAATATAACAGTTAGTCATGCCCAAGCAGTAAACAGATACATTTGGCACTGAAGTGCAACCATATGTGGGTAAAATGCTGTAAAACAAGTCTTGCTCACACACACACATACACACACACACTGACATTTCAAATCAGGCAGGATGTCAGCAACAGAAATGAACCAGAGGAAATCCACAGCATCCCGTTGACCCACATACAGAGTCTGTTAAAATCTTGGAGCTTCTGATTTCACCAGTCTATTTTTATTCACACACAGACTAAAACTTGTATACAGCCCAAAGTATGTAAGCTGACCTTCCCTTAAGAGCAGTTTAACAACAGAGATAAACAATTGAAGACCTGATTAACCAAAACAAGACTTGCACTTAAATACACATCTCAATGCAATCTCAAAAACCAACTTTCTAACACAAACAGTTTGTTTTTGTCTCAGCAGGAGTTACAGAAGGCCATGGATTCCCATAAGTCCAAAGTACTGTCCATCAACTTAAATAGTGTTGCACTCCTCCAGTCAGACTCAGAGGAGAGCTGGGAACTGAAAGCGAAACTCAAGGAGATGAACTCACGCTGGGATCGCCTGGGAAAATCGCTTAAGGATTGGAGAACAGCGCTCCAGGATGCTCTGATGCAGTGCCAGGTACATGTACATTACCCATCAAACGTTTATTTTTATTTTTTTCAAGTGATACTGTTATTCAGCAAAAATGCATTAAATTGATCAAAATTTTATTATGTTACAAAATATTTATTTTTCAAATAAAATCTGTTCTTTTGTATATTACCTGGTCTCTTTAGAGCATCTTTAGTGCATCATGCCTAGTCGAACGATACCCAATTTTCCCCTTATCAGCCATTTTGGGTGTCGTCCATTTTGAATTTTACGCATTGGCGTATCATTATGAAACTCGATAGTACTCAAAAAGTTTCAGGGCAGCGCCACCTTGTGGTCAAAAGTTATAATGAAATGTTCAAAAATGCTAATAACTTTTGATTAAATTAGCCTATTCTAATGAAACTTGGGTCATGCCGAGAACGTAGATACCAATTTTGCCATAGTCTGACTTTTTTTTGTTGTCGATAGACGAAACTGTTTTATTATGGCATGATGCCAAAATGACTCTGATGCTGTATCTCTGCAATGCTTTATCATATTGACACCAAACTGTATGTCATTGTCACCTTACTCTGACCACAACACATTGGTTTCATAACAGTGCCACCTATTGGTCAAAAGTGATAAAAAAAAAGATTGATAACAAGAAATGTTTCTTGAGCACCACATCATCATATCAGAATGATTTCTGAAGGATCATGTGACACTGAAGACTGGAGTAATGATGCTGAAAATTCAGCTTTGATCACAGGAATAAATTACATTTTAAAAATATATTCAAATAGAAAGCAGTTATTTTAAATTGTGATAATATTTCACAGTATTACTGCTTTTAATGTATTTTTTTTTAATCAAAAACAATCTTAACAGTAAAAATCTTACTGACCTCAAACTTTTGAATGGTAAAAAAACACACAGACACACACACACACAGGCAGATACTGTCACTCACACACACGTTCTGCTTTTCTACAGGAGTTTCATGAGCTGAGTCATGGTCTTCTTCTCTGGCTGGAAAACATTGACCGCCGGAGGAATGAGATCATCCCAATCGCATCAGGGCTAGATCGCCATACACTACGAGCTCATTACAGAGCGCTAAAGGTACCTCTGAACAGGTCACTACTTTTTTGGGTATGGATGGACATAATACAAATTTGCCTACTATCCACCCATTACTGAATGCAGAATAAATAAAGATTAAGAATAGTATGTCCATCTATTGTACTTTAAAGTATGTTTTTTGGCATTACATTATGAAAATTGGTGTTCACCCATAGTCAAAACGTTCTTAAGTTTACCAAGCTGAAGTACATTGATACACATTTGTCTGCAGCAAATCCAGCGGGAGCTGACGGAGACTGAGCAGAAGGTGGAGAGTCTGCAGGAGCTCTCGGGGCAGCTGCTGGTGCAGGCACATGGCAGCGAGTGTTTAGAGGCCCAGGAGAGGGTGCACGTCATTGGGAACCGTCTGCAACTGCTTCTGAAGGCTGTCGACACAGACCTAGAGCTGCTAGAAAAAGAGCTCCAGACCTCTGGGAACAGACAGGTCAGTCTGCAAGCACATTCATTACTACTTCATCTCTTTAATGGCCGGGTTGACAGATAAAAAAGGGACATTAGACATTAGCCGCTTTTCCACTGTCGGGCCAGTGTGGGCTAATAATAGCCTCAGAACTGTAGCACCGACCCCAAAACCTTGCTGCGTTTCCACCGTTGGGCCTGAAGCTCCGCAGCAATTCACTAAAAGCCGCCCGTAACGCACCTCTCTTGAACAAAGTCACACACACACCATCATTTAACCAACAAATGGAAGTTTATCAGAAAACTAATCAGAAAGAAATCCATTGTTTTACCACAGTTTTACAATAATAAGTGATACACTGATCATAAAAAGATCATCAAGATTGCAAATTAGTCACAGAAATAAAGTGGTATTCACCCTTATTTCACTAAAGAAAGAGGACACACTTATTCAGTCGCGTCTGTTTCCATCACATTTAGAAAGAACAATCATTTCTGCAAACTTTCCACCAAAAACATGACCTGAGGATCTTTAGCACTCTTTAGAGTTGCTTTATTTTATGACACGTGCAGCTAAATATGGATCTCAGACAGTCCGGTATAAAGAGACGAGATGTACTGACAGATTAAATAAATACACGATTGTGATCGCCTTCAAGATTTATTCAAGCGGCCATATTTACCATGTTTACTATAGTAATGGTAAGCACACATAGTGTTTTGCATCACATATCAATATTTCTGCCTTATCCGGTTATCAGAATCCACATCGGATCACAAACACTCGCTGCTGTCTGAAAGTGAGTTTTGAGCTAAAATGATTTTAAAAGTCTTTAATGCTGATGTTGGCTGAGATATGAAATCATCCGCGGCTCAGATAAACTCTGTCTTTGTTCGTAACCACTCCTCGAGCCCGAGCTGGCCCGCTTTGGACCAAGGTGTTTGGCGGGCCAAAAACCCTGGCCGTGGGCCCAGAGGAAGCCCCGACGAGGCCCGATCAAGCCCCGGAAGTGACAGTGGAAACACGGCTATTGTATCATAATATCAGACTTCCTTAGATCTCCATTTCAAAGCTAAAACTCAGATCTTCACAGGATGCGTCCCTCTGGTCTGTCACGGATAACGCAGATACTTCTGGATCGGTCAGTCCTGTTTCAGATGTCAGCGTTTCTACTAAACGACAATCGGTAATGCATCTCCTCTCCCTTTTTTGATATAATTTCGGGCATGCCTGTCCTGCTAAAGTGAGGTGGTTGAGCTTATATCAGGGGAAATTTTTCACTACATTGGTTCCACGGTAATATTTAAATCCCCTGGGATATTTGCTCACCTCCTCATCCCCTTGTAAATGATGTTTATTTGTGGCTCCAGAAGTTCTTCACTTCTCGTGAAATTTATACAAGAAACACTGGCTTTACCTTCAGACGTGCTTTGAATCAAATCAGTTTTAGTAGATTTGTTTGAAGGCGTCCGTGTGGAAAGCCAGGTTTCTTGCACCGTGCAAGATTTCTTTTTTTTGTCATTGCCACCTATTTTGCTGCCGCCTTTTGTTTTGTTTGTTACTGATTTGTGATTATACTGATGGCCTGGCTATATGTCTCTGCTTGTCACCACAAGCTTTGTCTTTATTTGCTGGGACTGAAACATTCTTTCTTTCTTTTACCCCTCCCTCCCTCCCTTTTGCTCATTGCACAACAGCTACGAGGCAAATGTAGTGTGTCAGAACCGGGATCCTCAGCCAGGCTTCCACGTCACAGGTACCTGTCTCTCGGCTTTAGAATGCAGGGGGGGGATGATGGAACTCATTCCCGATCCAGATCCCAGATCCATTCAGATCAGAGGCCTGATCCTCTGCGGTGGGGTTGTTCAGTTCTAAGAAATGAGTTTGTTTTGGTTCCAAGTCAAGGATTCTTGCTAATCTTATGTGCTTTTCCCCAAGAACATAATATTGAGTCTGACAGTGTGTCCTTTGAACATAAAAACCACTCAGAAACTCTTCAAAATCCTCATGGGTCCATCATCTTCCACCATTCCTGATGCCATGTGAAAATATTAGATGTATCAATCATTTTCCAAACCATGTTGCTTTCATTGTTTTTTTTGCAGTCACACTCATCTCTGCCTTACATCAGAGAAAAATGCATAAAGGCAGCCATATTGTGTAAAACTTAATAAGAACTTTCATTAACAACATTACAAACACAACATGTATGTAATGCTTAACAAGTTATTCTTTTAATTTACCTTCAGATAGAAATGCCATGACACCTCAATTTATATATTTTCATATTTGAATGCACATGAATTAGTCATTTGTTAAGCATTATATCATGTTTTTGTGGCTTCTTAATGAAATATATTATGAAGTATTACAAAATATGGAAGTGTCTTTGATTATAACACAAATATGGGAAACAATATCTGTCTGAGAACAAACGATCTGGAGATTTAATGTGTGCAGCAAGTGACAACATTTATGATTATATGCAAATAGCAAAACTAAATGGGGCACTAAAAAGATGTTTGCTTGCTTTAAAGGCACAATATGTAAGATTTTTTGATTTTTAAAAACCACTAGAGCCATGTTATATATTTTTTTGAGCTGTGTACTTACATTGTCCCATACGTTTTCCAACAATGTTTAAATCCAGATAAATCCTCTATTTTAACAGTGTTACGGACCGTGTCCTTGCGTCGCCTGTCAATGACGTCATATCCGCGCTACCCTTGATTTCCATAGAAACCATGAAAACACCAAAGATGCTTTAATATAGTGTGTGCAACTGTTTGGATAAATTTATCAACAGAAAACTGCTAATTGTTATACAGCTCAACACGGTTAGTCTTATTGTTTGAATCGCTTGTTTTCTTGATTCACCGCGAGTAACGTTTTTACCTCAGAGACGATATATTTTATCAAGTGGCTAACAGCATAATCAGAGAGAGCTTTCTCCATCATACAATATATTTTAAAATTAATTGCATGTCATTTAGCAACAGTCATTTAGTCATCCTGTTTATATTAATATGATATTCTAATATCGATCTAGATTACTGCAAAGTGAACAAGTCTCTCATAGCAGCCGCCGAGCGAACGCACAGAGTAACGTTATAACATAACTTTCCACACACTCAAATGTATTTAGTATGATTGTTTTAAGCATGTAAAACAGCACTGCGTTCCCCCACATACACAACGAAAAGAGCGGAAGCGGCGACGGCAGCATAAGCAGAATAAAAGCTCAGAGACGGTGTTTGGCGCAGGTCTCTCTCATTAGCATTCACTCTCAAGGGCTCTCGGCGCGTCCTGCTTCATACCACCGTAACGCTAATAAAACTTTAATACATTCGCTCATTCATGAACATGATTTCTGCCCGAGTCCGTCGGATTCCTTTCCATCGGCTGTGGAGGTGAAGAGTCAAGACTACAACTCCCATGATTCCACGCTCATTAACGCCATCATCAAGCTATGCCTTTGTTTTGAATAAGAGACCTCTAGTGGCCAAACTTACATACTGTGCCTTAAAGATAGTTAACGATGACAATGATCTGATAACATGATAAACTGAATAGCAGAAGTTCTGTGTTTCTCAAGACATTTCCGTGTGTGTCATTAGAATGGACAAATAAATGATAATCTATTGGCATGATGTTTTTGTAGGTTGCACAGAGGTTCTGGCTGCGCTTCGTCTCGCTCTGGTTCCTCCGGGTCACAAGGTGGCGCTGCTGTGGCTCGCTGCCAGCCCTTTCTGCTGCGAGTGCTTCGGGCGGCTCTGCCGCTGCAGCTCCTACTGCTGCTCATAGTGGGCCTGACCTGTCTGGTGCCCATGACTGAGCAGGATTACAGCTGCGCCCATGCCAACAATTTCGCCCGATCTTTTCATCCCATGCTCCGCTACACCAACGGCCCGCCACCTGTATGAGTCTTTACTAATGCCTTCATGTGTTTCATATTACACGGCAGGACACAGAATGGACTAGTGTTAGCCAAAGCTGATTCCTGTTCCTGTATAGTTACTGCTGCTAATTTTATTTTTCACTAAACTGTGTACTATTGAACTCATTGCAATGTAGACCAGTGTTGGACAGCCAAACTGGTGAATCTCTTCTTCTGGAAACAGAAGGAAAATCATATATAATTATGTACTAAATAGCACTGACATAAGCATAAGGTACTGCACTTATACCGTCCAAGAAAATGGCCAAAATTATTTGCTTAGGCTAAGAAAAGTTTTATTTTTTATTTTTTTATTATTTAAAATGTAGAAAAAAGTTATTTTCAATATTATTTAAATACGATTTTGCATGGCAATTCAAATGTATTTTTATTTTATGGCATGTTCACACTTTTTTCTTTGTCCAGAAATGTAAAACAGACTGATGTAGCTCTATGAGAGACGTGTGCTTTTTATTACCGTCATCTGTTCATGGTGTGTTATGACAATATGACAAAAACATGAATTATGATTACAATGTCTATGCCTATTTATCTATGTACAGTTTGCTAATGCTGACAATAAAGACACATCTTTTCATTTAATATATTTTTCAGCTCTTATCCTTTATAATCATTTGAGCCAAATTAACATTTCCACATTTAGTTCCTTCAAAATCAAAACCTGTACTGTACAAATCATAACATTCAAGTATCAAATATAATAGCTGATAAATGCAAAGTACAAGTCTACCGGACTATGACCAAACACATTCACAGATTTGCGGCAATGTAGTTTACATCGTAATATAAGGCGGTCAGTGTCCTTCACAATGCTGGAATTAGACTCATTAGAATTGACATGGCCATAAAACCAATTACAGCTAAAATAGGATTTCAAATTTTGTGATATCAGCCAACCAATAAGTAAAAGTCTTTGTACACTGATCACTGAGCAGTTTTCCCCATTTGAGTTAAAATGACATAGAGCAGTGATTTGTATTGAAACAGCGCTCTGATTGTGAGAATAAATCATGATGAATTAACATAAACGGTGCTCATGTTACTTTAAATGATGACCATTTTCATTTTATCCCTTCAATATACTCACCCTCATGTTTTCCAATCCTGTATGAGTTAGTTTCTTCTGTTGAACACAAAAGAGGACATTTTGAAGAATGTTGGTAACCGGTAGCCATTGACTTCCATAGTATTTTTTTCCTACTATGGAAGTCAATGGGGTCCATCAACCGTCTGGTTGCCAACATTCTTCAAAATATATTTTGTGTTCAACAGAAGAAAGAAACTCATACAGGTTTGGAACAACTTGAGGGTGAGTAAATACTTTTTGTGCCCAAAAACAAACAAAAATAACACATTTATTCAACGATCTCTTCTCTTCTGTGTCAGCTTCCTACGCAGTTCACGTTGTAAACACAGTGCAGCACTTCCGGGTTGTACGTCAGAACGCCGGCTCACCATTGGCCAGCTCCTGCTTCAGCACCACACGCATGCGTTGTGGTGCTCACAGGAACAGCGTCGCCCAATAATGAGCTGGTGTCACAACAAATCAGGTCCTTCCTCGAAATTGGGTCTCCCCAAACTGTCAGTTAATGATTATCCTAAGTATATACAAATGATATTCATTTAAAATACGCATAACCAATTTGTCACTACACTGGCATTCCGACGTAGAACCTGGAAGTGCTGCACTGTATTCTTGTTTCTTTTTATAAAATTAAGGTTGAACTGTAGTCACATGGACTATTTTAATGATGTCTTTACTACCTTTCTGGGCCTTGAAAGTGGTTGTTGTGTTGCAGTCTATGGAGGGTCAGAAAGCTCTCGGATTTCATCAAAAATATCTTCATTTGTGTTCTGAAGACGAACAAAGGTCTTACGGGTTTGGAACGTCATGAGGGTGAGGAATTAATGACAGAAATTACATTTTTGGGTGAATTAACCCTTTAAGTGAGTTTGTGATGTTAAAGCTGTCACTCAATAGATATTAAAAGAAAATAAGAAGATTAAGCAGCTTCTACAGAAACCTGTCTCTCAGTGCACCAAAAAGAGCCCTTTTCACAAGTCTCGAGAAAATGTCTTTTGAATCCCTGTTTTAAGATCTAACAAAAACTTTGGCTTGAAGACCTAACCTGTGTGTTTCTACAAATAGGTTCATTTTCAAGTGTTCATTTCTAGATGTAAATCTAAAGTGGACTCTGGTAAGGCACAAGGAGAGACTCAACATAAATTCCACCTTCAAAAACTATTAGCATTGTTTTGAATCACAGTCCTTATTACTGGTTTGCAGGCTTCACATTCTGCCGCTGTTGGGATTGTATATGGTAGCAGACCTGTACATCGATCAGGGGTCTGGACTTTGGCTGAGACAGGCCGTGTTGGGCTGCATGGCTCCGGGTCCTCTGAAGGGGCTACGGCTGCTGCTGGGTGTGGGTGTAGACGGGGGGTCTGTCTCGCTCTGTGCCCACAGTCGCTGCCCCTTTCCTGGGGACTGGAATCGCTGGGCATCTAGCATCTCCAGCAAAAGATCATACAGTGGCACTCGATTCTTACATTTCATATGGTATAAGTGCTCCATTCCTTTGTTGCTTTCACACACACACACACACACACACAAAAAAACATTACAAATATAACATTTGCATGAACGTAATATGAGTAATAATAATTCAGCAACAATATCCTTATTTAATGGTTGCTAATAAAGGGAAGAAGGTCCTATCAAATGGGTTAAACTCCTTTTTCAACCCTCTTACACAACAAAAACTGTAATACTGTGGAATATTTTAATTTTAAAAAATGTTTTCTATTTGAATCAACTTTAAAATTGAATTAATTTCTGTGATTTTATTCTGTATTCTCGGTAAGGCTGAATTTTCAGCATCATTACTCCAGTCTTCAGTGTCACATGATCCTTCAGAAATCATTTGTGTTGCTTAATTTAGTAAAAACTGTGATATATTTTTTCAGGATTCCTTGATGAATAGAAAGTATTTTAAATTAAAAATAATTATTGAAAAAATCTCATGTCATTTTTTAAAATTAATTTATTGCATCCATGTTGAAAAAAAAAATCTTACAGACCCCAATCTTAGGAATGGTAGTATATATGTAATGCTTTTGTGTTAAAGTGCCCCTATTATGGTTTTTCAAATATTCCCTTTTAATGGGTGCACGATAAATAAAGTTATTGTCTCTCAAAAGAAAGAATCGACTCTGAACCGCCTAAACGAGTCGTTTGTAATTCGAATCTCACTGCGTTGCGGTTCTACATCACTAGAAAAGACATTTGCATAATGCCTGTCCATGTTGTACGTCATCCACCCGCGAACTTGACCCTCAAACGTCATTTTACTGACGACTGCTTCTCAAATCTCAGAGTTCAACGTGGGATTCACAAAACGCTTGCTCTTGAAAGATGGGTCAGTACCAGTTTATCTGTACCAGCTCCTCAGAATCATAACCTGTAAGTATGAATAATTATTGATGTATATATTTTCTACCGGTTGTTCAAAATACGTAGTTTTGTGTTTATATTGTGTAAGTTTCCGGCTAACTCACGTTATTACTGTCTTACTGAAATGCTTCTGCTCATCATCTGTGGGCCACTATTACCTAAAACTGTGTGTAATAATGCAGATCGTCTGTCGTTCTTACTACTTTGAGTATTGAGTAGCGTATCACTGAGAAACTCCTGCTCAAGTCGTCCTTGTGATGGAGGTTCAGGTTGAATAACTAGTTCTTCAATGTTTTATCATCGGACTCACGCTCGGATTGATGTGGTAAAATCGACATCATCGTTACTGTCTTTACAGTGTGTACAATCACTGAGCTTTAGGAAGCCTCTGGAGCTGAAGTTCAGTTATGGTGATGGGAGTTTAGCTTCCGAAACACACGCTGTACACGGTAGACCAATCACAACAGACTGGGCTGTCTGGCCAATCAGAGCAGAGTAGCTCGTAGCTAGAAAGGAGGGATTTAGAGAGACGGATTCATCCATCGAGTCGTTTGAGAATCATTGATTCATGTGGTGATGTGCAATCAATGTATATTATGAGAAAATGAAAGTGTTTTTTGACCTTTGATGCATGTAAACCTGTTGTAGGAGACTCCAAAACAAAATTAGGAGCCTTTAAAATAGCATAATAGGGACACTTTAATCATCTTATATGTCATCCGTCTGCGTTTACCTCATGTGTCTGATGTGGGAGAGCAGCAGCAGGAGCTGCGCCTGACGGCGGGACTGCAGCTGCAGAGACGCTCCTGATTTACTGATGCCGTAAATGAGGGCATCAGTGATGTTGTCCAGCATGCACTGCACCATAAATCTGTCCATCAGGGGCTCCACTGGACTGGAGCAGAATGAAAATGCACCTGACCAGACAGAAAAGATGAAGCAATAACTTGATGAAGGTCGAAGGGATTGTGTGGATCAGAATCAAATTATAATATCAATGGAAGCTCCAACGTTTCTTCTTTTCCCAAGTACTCAAATCACAAATTTTACATCTAAAGAAGAGGCTATTGATGGTTTGATTTCTGTTAGCACAGACTCACCAGAATTGAGAAGTATGATGGCCTTAAGACATACAAATTCCTCCAGCTTGAGTTTGAGACTGCGGAATCGAGCCACAGTCGCCAAGAGCATGTCGAAAATCTCAGCCATCCCCTCGACACATTCTCCTTCACTCCTGTAAAAACGAAGACCAGCACTTTAGCTATGCTACGAGATCGTTTGTGCCATTTACTATGGTATGTGCCTTAAAATGGCCCTTCTTTCTTCTTTCTGTGAGCATCGCACATATTGTTTGCGTGAGAGCAGAAACTGGACCTAGATATTCTGTCTTTCATCAGTTCTTATCCTATCTTAGCAGTCTCCTTGCTCTCTCTCTCTCCTGCTCTCTCTCTCTCACTCATTCAATCATTTTATCTTGTCATTTCAGTCTCTTTCCAATTTTACCCTTTCTCCTTCATCTTCCAGGATGCTCTTTTAAACCTTGAAGCTCACTTTGCTTCACTTTTTACGGATGCTGGTTTTGATTAGACATCTCCTTAGTCAGCGATGACACTGTTCTTCAGAAGCCCTTTAAAGAGCCTGTTCCCAATCGGGTCCTCTTTAATTACATGCTACTTGTGACATGGTCTTCTGAAGAGGAGCACAAGGCTCTCAGGTAAATAGTTCAATCTCATTTCATAAATCCCTTCTGTGGGGGATAAAACCACATGCAACTCAATGTTCTTTAAGAAACTGAGGCAAAAATAGGCACACGTAAGAGGGAATGCATCTGGTCAATGTGACATCTCAAAAAGCTCACAATCACACTCACAGCATCAGTATCAAGTAAAATTGCCTGAGACTAAAATAAAGCCCAGGGTTTCATTAGAGTATAACAGGTTTCTGTCACGGCATGTTGACGCTTTTCCATTATTCCTAACAGTCAAGCGAGGCTAAATGCAATCAAAACAATTGAATGTGTTTTTAAAGCAAGGTTGCACACGTTTCCGTGTCCGAATAGATGAGTTATTAGATTAGGTTCAAGCTTTGTTTCTCTCTTTAGCCAATAACTAAATGAGTTAAAAACAGTGGAAATGCTTATTCTACAATGACTGTCTTTTGAGGGGGTGCAGAACATCCAGTACCTGTCGAGGATGAGATCCTGAGCAAAGATGAGTTTTCCAGGTGAATGAATGGACCTCCATATGAGGCCGATCATCAACACCTCCAGCCAAGAGCTCTCCAACAACTGAACCTGGTCATGCAGAGAGAGGTCCTGGAACCCTGGAGAGAACATCACATGCTTCATGTGATTAGACCGTTCAGTGCATCACATGATCAATTGCTAAATTCAAATGTGCTTTCGTGCTTTGACTGGCGCTAAGCCAGAGACGGACGTGCTCAGCACATGTTATATATCACAACTATTCAACCACTTAATCTTTATTTTAGGTTTAAGACATTTAAAGACACATAAGCACTAGCAAAACAATACCTATATAGTTTGTAAAATACACACTGGTGTCTATGGAAGCGGCAATAGCAATCCTTTCAATTATAATTTGATGACGTGTTTTATTCATATAAATAAAAAAACAAAATAAACACAAAATGTCTCTGGCTCAGCGCCAGCCAAAGTGTGAAAATCTGACAGTTATGCGACGTCACGGTACGTCATTTATTCTGTATTGATGCATTAAGTTGATCACAATTGACAATAAAGACATTTTAAAGGCATAATATGTAATTTTCACCACCAGAGGTCCTTTATTCAAAACAAAGCCGTAGCTTGATGACATCTTGATTTCGCGGAATCATGGGAGTTGTCGTCTTCACCTCTACAGCCGGTGGAAAAGAATCCAACGGGACTCTTTAATGTATTACAGATTTATGAACGTTACTGTAGTATGAAGCAGGGTGTGAGCGGAACGAGGCGCTGGAGCGATTGCTAATGAGAGACGAGCGTGACACACGGCTCGAGAGCAACGGAGCTTTTATTCTGTCAGACGAGCGCTTCCGCTCCTTCCGCTCATGTGTGTGTGTGGGAACGCAGCGCTGCTTTATCATATTACACACATTTGAGTGTGTTGAGAGTTATGTTATAATGCTCCTCTGTGCGTTCACTCGGCGCTACTATGAGACACTTGTTCACACTGCAGTAAGAGATCGATATTAGGCATGGTAAAACATGGTACTCGCGGTAAATCAAGAACACCAGATTTAAACAATAAGACTAACTGTGTTGAGCTGGAGAACAATGATTAGTTTCTGTCCATGAATGATCCAATAAAACACATCTTTGGCGTTTCCAAGGGTAATGCGGGTATGATGTCATTGAACGGTCCGTGTCCTGGTTAAAATTGCTTATTTCTCTGGATTTAAACATTCTTGGAAACATTTGGGATAATGTAAGTACACAAGTCAACAAAATATATAACACTGTTCTAGTTTATATTTTTTATTTTATTTATATTTTAGATTATATTTTAATCCAAAAATCTTACATATTGTTCCTTTAATGTAATAAAAAAAACAAAAGTTAAAATGAAAAAAGTTAATTTGACCTTTATATTCATCAAAGAATCCTGGGAAAAAAATGAGCATGGTTTCCACAAAAATATTAAGCAGCACAACTGTTTTCAACATTGATAATAATCAGAAATGTTTCTTGAGCAACAAATCAGCATATTAGAATGATTTATGAATGAAGAATGGAGTAAAATTCAGCTTTACCATCACAGGAATAAAATACATTTTAAAATATATTTAAATAGGAAACAGTTACTTTTAATTGTAATAATATTTCACAATATGACAGATTTTATTGTATTTTTGATCAAATGAGATAAATTCATGAGGTAAATTGTTTACTTCTCCGAGGAGGGTTAATTAAGAAATCTGAACATCAAATATAATGGCTTCCTTAAAGTCCCAGCAGGACTCTTTATATGTGCTGAGCTCAGCTGGAGGCCAAATCAAACTGAGCCGCAGTACCGATCACTGTAATAACACCCATGCTCTTTATCTTTGCGCCTGTGACCTTGTCATTTGAATCTCTGCCACCTGTGCTGTCGAAATCTGCTGCCACGGTTACAAAAACTGGCAAGGCTGTCACCAGGGACACTTTCTCCTTCAGATTTAAAAACCTTTCCTTTGATACTGCACTCACAATTAAATCCACTTTGAAAGATTTTACCTGGTACTTTTTTAGCCCAGGCAATCATGTGGACGAGCTCTTTGTCAGCCATGTTTGTGAGGAGGGACATCATGGTGATCTCGGTGTACGGGCGGCTGTGCTTCTGACGTGAACACACAGCTGGCGGCTCTGCACCCAGAAGCAACACCAGCACCTGGTCAGGTGGCATGCATAAAGCGCTGACCACCCCGCCGCTGCTCTTCTTCCTCTTGTCCTGAGCTGTCCTCAGCTCACTGTAGCTCTTGTCACGATCCTCATTACCACTCCTCCTCTTCTCACGTCTGATAGCGCGGCCACCGCGGTCCTTGCGAATACCTGCAATGGAAAAGATGCCGGCCATTAACTCTATTGTCAAACTATTTGAAAAAAGAGAAAGATGAAAGTCTGTGCAGTACATTTGAACAAGCTTGTCACAGCCTGATTAGACAGAGACATGCCTTTTTGTTTATATACAGTGCTGCTTGAAAGTTTGTGAACCCCTTGCAGAATCTGCTGTCCTGAATAAAATATTTTACAAAATATGTTTACATACAGTCCACAAGACAAAACAATAGCTGAATTTATAAAAAATTATCCGTTCAAAAGTTTACATACCCTTGATCCTTAATACCGTGTCGTTCCCTGATGATTCATGGCTATTAAAAAAGGTTAAAACATTCACTCCAGAAGAAAACACGACGCATTAATTTTTGTTTTCACCCCCAGCTCTTAATGCATCGTTGGGTCAGTTTAACTGCTCAGGACAAACAAGAGACTCAAGAACAACCATCACAAAACACACACACAGCTGTGGATCATCAGGGAATGACACACACACACACACACACACACACAGCCGTGGATCATCAGGGAACGACACACACACACACAGCCGTAGATCATCAGGGAACGACACACACACACACAGCCGTAGATCATCAGGGAACGACACACAGTATTAAGAATCAAGGGTTCATAAACTTTTGAACGGGTCATTTTTATAAATTTAGCTATTTTTTGTCATGTGGACTATAAGTAAACATCTTTTATGTAAAATATCTTATTCAGGACAGTGCTAAATAAAAAATAACATGCATTTTGTATGATCCCTCTTGTTTTGTTAAAATTATTCACATTTTCACAGATTCTGCAAGGGGTTCACAAACTTTGAAGCAGCACTGTATGTATAATTAATTTACAAAAGCTATAAATAAAACAATGAAATTTTATATAATAATAATAAATACACCTTCCTGTGTGTTGCGGCCAATTCACATTCATAAACTGAAAAGAAGTCAATTCTTAAATTCATTTGCCCAACCCTGGACAGTAGTAGGATAAACTCTACTCTATAGAGGCGGCTTTAAGTCATGATGGTGAGGGAGCTCCTGACAGATGCTGCTTATGTTTATAAAGAGAGAGGAAGGGAGAGAACAGTAGAAATATAGTCTATGTACCTCCTTTCATCATGCCTACTTCATAACACTTGCGTAGTCTGCACGCTTGGCAGCTCTTCCTGCGGTTTCTGTCAATAGTGCACTGGTTGGTTGCTGGACAAACATAGTCATTGTGACCTAGAGGAAGAGAAACGAAGTACAGCTTGTTATTGATCATTCTTTTACCTTCAAGTTCTTGCTTAAACAGCAAAATGCTAGGGGTGTAATCGTCAGTGGTCTCACGATTCAATTCAATTATGAGTATGTCAACGATCACGGTGCATTGCATCCTCTATTTTTTTATATTACTGCACATGGCTACATTTTTGTCAATGAACCTAAGCAGTCAGATATACAAACTCCCTTTTTACTTTATCTGCTCCAAGAAAGTACACTTCTGTCAGGACCACTATCGTCAAAGATTGACTATTAGCATATAGTTTGGATTGGCGGTATGGTTCTGTTCTGGGCAATAACCCCCCCTTAGGGTAAACAGAACAGAACCAACATAATGTATTGCAGATATCATTAATGTCAATATTTAATGTACAAAATAATCGGGAATGTAGTCTGATTCAAGGGAAATCAGAATGCCAAATCCTGACTGACGAGAGGAGGAGCTGGGGACGGAGGAGGGTAAATGAGCTCTGGAGAACGCGGCAGCTGCTGATAGTACTGAAGGAGCTTATACACTCACCTAAAGGATTATTAGGAACACCATACTAATACTGTGTTTGACCCCCTTTCGCCTTCAGAACTGCCTTAATTCTACGTGGCATTGATTCAACAAGGTGCTGAAAGCATTCTTTAGAAATGTTGGCCCATATTGATAGGATAGCATCTTGCAGTTGATGGAGATTTGTGGGATGCACATCCAGGGCACGAAGCTCCCGTTCCACCACATCCCAAAGATGCTCTATTGGGTTGAGATCTGGTGACTGTGGGGGCCATTTTAGTACAGTGAACTCATTGTCATGTTCAAGAAACCAATTTGAAATGATTCGAGCTTTGTGACATGGTGCATTATCCTGCTGGAAGTAGCCATCAGAGGATGGGTACATGGTGGTCATAAAGGGATGGACATGGTCAGAAACAATGCTCCGGTAGGCCGTGGCATTTAAACGATGCCCAATTGGCACTAAGGGGCCAAAAGTGTGCCAAGAAAACATCCCCCACACCATTACACCACCTCCACCAGCCTGCACAGTGGTAACAAGGCATGATGGATCCATGTTCTCATTCTGTTTACGCCAAATTCTGACTCTACCATCTGAATGTCTCAACAGAAATCGAGACTCATCAGACCAGGCAACATTTTTCCAGTCTTCAACTGTCCGATTTTGGTGAGCTTGTGCAAATTGTAGCCTCTTTTTCCTATTTGTAGTGGAGATGAGTAGTACCCGGTGGGGTCTTCTGCTGTTGTAGCCCATCCTCCTCAAGGTTGTGCGTGTTGTGGCTTCACAAATGCTTTGCTGCATACCTCGGTTGTAACGAGTGCTTATTTCAGTCAAAGTTGCTCTTCTATCAGCTTGAATCAGTCGGCCCATTCTCCTCTGACCTCTAGCATCAACAAGGCATTTTCGCCCACAGGACTGCCGCATACTGGATGTTTTTCCCTTTTCACACCATTCTTTGTAAACTCTAGAAATAGTTGTGCGTGAAAATCCCAGTAACTGAGCAGATTGTGAAATACTCAGACCGGCCCGTCTGGCACCAACAACCATGCCACGCTCAAAATTGCTTAAATCACTTTTCTTTCCCATTCTGACATTCAGTTTGGAGTTCAGGAGATTGTCTTGACCAGGACCACACCCCTAAATGCATTGAAGCAACTGCCATGTGATTGGTTGATTAGATAATTGCATTAATGAGAAATTGAACAGGTGTTCCTAATAATCCTTTAGGTGAGTGTATATGTATGCTGTGATAGACATCGTATTCCTATAGGTAGACGTGTTCAGCTGACAGTCAGCTGATGCGAGCTTGACTAACGTGACCTAGATAAAAACTGGAAGAGTTGTTGAAAGCTTTAGTGATGGTGACGTTGAAGTTGAGCGACTGTGGTGTAGTTTGTTTATAGCCTACCTTTAGCTTTTTACTTCTAGCGACTGCATTTAGGCTTCAAAATTCATAAAAGTTGTGATCATCTGTGATAATTATCTTGATGAACAAAACGTGCAAGTATCATAAACCTTAGTTGATCACAGAGCTTGTTTTTAGCGATAATCCAAAAGCCTTTGGGAAAATCCTATTGGGTTTTTCTCGAGGGAACCAGTGTGATGCCAACTGCCGATTGGCCTACAAAGTGCCATCATACTTGCACCACTCTATAGGGCAAATAAGCCCCACCTTCTAAATGAAAGAGCCAATCGTTGATTAGTAAAGTCATCGCGTCACAGCAGCTGCCGTTAGACGCTCTGGTTGCTATAGAAACAGACAGTGTTCTGAGACGCGCGTTTATGATTGTGCATGCACATTAGCTTTGTCCAGGCTGAAAAATGTGTATGAAATTTAATCGTAAGATTGGAGAACAGTTTTGGAGAATTTTATGTTTCCCCATTCAAAGAGGCGATTCAAAGATGGCCGCCGAGTTAAATTACTTAAAGGGACTTTACTATTACTGCATCAATGCAGAATTGTCCACATCCGCATTGCAATGCAATGATTCATTTCAACACCCCTACAGTATATGCCAGACCTTTCTTTATTTTGCTATTTATTTTAGAGATGTTTTTCATTTCTAACTCTGTATTAGCGATATGTAAATACTGTTCCGTCACAAGCAACAAAGAGAGCAGTGCGGCGCAGCGCATCAATGGCCTTGGATCTGTTTAGGCACTGAGAGCAGGTACATGCTGTTCCAGTGCTCGTAATGAAATTTTAAATTAGATGAGTGTGTCTCAACCAGAAATGTCACAGACCTACACACAAACTCATACACACAGACATCCAAACCTATGAATGAAACCCTGCACAAAATCCTAATGAGGTCTGTAATAGGATATTATACAACAGAGAATCCAAAATATTCAAGACAAATTTTAGATATGAACAAGATAACAGTAGCAAACACATTTTAGAGTAATAAGACATTTTGGGTGGCTAGCAAAGATGCCCTGGGAACTGTCGAGAGCAATTCACACAACTGTGCGCATTAGAAAGACCCTGAAACTATTGCTCAACAAAATCACTTTAACAATTTAAAATTCCTAAAACGGCATCTGCCAAATGGGATTCAACAATAACAATTTTTCTGATGGCCTAGTTGGGTACATTGTTAAGTTTTTTACTTCTTTTTTTACAGACCTCACCACAAAAAAAATCTTTTTTATATGTGCTTATTTTTATATTACAAAATTTAAGATTTTTCATTTAATACAGTTTCTTTAAAACTAAATAAATCGTGTGTGTGTGTGATATATATATATATATATATATATATATATACACACACACACACACACATCGATCAGGCATAACATTATGACCACCTTTCTAATATTGTGTTGGTCCCTCACTAGCTGCCAAAACAGCTCTGACCCATTGAGGCATGAACTCCACTAGACCCCTGAAGGTGTGCTGTGGTATCTGGCACCAAGACGTTAGCAGCAGATCCTTTAAGTCCTCTAAGTTGCGAGGCGGGGCCTCCATGTATATGTATTTGCATTTTGAATAAATTGGTTTAGTTTTCACAGATATTAATGTATGGAATTTCAGCAATAAAACTTAAAATTTTTCTAAAAAGGAAACAAATTAGTTGTTAATTTTAAGATACCTGTCTTATTTTCTCTTGTATATTTAGTATTGCTCTTTAATAAAGAAAAAGTACTTCTTATCCGATAACTCAATTAATCGATGGAATAATTGGTAGAATACTCTATTACTAAAATAATCGATAGATGCGTTTTGAATTTTAGAATATTGAATTTGATGTTCCGAATTTCTTCTTCATCTGAAATCTTGAATCTGTATTTTCAAAAACTAAATATTTCTAGTCTATTAATTCAGAACAAAATATCTGCTGTTTTGAAAATACATGTCTATACAATTTCAACATAAAAACATTTCAGATGTGTTAAATTTCAAATGTTCTATATTCAAGATTTAAAAATTCTAATTCAGAACTATGTAAAATTCAACATAATCAATTTTGTTAGATTACACTTGTCAATAATTCAGATTTACACAATTCAAATTCAGATCATTATGTCATATTTCTAGCTCCATACTATTTGAATATATTTATTTCTGTGATTCAAAGCTGAATTTTCAGCATCATTACTCCAGTCTTTAGTCACATGATCCTTCAGAAATCATTCTAATATGCCAATTTGCTGCTCAAGAAACATTTATTATTATTATCAATGTTGAAAACAGTTGTATAAATGTTTTTTTCAGGATTATTTAATGAATAGAAAGTTCGAAAGAACAGCATTTATCTTACAGCTTTTTTTGTATTTTTAATAACATAAATGCAGCCTTGGTGAGCAGAAGAGACTTTCAAAAACAATCAAAATAATACAGTTTCCAAAATTTTGACTGGTAGTATATATATATACATATATATATATATATATATATATATATATATATATACACACACAGGTGCTGGTCATATAATTAGAATATCATCAAAAAGTTGATTTATTTCACTAATTCCATTCAAAAAGTGAAACTTGTATATTATATTCATTCATTACACACAGACTGATATATTTCAAATGTTTATTTCTTTTAATTTTGATGATTATAACTGACAACTAAGGAAAATCCCAAATTCAGTATCTCAGAAAATTAGAATATTGTGAAAAGGTTCAATATTGAAGACACCTGGTGCCACACTCTAATCAGCTAATTAACTCAAAACACCTGCAAAGGCCTTTAAATGGTCTCTCAGCCTAGTTCTGTAGGCTACACAATCATGGGGAAGACTGCTGACTTGACAGTTGTCCAAAAGACGACCATTGACACCTTGCACAAGGAGGGCAAGACACAAAAGGTCATTGCAAAAGAGGCTGTTCACAGAGCTCTGTGTCCAAGCACATTAATAGAGAGGCGAAGAGAAGGAAAAAATGTGGTAGAAAAAAGTGTACAAGCAATAGGGATAACCGCACCCTGGAGAGGATTGTGAAACAAAACCCATTCAAAAATGTGGGGGAGATTCACAAAGAGTGGACTGCAGCTGGAGTCAGTGCTTCAAGAACCACTACGCACAGACGTATGAAAGACAAGGGTTTCAGCTGTCGCATTCCTTGTGTCAAGCCACTCTTGAACAACAGACAGCGTCAGAAGCGTCTCGTCTGGGCTAAAGACAAAAAGGACTGGACTGCTCCTGAGTGGTCCAAAGTTATGTTCTCTGATGAAAGTAAATTTTGCATTTCTTTTGGAAATCAGGGTCCCAGAGTCTGAAGGAAGAGAGGAGAGGCACACAATCCACGTTGCTTGAGGTCCAGTATAAAGTTTCCACATTCAGTGATGGTTTGGGGTGCCATGTCATCTGCTGGTGTTGGTCCACTGTGTTTTCTGAGGTCCAAGGTCAACGCAGCCGTATACCAGTAAGTTTTAGAGCACTTCATGCTTCCTGCTGCTGACCAACTTTATGGAGATGCAGATTTCATTTTCCAACAGGACTTGGCACCTGCACACAGTGCCAAAGCAACCAGTACCTGGTTTAAGGACCATGGTATCCCTGTTCTTAATTGGCCAGCAAACTCGCCTGACCTTAACCTAATAGAAAATCTATGGGGTATTGTGAAGAGGAAGATGCGATATGCCAGACCCAACAATGCAGAAGAGCTGAAGGCCACTATCAGAGCAACCTGGGCTCTCATAACACCTGAGCAGTGCCACAGACTGATCGACTCCATGCCACGCCGCATTGCTGCACTAATTCAGGCAAAAGGAGCCCCAACTAAGTATTGAGTGCCTTACATGCTCATACTTTTCATGTTCATACTTTTCAGTTGGCCAAGATTTCTAAAAATCCTTTCTTTGTAGTGGTCTTAAGTAATATTTTAATTTTCTGAGATACTGAATTTGGGATTTTCCTTAGTTGTCAGTTATAATCATCAAAATTAAAAGAAATAAACATTTGAAATATATCAGTCTGTGTGTAATGAATGAATATAATATATTCAAGTTTCACTTTTTGAATGGAATTAGTGAAATAAATCAACTTTTTGATGATATTCTAATTATATGACCAGCACCTGTATATACACTGATGAGCCAAAACATTATGACCAGTCACAGGTGAAGTGAATATCATTGATCATATCCTAAAAAGGCCACATATTAAGGTCTGGGTAGATTATATGGTGAGCAAACAATGAGTTCTCGTAATCAACATGTTGGATGCAGGGGAAATGGGCAGGAAAAAAAATCTGAGCAACTTTGACAAGGGCCAAATTGTTATGGCAAGGCGTCTGGGTTTCTCAAATCCAAATCGCAGAAATTAAAAGTGCATTTACTCTGTTTTATTGTCTTGCTTCTTCTCTTCTCTCTGCCTTCCTGTCCTGTCTGTCCTTTCTCTCTTTAAACATCATGTCTCTCTTATACTCACTGTAATTCCCCTCACCCAGTGTGTCCTGAAACCCATTTGTCAGGCACACACTTACAGTCATTTTCCTCCAGTTTCTCACTCAGTTTTCCTCACCAAAATGGCAGTTAAAGTCAGCAGCAGTCACCTGCCCCAGGAAAGAGCTCACCAGGAGCTTGTGTGTCAGGGTCAAGCTCAAAACATCTACCCAGCCTCTCATCTCACCAAACCCACCCAGATCTGAACCCCCTTCCAACACAATACAGAACTGCAAATAAGGTGCAGGCAGAGACATCTGTGAGCTGTACACATCAGCCGCTCTTTGATTTTCACCTTTTTCTGTCACCTTTAAAAGGGAGGACAGTGAACATGCAAGAATGATTACATACTGCACACTTTCACATGTTCATTTGTATTTTGAAAGCACAAGGGCTTGACTTGATAATAGAAAATCAAGGAAAATCTAATTATTTTTCTTTTTGCCAGCACACATATATTTTTGGACACCACTTTAGGTGACTGAGAAAACTATGTGCTCTAAATGATCAACTCTTTTCCAAGGATGGATTTGTTATTAGTATTGCTTACAGATGCTGAGGATTATTAATGGCCATTGTTATGCGTATGTATAGACTAATTAGCCAAGAATTTAATCAATAAATGCAGAGGACGTTTATTAAGCAAGTGTGAGGTGGAGCCTCCATGGATCGGACTTGTTTGTTCAGCACATCCCACAGATGCTCGATTCGATTGAGATCTGGGGAATTTGGAGGCCAAGTCAACACCTCAAACTCGTTGTTGTGCTTCTCAAACCATTCCTGAACCATTTTTGCTTTGTGGCAGGGCGCATTATCCTGCTGAAAGAGCCACAGCCACCAGGGAATACCGTTTCCATGAAAGGGTGTTCATGGTCTGCAACAATGCTTAGGTAGGTGGTACTTGTCGAAGTAGTTCATATACTTTTTTAGTTAGCTTATGTAATAGCATAGCATAGCATAAATCTACCTGATTAGCCTGCTAGCTTAGCTTATATTATATTAGGTATGTTTTTTGCTTACAATATAGTTCCCAATTACATGTTTTAAATTAATGATGTTTGTGTGTACTTAGCATGATAATCCATTTATTAAAAATGTATTATAGTATTATTATATACTATACCACATTAATATTATTGTGTAAAATTTATATTAAATTACTTTTACAGAACATATTACTATATGTTGCAACAATTATAATTATCCTTATAAAAAATACATTGTTAGGCATGGTTGTGTTTCCAGTTTGCTTTATTATGCAATACATAGGCATTCATTTTATATTTCAAAGATGTTGTTTGTGCACTTTTGTAATAAACATCATACAATAGTTAAATAGGTTATAATTAGTCAAGACATCGCGATGACAACTTTTGATCAGGCATTAGGTCCTAAAGGAGACACGATTCCTGGGGGGATTCGATTTCTCATGACAGCAGCATTCTAGAAAACGCATCATTTAAGTTAAAAGAAGTTCAACTTTAGGAACAAAAAATGCTTTTCTAAACCTTACATTTCCCCCCACTCTACTGCCCTGCATCTCCTGTTTTTAGTCGCAAAACCTGTTCTGTGTCAATCTGTTTTGTGTTTGTATGTTCATGACAGACTTTTGAGCATTAAAGGTGCAATAGGTGATCTGGGAAAGGCTAACTTTAACCTGCTAGCATTGAAAGCATACGATCCCACCCTCCCTGCAAATCGCCATCCAAAGCCACGCCTCCTCCAAAACACATGAACGCGCACAGACCAGAGGCGAGACGACCAGAGACGACGTTACTGGATTACATCATGTGTCATTCACCGGTGAGAAAACTTTACAGTACAGTGAGTAACAGCTCTACAAACATAAACAACTGTTCGCCTGCCATTCTTGCTCTGCACAGCATACGTGAATGCGCTGATGACGTGTGATGTCTGCGTAAACAGGCTGCGCAGTGGTATGCAAAAACACGTTGACTGATAGGGAACACAAGTTATCATTTCATTCGGATCGAACACGAAGTGATGACTGCCAAAGCTTTGTTTGGATCTAGTTTCAGTGGTGAAAATAGAAAATAGACAAAGTAATGGCAATAAATGTTACTTAATATTCACAAAAATCAGTTGTTCTGATTCTGAATGTCAGCAAAGCTGAGAGTACTTGCAGCCGAATCACATCCGTGCTGATATTCAGAACAGCAAGATTGCAATCAATTATACACTCACCTAAAGGATTATTAGGAACACCATACTAATACTGTGTTTGACCCCCTTTCGCCTTCAGAACTGCCTTAATTCTACGTGGCATTGATTCAACAAGGTGCTGAAAGCATTCTTTAGAAATGTTGGCCCATATTGATAGGATAGCATCTTGCAGTTGATGAAGATTTGTGGGATGCACATCCAGGGCACGAAGCTCCTTTCCACCACATCCCAAAGATGCTCTATTGGGTTGAGATCTGGTGACTGTGGGGGCCATTTTAGTACAATGAACTCATTGTCATGTTCAAGAAACCAATTTGAAATGATTCGAGCTTTGTGACATGGTGCATTATCCTGCTGGAAGTAGCCATCAGAGGATGGGTACATGGTGGTCATAAATGGATGGACATGGTCAGAAACAATGCTCAGGTAGGCCGTGGCATTTAAACGATGCCCAGTTGGCACTAAGGGGCCTAAAGTGTGCCAAGAAAACATCCCCCACACCATTACACCACCACCACCAGCCTGCACAGTGGTAACAAGGCATGATGGATCCATGTTCTCATTCTGTTTACGCCAAATTCTGACTCTACCATCTGAATGTCTCAACAGAAATCGAGACTCATCAGACCAGGCAACATTTTTCAACTGTCCAATTTTGGTGAGCTTGTGCAAATTGTAGCCTCTTTTTCCTATTTGTAGTGGAGATGAGTGGTACCCGGTGGGGCCTTTTGCTGTTGTAGTCCATCCGCCTCAAGGTTGTGCGTGTTGTGGCTTCACAAATGCTTTGCTGCATACCTCGGTTGTAACGAGTGGTTATTTCAGTCAAAGTTGCTCTTCTATCAGCTTGAATCAGTCGGCCCATTCTCCTCTGACCTCTAGCATCAACAAGGCATTTTCGCCTACAGGACTGCCGCATACTGGATGTTTTTCCCTTTTCACACCATTCTTTGTAAACTCTAGAAATGGTTGTGCGTGAAAATCCCAGTAACTGAGCAGATTGTGAAATACTCAGACCGGCCCGTCTGGCACCAACAACCATGCCACGCTCAAAATTGCTTAAATCACCTTTCTTTCCCATTCTGACATTCAGTTTGGAGTTCAGGAGATTGTCTTGACCAGGACCACACCCCTAAATGCATTGAAGCAACTGCCATGTGATTGGTTGATTAGATAATTGCATTAATGAGAAATTGAACAGGTGTTCCTAATAATCCTTTAGGTGAGTGTATTGTAATATGCTGGTTACCTTGAATGCTTCTCTTAAAGAAAGCTTTGCATCCCTCACAGGACCAGACTCCATAATGATAGCCAGAGGCATAGTCACTGCACACCGCACAGAAGCGCGTCTCCTTCCCTGAATCAAACCCTCCTGCAGCTCTTGATCCGGTGTACAACTCCTGCCTGTCAGTCGCACTGCACAACACCTCACACAGACCAACACCTGCCTGCTGAGAAGATACCACACTGGACCTAGAGACAGAAAGAGGTACAATGTCAATATACAGTGGATAATTAAAAAAACAGTTTGCAGACAAACTGGCTTTTGTTTCTACTGCGTTCACTAGATGTCACACATACAAATAATTACGTAGGCCTATTAAAATTCTGGCCGATGTAGATAAGTGGTTATTTATTTCCATGTTATAGTCGATAAATGATAGTTCACCCAAAAATGAATATTAGCCCATGATTTACTCATTATCAAGTCATCCTAGGTGTATAGGACTTTCTTCTTTCAGACAAATACAACTGGAGTTATATTAAAAATGTCCTGGCTTTTCCAAGATTTATAATGGCAGTGAATGCCCAAAAAAGTGCATCCATTCATCATAAAAGTAATCCATATGGCTCCGGGGGGTTAATAAATGCCTTCTGAAGCAAAGCGATGCACCTGTGTAAGAAAAACATCCATATTTTAAACTTTATTAACTAAAATAACTAGCTTCCGACAGATGGCCATACGCATCAATTTATGGTGAAAGAGTGACCTCTGACCTGACACATGACGTATTGATGAACGCAGAAGCGCAGACGATAGAGCAAAACAAAACACCAGTCACGAATTAGAAGTCTAAAATGAGAATTTTTAAAGAGAAATTTGGAGGAACTTGAGTTTGTTGCCCAGCCCAATTTGTTTGAACTACTAGAGGCGTCAAAGCATCGCGTCAGGGGTTACTCTTTTGGCATAAGTCGGCTTGCGTAGGCCGTCTGCTAGTTATTTTAGTCTATAAAAGTTTAAATATGGATATTTTTCTTACACAAGTGCATCACTTCAAAATCTCATCCTCCATTCACTACCATTATAAAGCTTGGAAGAGCCAGGACATTTTTAATATAACTCCGATTGTGTTTGTCTGAAAGAAGAATGTCATATACTCCTAGGAAGGCTTGAGGGGGAGTAAATCATGGGCTAATTTTCATTTTTGGGTGAACTATCCCTCATATTTAATGGAATGTAGGCTTCACAACATTATAGATATCCGTTTTGAGATTTGCTAAAGATTCAATTAACAATGCTATTAAATTATCATTGCTATTAAAGATTAACTTTTAGTGAGAATGTAAAAGTAAAGTAAAGTAAATAAGCATGCACAATTAATATCCAAAAAAAAAAAAACAACCTCTAATGTCATCTGATAACCAATAAATAAAATACATCATAGGAGCACGCATGTTAAATTTAAGATTTTGAGATGCAAATTTGTAATGTTTAAGGAGAACATGTACGTGACTGCAAACAGCAGACAAGTGTGACCATCCCCATTCCCTTCTGACCCCTTGTTCCAATGTTTGTAAATATTTATTCTATCTTTAATTCTGATGTCCAGAAGATATATTGCATAACCTCAGAAATGGACCGCAGCGATGTCCAATGTCACCAAATGACAAACTGAGGTCTCCAAGCAGCCTAAAGACGTGGATGCATTGCCACTGTAATATACACCTTTGACAAAAGATTTAAACAACAGGTTTTACTAAAAATGGTCTCTTCAACATGTGCTGTTAATCCATTAATCTCTTTTTAGTTCTTAGAAAGTGAACAATGCACTCCCTGTGCATTCAGACAGGATGTGATAATTCCAATACCACGGTTGTTTTCACTAATTGTACTTTCCTCAAGGTCTACAGACAGAATTGGATCAGAAACTTTACAAATGTACACTTCTTTCTGTGACGGGTATACTTATGTGGATAGTGGTGTTTACAATCCTAACCTTCTTCTTTTCAGGAAGTCAAGAAATACTAATAATTAACAGCACAGACATAGAGCATAAAGTAACAACAAATAAAATAAACCATAATTAGTTCAAGAGCACAGAATAATATACTCGATGCGACATTGGACACGAACAGGTCTAAAGTGCTTTGTATGTGTGTATTCCTTAAACATACTCATGAACACACAAACAGAATATGATCTGTGGTTCTTTAGGGTAATACAGAAAGTATCATATCCTGTTCTAACCACGAGATCAGCGTGTACTTTCTGACCAACAACATCTCATCACCATTTAGTCTGTACAGAGAAAGAAAATGGGAAAGCAGTTGGGTGTGTGAAAAGTCATATACATTCTCAATATAACTGTAAATGAAAACACATGCCAAAAACCAACTAGCATTAAATGTTAGTCATAGACAACTCACAAACCTATAGCCATAAAAAGAAAGATGTTCATGTGTATAAAATATATGCAACACATCAGTCTTAAAGGCACAGTATGTAAGTTTCGCCTCTAGAGGTCTCTTATTCAAAACAAAGGCGTAACTTGATGGTGTCATGAATGAGCGTGGAATCATGGGAGTTGTAGTCTTGACTCTTCACCTCCACAGCCGATGGAGAGGAATCCGACGGACTCGGGCAGAAATCATGTTCATGAATGAGCGAATGTATTAAAGTTTTATTAGCGTTACGGTGGTATGAAGCAGGACGCGCCAAGAGCCCTTGAGAGCGAATGCTAATGAGAGAGACCTGCGCCAAACACCGTCTCTGAGCTTTAATTCTGCTTATGCTGCAGTCGCCGCTTCCACTCTTTTCGTTGTGTATGTGGGGGAACGCAGTGCTGTTTTACATGCTTAAAACAATCATACTAAATACATTTGAGTGTGTGGAAAGTTATGTTATAACGTTACTCTGTGCGTTCGCTCGGCGGCTGCTATGAGAGACTTGTTCACTTTGCAGTAATCTAGATCGATATTAGAATATCATATTAATTAAAAAAAACAGGATGACTAAATGACTGTTGCTAAATGACATGCAATTAATTTTAAAATATATTGTATGATGGAGAAAGCTCTCTCTGATTATGCTGTTAGCCACTTGATAAAATAGTGTCGTCTCTGAGGTAAAAACGTTTTCGTCAAGAAAACAAGCGATTCAAACAATAAGACTAACCGTGTTGAGCTGTATAACAATGAGCAGTTTTCTGTTGATAAATGTATCCAAACAGTTGCACACACTATATTAAAGCGTCTTTGGTGTTTTCATGGTTTCTATGGAAATCAAGGGTAGCGTGGATATGATGTCATTGACAGGCGACGCAAGGACACGGTCCGTAACACTGTTAAAATAGAGGATTTCTCTGGAATTAAACATTGTTGGAAACGTTTGGGACAATGTAAGTGCACAGGACAACAAAATATATAACATTGTTCTAGTGATATTTTAATCTAAAAATCTTACATATTGTGCCTTTAACATACGTTTCACCTTTAAAATATTGTAAAATCTGTAATGGCAAAAAAAAATAATGGTACTTAAATTATTACAAAGGTCATGGTTTGTATGCAAATTAAACATGTTCAAAAAATGACTCAGATTTCACCAGATTTGTGTGAGGAGTTGTTTGTAAAAATTAACCTCGGTAAGCAGGTATCCAAGCAGGATTCGAGTGCTAGACCAAACATTATGCCTCAATGAATCATAAATCAGGTGTGAACGACCCCCAGAACAACCTCATCTGATTAACTGGACACCTGACAATATGTCCGTTTTATAATCTTAAACATCTTATATAGTTTCCTTTACCATTAGATTTACTATTATATTTTGACATGGCCAGATAAAAAAGAGATTTTAAGTTTCTACAAAAAAATCTTAAAACCAATATAACTCTTAAAGTTGTGTATACATGAACTACAATAGCGTCCAAAAACATAGTTAAAGCGGCACTGACCTGTAGCCTGTGCTGGATGAGGTGTCCAGGTAGTAGGACACCTGGTGGGTCGAGTGGTGTCCTCCATGATGGCTCAGGTACGGGGACAGCTGAGGGCTGGAGGGTGCAAACATGAGAGGGCTGCTGGATTCGGCACCTAACGTCTGCAGATGTTCTTCAACGGGGGGTGCGTGGGGGTCCGTGGGAGCCGGGTAGTATCCGACAGAGGCGGGCTCTGTGGGCGACGAGGTGCCGTAGCTCTGTGTGGGCTCTGGGTACTCATAGGCTCCATCAAGGTAATTGACAGAGGAGCTGATGTACTCCTCCTTGGGGTACATGGGTGAGAGTTTGTGGGCAGTGGGCGGTGAGGAAAGTCCCTCCAGGTCTTCTCTCTCCGGGTTCGGACTGGTCCTGCGTCGCTGCCTGGCACCAGCAGCCTCTCCGCTGGTCTGCCCTCCAGACATCACCATGGAAACACACGCAGCCTTAGGGTACTATCTGTTCATAAGCAACCACCAAAAGAGCGTTTCTGTCTTTTTTAAGCTCTGTCTCTTTTTTTCCACCTCCCACTGTCTTTCTCAAAATCTCTCTCCCTTGTTCTGCTTTGCTTCCGCCCCACTGCTCTGCCTACTCCTCCAGTCCTCTTTGGGCTGAGTCAAAAGATCTAAGATATGTGAGGCTGCTTTCCCTGTGCTTAAAATACCCTTTTCTTCAATATCTAAAACTACCATTCTAACACACATGCCTTAAATATTACACTTAAGGAAGGATAAAACACAATGAAACAAAAATCAAGTCTGAGGTGAGGTGCTTTTCTATTAAACAGGAAACAGAGAGGACAGGAAACTCAACTGAAACTACTAATAATAGAATGATATGCTTGATTATAAACCACTAGATCAACAGACACATTCTTGTGAGAATGAAAGAAAAAAAATAGCTGAATCCTTTACATCATCCTTACCAAAATTCAAATCAATCAATCCTCTGATTTATAAGTTTAGCCCCATCACAAGTAGCCTGGATGCATCCCCTCGCTGCTGTATCTCTGACTTCCTGTGTTCCTTCTTACTTTCACTGCCTGTCGCTCTGCCTAAAAAAGAAAGAAAGAAGATGAGGTAAACAAATTAAAGACAGGTCGATACTGGCGGTCACTCTTCAGAGCAGGTCATGGCAACCAGGTAAACAAGAGATAGGAGGTCACCACCTGATACACTTGCCAGAACCTTTGGATTTCCACTTGGGAACATGGAACGTTGGGACATGGGAAATTATACTTCAAATAATTTATTAACTTTGTTGAATGATTAAGAGGTTCACAAGGGACAAACAAGTCTGTCTGATGATAATCAATTCTCTGTACTGGCAGCTATTAAAGATGAAATGGAAAGTGTGTAGGTGTCTGCGCTCATCGTTCAATTCTGTATGGGAGGCCATGGCTAATCGAGTTTTGATCTATCTTTGAAAGGGAAAACATCTATAGTATTTTTACTCATCTTTTACCGAGTAATATGCACTACTGTTCAAATGTTTGGGGTCAGAAAGATTTTATATTTCTTATATAAAATAAGGTACTTAATAGATTTATTCAGTAAGAACCCATTAAATGTATCAGCAGTGATAGTAAAGACCTTTACATTGATATATATATATATATATATATATATATATATATATATATATATATATATATATATATATATATATATATATATACACACTCTAAAAAACACTGGGTTAAAAACAACCCTAGCCCAGGGGCTGGATAAATATAGGACAGAAAAGAAAACATGTTGGGTTCATTTTACTTTTTTTTAGGTTGTTTATTTAACCCAGCATAATAGGTCGAGATTATTTTTTTTACAGTATAGCATATTTTATATCGTTTTAATACATATTGCCTGCATTTAAGCAAATATTAAAACAAATATTAAAAGTAAAAAATTAAACGTAAAGATTAGACGTAATTAAAGAGTAATCGCCCAGTCTCTGTTGTCCCGTTTCCACCGTAACGGCGCTGGATCTCGTGCCGGAGCTTGTGTCGTGTTCAGCGGGGGAACTTCTAACTTTAGACCGCCGCCCTGCGTTTCTCTCGTAGCCGAAATATGTTGTGACTGACTCCATAACCTGTCCATAAACAATCAGTGTACAGTTGTGAAACATATTTTAACATCATAAGTATTTATATTCTGTATCTTTTTGAATAAAATCATACAATTTTATGTAAGGCATCACGCGTTTCCATCACGCGAAAAGACCGACGCGCCCCTGGATGTTGCTTTGCATAAAATTAAACGATATACACATCTATAGATAAAATAAAATATACACAACTCTGTATTTTACCGAGGACATGCACCAATTTGACGGAGCTGCACTGCTCTCTCCTAAAGAGGCCGCAAAAAGCGGTAAATAACTCGACCCCTGGGTTGTTACATCTGACCCAGACATCTGAGTTACACAAAAACTACCCAAACACTGGGTTGTTACGTCTGACCCAGGATCTGAGTTACACAAAAACTACCCAAACACTGGGTTGTTACGTCTGACCCCGCCATCTGACTTACACAAAAACTACCCAAACACTGGGTTGTTACGTCTGACCCAGGATCTGAGTTACACAAAAACTACCCAAACACTGGGTTGTTACGTCTGACCCAGGATCTGAGTTACACAAAAACTACCCAAACACTGGGTTGTTACATCTGAGTTACACAAAAACTACCCAAACACTGGGTTGTTACGTCTGACCCAGGATCTGAGTTACACAAAAACTACCCAAACACTGGGTTGTTACGTCTGACCCCGCCATCTGAGTTACACAAAAACTACCCAAACACTGGGTTGTTACGTCTGACCCCGCCATCTGAGTTACACAAAAACTACTCAAACACTGGGTTGTTACATCTGACCCCGCCATCTGAGTTACACAAAAACTACCCAAACACTGGGTTGTTACGTCTGACCCAGGATCTGAGTTACACAAAAACTACCCAAACACTGGGTTGTTACGTCTGACCCAGGATCTGAGTTACACAAAAACTACCCAAACACTGAAAAAATAACCCAACAAAATGGCTCATCCCAGGATTTGGGTAGAAAAAAAAACTTTATTTATAGGCTATAATCTGTGTAAAATAATTGTTATTTTGAACGTCCTATAAATAAAAATGTTTTTTTTTTTTTTTTTTTAAATCACTCTTTCCACAAAAGTATTGAGCAACACAACTGTTTTCAACATTGAGAAGCAAATGATTTCTGAAGGATCATGTGACTGAAGGCTGGAGTAATGAGTAATACAGTAATTCATCACAGGAATGAAAATAATGGTTTGAAATTGTACTAATATTTTACATTATTACTGTTTTTACTGCCTTTTTAACAAATAAATCCAGCCTTGGTGAGCATAAAATAACAACATTTAAAAAAATCTTAACAACCGTGTCTGAGCCGTCTCTTTTTTATATTTTTATAATGATAATTTGTGGTTAAAATATTCTGCTCTGTCCTCAAACATAATTACTGCTAATGCATTTAATTAAAACATAAGCTGATTTTTATTTGTCTATTTATTTCTCACAGCTTTACACATATAAAATAACCATGTTCGTTTTCAAAATAGAGCTGATATTAAAACTGTATTGATCACATTTTATGTATTACGATACAGTGTGTATAATAGAAGCCAGTGTCAGTTTGGCACAATAAAGTCTCAATCTGTTGCCAGCAAGGGGAAAAACACTACATGAACAACAATATATCTTACAATCCTTTATTTGAAGCCAACTCAAATCTTTAAGTCTGCATTTGAGCTTAGCTCTTGCCAGAACTAGAACAGTTCAAAGACCAAAACCATGGCCTTGATTTTCTGAGAAAAAAAAACAAAACATGTATGCAGTCCTCAACTGACCCCTAAACACAAAAAGATAGCGTTCACGGGCTTATTACGTAACATCAATGCTATGGGGGTTCATGACTCTTTTCTTTGCTCTGTAGAGGCAAAGCTCCTTGGAAACCCCAGGAAGCATCCACTCATCTCTGGAACTAATTGTTTAATATGATTACACTGTTAGAAGGACTTTTTTTTTTTTTTTTTTAAGAAATAAACTGTATTTTCCAAACTGCATTCAAAACACAGAATTGCCATTTTAACAAGTGAGTATATACGCACAGTATCCTGACTAGAAACTGTTTCCAGAGAAACAATCGTGGTGCAATTCTCCACACAGTAAACGTGCTTTTAAAGTGCTAAACGATAAAACAGTAACTCTCAGAGATGGTGTATGGCCAGTATTTTTATCAGACAGAAAGCAGAATGTGTTAGCATATATTGATGTTAGTAAATGATTGTGATTTAGTGCTTGGCTAAAACAAAACCTTGGAGGGGCATCTGCATTTCATATAATCCCTTCTGAATTGGTGTCCTCCATTTTGCCATTACTTTACTAGATTTTTTTTTATTAAAACAGTATTTCTTTAATGGTTTATTTTTAACTAGATGAGTAAAGTTTGTAAACAAACTTTGAAGTTGGCTTGAAAAAAGCCTCGTCTGAAAGTTTTAAGTTTGAATTGAATTGTTAAAATTGAAGTTTGGGACAGCAAGGGGACACACACGTTTCTAGCATGATTTACCACATTGCTAGCATGTTTAGCACAAATTAGCAGGATGTTAACATGTTTTAACAAGTTGTTAATATGAATTAGCATGATGCTAACACGTTTTAACACATTGCTAGCATGAAATTGCATGTCGCTAGCATGATTTAACATGTTTTGCTAGCATGAATTACTATGCTGCTAGCATGAATTAACATGTTACTTACATGAATTACAAAGCTGCTATCATTTTTAACACATTGATAGCATGAACTGACATGTTGCTAACATGATTAACCATGTTGCTAGCATGTTTTAACATGTTATTATGAATTAACATGTTGTTAACATGATTTATTATGTTGCTAGCATGTTTTAACATTTTGCTAGCATTTTTAATATGAATTAACATGTTGGTAACATGTTTTACCATGTTGTTAACATGCATTAGCATATTGTTAAAATGACTTAACATGTTGCTAACATGATTTGACATTTTGCTAACATGTTATCATCCTGAATGTTTTAACATGATTTGGCATTTTGCTGGCATTTTTTAACACTGCTGGCATTATTTTGCATGTTGCAAACATGTTTTAGCATTTTGTTAGCATGAATTAACATGTTTCTAAGATGTTTTAACATGTTAGCATTGATTAAACATGCTGCTAGCATTTTGTTAGCATGAATTAGCATGTTGTAGCACACTCCTAGCATGTCCTACGCTAGTTGCTAGGCTTTGCCAATGATAGACACACAGTGGATGAAGCTTAAATACTCTATTAAAACATATGGGACATTTATGGTTTTTAAGCTACAGAGACCCAAGTCAGAACCGTCTGAAGGTCTAAGCCGAGTTTGGTGGTTAAGCTTTAAAGCTATAGGAGAAGATACTGTTGAAATTTTGGATCAGAAGAAGTTTATATAGTAGATCAGTAAGTTGGCTTTGTCAAGAAATTTTTTTTATATAAAAAACACATATACCTTTCTCACCATCTCAAGGAGTTTTGGTCAATAACATTTAACTACAAGTTAAAATTCATTGTGCATCATATCAAACAAGACAAAACAAACAAGTTTGTACACGTCTTAATGTTCACATCTGTATTCTTTAAGGAACCGTACACAAATCAGCAGTGCCAACAGAAAACCATACACTGTGTAAACTATGGTCAGGTTTTTTTTCAAAACCTCATTATTCTATCAACAAGGACATCATGTGTATCATATGTTTGATATGCAGAAGCGTTACGGTTCATTACAACTTGCTTCCAAGCGAAACAAGTGTTGGATAAAAAAATACAAGCCAAGATAAAACATAACACATTTGTTTGGCATGTTTTTAACTGAAGCAGCATCTTTAGTGCAGTTTATCACTTCATCTCTTATCAGTGAGGACTCTCTTTCCTTTAAAGAGTTATTTCACCCAAAAATGAAATTCTGTCATTAATTCCTCTCCTTCATGTCGTTCCAAACCCGTAAGACCTTCGTTCATCTTCTGAACACAAATTAAGATATTTTTGATGAAATCTGAGAGATTTCTGACCCACGTTAGATGGCAACACAACAACCACTTTCAAGGTCCAGAAAGGTAGTAAAGAGATTGTTAAAATAGCCCATGTGACTCCCGTGGTTCAACCTTAATGTTATGAAGCGACGAGAATACTTTTTATGTGCAAAACCCCCCCAAAATAATGATTCATAATAAAAATTCATTCAACAGTCTCTTCTCTTTCTATGTCAGAACGCCGGCTCACTATTGGCCGACATTGTTCACGTTAGCAGGAGCTAGCCAATGGCGAGCCGGCATTCTGACGTAGAACCAGGAAGCCCTGCACTGTTTACAACGTGAATAGCGAAAGAGAATGACGTGGAAGAGAAGAAATTGTTGAATAAAGTTGTTATTTTTGTGCACAAAAAGTATTCTTGTCTCTTCATAACATTAAGGTTGAACCACTGGAGTCACATGGACTATTTTAACAATGTCTTTACTACCTTTCTGGGCCTTGAAAGTGGTAACGTTGCAGTCTATGGAGGGTCAGAAAGCTCTCGGATATCATAAAAAACATCTTAATCTGTCTTCCGAAGATGAATGAAGGTCTTACGGGTTTAGAACGACATGAGGGCGAGTAATTAATGACATAATTTACATTTTCGTGTGAACTATCCCTTTCAAAACACGTCTACCGTTCTCTGTGTGGACTGGAAAACTGAACCACAGCGTATTTGCCATTGGTCATCCAGTGTGGATCCTGAGAGCTGAGCTTCTCTGCCTGGCCCGGCTGTAAGCCCACCTGAACATCAGCCTTCAGTGTCCTAAGACTACAGAGAGGGGCAGGCTGGAACCCCCTCAACGCCCTATCGAACAGAACCGTGTGCTCCCATTTCCTGTCGCCAGTCAGCTTCCTGTAGTTCAGGTCTCCTTTGAAGAGAATCAGATCAGAGCCCTGTAGCGTGCCGTAGAGATCGGCTGCATCCGGCGCCATGTCGCAGAACTCGTGGGGCAAGGTCCAAAAAGGGTGGTCGTGGTAGGACCAGGTGCCCTCCTTCATGAAATGCTTCCATTGGACACCGCTAGCCGACATCCACTTGTGATTGGCTGCCACGGTCTGCATGATGGTCCACTCAAAGTCTTGTTTGGTGACGTCTGACACAAACCATGGGATGGACTTGCCATGAAATCTGATTTGCTTGGCTAGTCCGGCAGAAACAAGGAAGTCGGCAAGGACCAGATCGGTAATGAGCTCAAAACCAGCATTGTCCAAAACAATGTCCACTCGCACATGCTTCTTCCCTGAGGATCCGGACCCTTGAGCGGCAACCAGCGTCGACCAAACCATGTTGGAGTCATCCACTAGGATGAAGCGCTGGAGATCAGGGAGGGAATCGATGGGATTGGACCTTTGAGAGTTGTCCTGACCGGCAGAGATGGACAGATCACACTTGTTTCCCCACAGAGAGACCTACAAAATACACAAACAAGATTATGTGACATTACCGTATCTCCAACAGTCTAATATCAATAAAGCAGACAAGCACATGCTGAAAACAATAGCCGCCCCTAGGCATGTTATTTGGCAGCGCAAACTTGATGTCATTTTGGCTAACAAGATTCTTTGTTCTAAATTAAAGGTGTGAGTCATCAAGGTAATGGTTACGGCTCAGTGAAATCGATTTGAATCTTGTATCTCCAAGAAAACAAGGACAAAATATTTTCCTTGGCTGTGTCTGAAATCACCCCCTATACCCTTAAATAGGGCACTATTTGAGGGGACTGCCATTTGTAGTGGTGTCCGAAACCATAGTGGAGTGCACTCATTCAATCCCACAATGCACCGCAATAACAAGTGTACAACTGATGTACGCTCAACAGCTAGAGAATACCCATAATGCACTGTGAGAGTCGAACGCTAAATTAATTCCCACGTCTCGCCAGGAGATGGCGCCTGCAGCTGAATCATCCATCCCTTTTCCAAACCGCTGGACCAGTGTAATATCATACAGGTATAAATTCCTTTTTAATTGATTATTAAATTGTTTAATTACGGTTTATACATGCTAGTTTCCATGGCAGAGTTCAAGATAAATTACTACTGGAGCTGCCAGTTTTCTACGTTTCAAATAATTATTAAACCGCAAGCAGAAAGTATGCAAAAGCGGCAGCTCTTCCGGCACACTCCGTGTCTGAATTCACTCACTCGTTTTCATTCACTTCTTCAAGTGGACTATATTAGTGGAGTAATTTCTTGTTTTTGGTGTTGTGTTCTTATGTCATAGAAACATAAACATGTTGCATAAACAATTGCTTTTAAAGGCAGGGCCAGGGATCACGGAATTATTTTGCAGCTGAAAGCATGGACATACTAACCTGAAGCAACTTGAGAAAGTTCTCTCGCAGCTGCATCTCACTCATGTTCTCCATGTTGGTGATGAGCTCCTGAAGGTACGTACAGAGGCATTTAATCGCTTGCTGAGATTCAAAGAAGCTTTGCGTCTTTCCCTCCTTATACACGTCAAAGTTATCCATCGGTGGACTTTAGGAAACAAAATGAAACAAACAAAATAAATGAATTATACAATTCAAAATGTATCGATGCAATGGAGAGTAATTAAATCAATTACCCTTGATGTATTAAAATATTATATAAAAAGTAAAACAGAGCACATTTAAGATAGCACTTGAAATTAATATTTGATTTAAAAGACACTAAAATGGTGTAAACTACTTCACTAATGACTATACTACAGTATTTCTAAAGCAAGTCATACTTTTTTACTTATCACAATTTCATTTAGACTTGTGAATTTTAGTCATGTACATATTTCAGTGGTCTTAATGATATAAATCTGTCCTATTATTAAATATATATATATACATAGTCAAACCAAAAATTATTCAGACACCAGATATATTTTTTTTAGTAGTAGGTGCAGGACACTACAGTTATATATAGGATAGCAAAATAAAGTAAACTGTGACATTTTATACCCCACAATTCTTCATACAGAGACTACCAGCAAAACTGATAAAGATATGGGACCAAACTGATTCCGACACTTTGACCTGAGCATGTTTTGCTGAAGTGTTTTTTCTTTTAATGCTAATGCGACCTTTGACACCACAGACTGAACAAAATGAAGCATTGCTTGGTCATTGGTTGAGCTAAACTGGTATTATCTAATTGTGTACTTAAATTGAACAGCTGATTGGTTGATTGTAATCCATTACACACCTTTCTATCAAGACATCATCAAGATGAATTTGTTCGGACACAGTTTAACTCTGAGTTCTTGTCATATTTTATTACCATTTTCTAAACTATAGCACATAAACTGAGGAAATGTTGAAGGTGTCTGAATACATTTTGGTTTGATATGAACTAAGAAGTAAAATCGTATCTCGTATCTTATTTGAAAATGCCTAACAAACTATTTTAATGTAAAACGTAATTACCATATGGTCATGTCTCCGTAAAACACTTAAAACAATATATTTACATTCATAATTTATAATTTGATTATATCATTTTAAATACATAACATTTAATTTACATTAAACTGGATAAGATTTTGTGTCTGTGTGTTTGTAGAGCCTTGCATAGTCTGGAAAGTTGAAAGAATTGTGATTAAACAGGTTATTTTACTCAGTATTGTTATTTCAAAACTTTTTTTTGTAGTTGTTTTTTACTATTAGATGCTAAAGTTTGTCTAAACTTTAAGATGCTTTGATTTTTGAGAAAGAATTGTGACTAATAATTTAACTCATAAGTATATATAATACAAGTATAATTTCTCTGTGTATAATTTCGCCCATAATGTATTAAGCTGATTTGTCTTATACTTCATATACAGCGCCTCTTGGATCCTCCGGTACATGTAGCACTCCATATAAAGCCATGGTGACTTGAACCAGCTGACAGGCTGCCCGTCCTCCATCAGGTCCTGCTGTCTGCACATGTATTCATTCCAGGCCTCTGTGTCCTCAGCATTATCAGTCAGAACCAGCACAGGCTTGTCTGTCTGCAGTTCATTCCTCAGCTTGGACAGGAAGGAGATCGCCCTCTTCTCTGCCTGGATGCCCTCCTGATGAAACACATTATCTAGAAGTTAAACCTGAGAAAACTCTCAGTACAGGCGTATTTTATTTTATGAATAACATAAGGAAACTTTGTAAAAATGTTACACGTAACAAGTGAAATCATACATACCTTTCCATATTCTTTGAAGAAATTGTCTTTATTGCGATGTAATGTGTCTACCACTTTTGTGAGTATGGTTGGTAGTCTATCTCTCACAGTCAGATAGGCAAAGGACCTAGAAATAGTGAATAATTAAACATTTAATTATTTATTATTTAGTTATTTAAAATAACTATGATTCAGACATCTTTTATGGAAAAACCTACCTGTTACGCAGATAGACATAACTTTCACTAGCGCTAGTAATTTAAGGAATAAGAAAGAAATGCATCTAAAAAGTAACAAATAACCTAATTATCACCGAAAATACTTTTTATGTCACCGGCAGAAGCATGGCCATTGAAATCAAAGTGTCTCAAAAGCTGGTTAGTCACCTAATTATATGCATGTGTTCATGACTTGAAGCGCCAATGTTGCCAAAAAGGCTGTTTGGGCAGGCAGCTCATTGGGTTGTTTTGAAACAGACATTTTCACACATTAAACCTGGCAAATTAACCCTCAGGTGCTCTTCGGTCATTTCTGACTGGAAAATTTTCTGTTTTGAATTTCTAAAAATCACAGCTTCATCGGAATGATATGAAACTTGGTGACTTTTATGGCATTAGGAATGTGAACGCAAAAAAATTGAGGTCGTAAAAATACTCCCTCATGTGCTCTTCGGTCAAAAATGACTGACCATAGGAAATGAATGGGAAATTGGATTGCATTTTTTTTTTTTTTTGCAAATTCTGAATAAAATGCTTCCTTGCGTTCTCTTTCTAACACAACGATTAGGTTTGACTGTAATCATAATGCAAAAACTAACACTTTAAATCACTATTTCTAACAAAAAAATAATCTAAAACTTGATAAGAAATAGTCTTTGAGATTGTTTAAATATATATTCAAATCCACCTAAAAAAATAAAAAATTAAGTAAATGTGTAGGGAATTCACAAGCCTCTCCATAGAGAGCTGTACATGCCATCTAGTGGTTACACCATGGTTGTACATTTTGTTTACATATTCCCACCAGATGGCGCTAATCTGCCTTCAAAAAAAATTATTTTGAAGGCCTAGTCTCTATTTTAACCTGAAATACTGCATTCATTAAAAAATAATAATAATAATAATAATAAATATATATATATATATTTTTTTTTTTTTTTTTCAATGGCAAAAATAGACCATAATTATTGCATAAATATATTAATAAGTACTATCAAATCATCTTAAAATACAAAAGACAAAATATTATTGAAAAAAAAAAATTACATTGGTTTTACTGGGGTGGAGGAAGTTTAATTTGTAGGTGTCCGGTCACTTCTGACCGGGAAGATAACCAAGGCAACACCCAAATCAGGAGCACCTGAGGGTTAAGGTAAGATGACCAGATTGAATTTTTATGGTAAGACACTATTTACACACCACTAACAAAAATGTTAATCTACTTTTTGCCGTTTTCTTCAGTTTCACTCTCTGTCCATTTTGACCATATTTTGTTTTATTTCTGAGTGACAGGCATAAGGGGATGATCACCAGAGCTGGGTAGTAACTGATTACATGTAATATGGATTACATAATTAGACTCCAAAAATTAAAGTACAAGTACTTGTAATTAGATTATATTACGTTTTAAAATACTATTCAGACTACAGTTACTTTTTTATTGATACATGGTTACATGTTATTCTCACAATTCATTTATTCTCCCTACTACTACTTTTTATCTTTTAAATTTCCTTTCTAAAAACACCCACTGTTTGTACAGGTTCAGAAGCTCGTCCAGGTCATGTGACTATCACTGAAAACTGAGAGCGTTTGATCACTGGATTTACAGACATCACAAGTGTTTCTCAACATTGGATATCTAATCAACTCCTGATTAACACATTAATTATTATTTGAATTATCACTCAGTTTCAGTGAGTTATTTAATCATGTATATACTGTCTTTGGAAGCTTTTGTCTTTTCATATTTACATGCAATGCAGGGATTCCCCAACTTTTTCCTCAAATTAAATTTCTTTGACCTAATATATTTACTTAAAGTCCCCTGAGATTTTAATTTGTAATTTATGTCAATAACAAAATTATCAATAATAATAATAAATAATAAAATTTTAATTCATGGTTCTCTGATGTCGGTTAATGGTCACGTGACATGCAGGTAAACAAATAAAATATATATTTTTTTAAATTAGGGTTTTATTTTTATTGCTTTTATTTTAATTTAAAGTCTTTATGATTTAATTACTTAATAGCTTTTCATTAAACCCCTGCAGTTCCTTCACGGACCCTAATGCAATATTTAATGCACTTCATGTTGTTGATAAAGAATGGAATATATGTTCTCTCTCTTTGTATTTTTATATCAATATGGTACAAGATTATCCTACTCAAATCAATGTGATAAACAATTTGTAAATAATCTACCCAGCTCTGATGATCACACATTACGTGTTTTTGCTCTTAAAGAGACGCTAATACAGTACTGCCGTTACTATAGTAACGTTGCGCGGTAGCGTGCTAATGCTTCTTCACACGTAGCATCGTTTACCGATATGATTTATTTTTGAAAATGTCCTTTTCACACATGACCTGTAAACGGTAAATTTACCAGTAAAGACCGTACGCGTGAAAGAGACTGTCAGGCTGCCTGTTTGACTAAACGCAGCATTCATTCATTCATTGCAATTAAACATGATTAATTTCTTGACGTAGCCTAATTATACATACATTACGTCAACAGTCAGCATGAAAGCAAAACTATGATTATACAGACATACCCCTCAAACTTAGCAGAGAGTGACAGCGGGGGGGACATTCCCTCTTCCTCCATCTTTGCAATCCAAACCGGAAGCACTAGAGATTTTCAACAAACTTTATTTAAGAACGATCGGTGAACAACTATCAATGTAATGTACAGGTATACAGTAATTTAATACACTCTGTGTGCTTCACTGGCATATCGCGGGAACCCAACACATTACATCACACAAATAAACAAGTTATTTGTCGTTTTATGAGACGTTATAAGCCCATTTGAGCTGTCAGTGTCTCGTGATCGTCCTCTAGTGGCCGGTCTGTGAGCCATTTTGGTCACATCAACAAATCAGACAATATTAGGATAGCCTAGTTTGTTTATATTAGCATAGTATTCACAAACTACACTGTAATTGTTTTATTCAACAGTAACTCAATTCGAATAAGTCTGCACTGGCAAATTTTTCTTAACCAGCTGGTCTCTCAGCCGGTCTGTTGGCTGGTTTATATGGTTTTGGGCACTTTGGGATGCTAAGGATCATAAGGGGAAAAATATTCACACCCTTAAGATAAAGAAAAAATGCTTTTTTTTTTATTTATTTATTCTGATATAAAGATTTTCAAACAAGCATCTTTTAAAACCTTGACTAAGAATATTCTCTTAGAGACTCTTAATATTTTTTACAAACAATGTTAACCAGCTGGTCTCTCAGCCGGTCTATTGGCTGGTTTATATGGTTTTGGGCACTTTTTAGCTGATCAAGCTGGGTGACCAGCCGGCCACAGAGCTAAACAATAGCTTATCCAGATAAGACCAGAAAGAACCAGCCTAGTTTGGTTTAAACGTTTTCAGCAGGTTAGTAGTGTCAGGATATCCTTTTCATGAAAGAGAGACCTTAAAGGGACAGTTCACCCAAAAATTAAAATTTTGTCATCATTTACTCCAAACCTGTATACATTTCTGTTATGCTGTACACAAAGGAATTTATCTGGAAGAATGTTTGTAACCAAGCAGATCATGGAATAATAATAATAACACTGATAATAATAATACAAAATAATAATGATAATAATAATAAAAAGTAAAATTATATATTCAAAAATTATTTTCATACATAAGCTATAGAGCAAAGGCAACATGATCAGACAACAACCCAGTGGTAGGCTATTCATGTGAGCACTGTTGTTTTGTTTTTAACCAGAATTTTTATTTTTGGATGAACTATCCCTTTAAATACAGATCTAAGGGGTTGTTACTGATTAACTGTCATTGATTAAAAAAAGATAAATCAGGTCTGTTTCATATATCTAATCTACATGTAATCTCCAGTAAGAACATGTTGCATGGTACTAAACCGGTTACATTTTATTATCCTGTCTACAGACACTAACTATTCTAAACCATATTGTAGGATGCTAATGTGCTTTTCAAAAATTGGAAACAGAAACCAGTCACAGGTGCCTTTATCACCCCACCAGACCACATGGCCCTAACAGACAGCTTGTTTTCTCTGTATGGAGACACCACCCCCCAACTTCCCTTTCCTTGTTCTTGTTTTTTTTTTTTTTTTTTTTTTTTGCAAACCCACAACTTAAAGTTGGCATCCTCATTTTGCTGTCTTAAATGTCCAGGCTGTAGTAGACTACTCTTTTATGTTTTCTGAACATTTTATCACAATTCTTGCATGTGTTTGTTCATGTGTTTTCCCCAGTGTTATTCATTTCCTGACATCTTTAGCAGGCCTGGTCAAGCGAGCTCACATCCTGTTCCCCTCAGTATAGTGAAAGCTCAGGAACTCTGGGAAGGAAAATGTAAATCTTTTCACTTCTTGCACTGTTGAGAATGGAACTAGTGATTTTTTCAAGGTAGCGATTCTTTAAAAAAAATTCCTCTTACAACAAAATGTAGGCTAAATGCGTTTAAAGGCATTATCTCAACAGTATAGAGAAAGAACCTGGAAAAAGGTCCTCTTAAAGTTCAGGATGAACCAAATGGTTACTTTTTTTCTTTTCCGTGAAAAATTATTTGATTATAGTGAGAGCATAAGGATCATCTTTTGGGATCATAAGGAAAACATTTATTCAGCACCCAATTAAATTTCAAACAAGCATCTTTTAAAACCTTGACTAAGAATATTAATAGGCCTCTCTTACCATTTTTACAAACAATGTTTACTAACATTTGTTGGAAATACATAAAAACATGTAAACAAATAAAGGACTAAACCTGCAAAAATTTAAATAAATAAATAACCTGACGGTTTCAGAGCGTTTTTTTCTCGAAATCATGTTTTGAATACATTTTGTTAATAAAACCATATTTTAAATAAATGTAGTCACATTTTCATTTACCAGTTATATATACACACTTTTTTCCAATATATGAATAAATATAAATACATTTAAAAATTCTTATTTTTAATTTTAATTTTGTTAATTATTTTAAATAAGTTTAGTCACATTTTCATTTACCAATTATATACACTTTTTTCAATATATGAATAAATATAAATACAAAATTATTCTCGAAATCATGTTTTGAATACATTTTGGTAATAAAACCATATTTTAAATAAATGTAGTCACATTTTCATTTACCAATTATATACACACACTTTTTTCCAATATATGTACATTTAATATAATATAATTTATAATAATTAATAATTTATTAATATAAATACATTTAAAAATTCTTATTTTTAATTTTAATTTTGTTAATTATTTTAAATAAGTTTAGTCACATTTTCATTTACCAATTATATACACTTTTTTCAATATATGAATAAATATAAATACAAAATTATTCTCGAAATCATGGTTTGAATACATTTTGTTAATAAAACCATATTTTAAATAAATGTAGTGACATTTTCATTTACCAATTATATATACACACTTTTTTCCAATATATGAATAAATATAAATACATTTAAAAATTCTTATTTTTAATTTTAATTTTGTTAATTATTTTAAATAAGTTTAGTCACATTTTCATTTACCAATTATATACACTTTTTTCAATATATGAATAAATATAAATACAAAATTATTCTCGAAATCATGTTTTGAATACATTTTGTTAATAAAACCATATTTTAAATAAATGTAGTGACATTTTCATTTACCAATTATATATACACACTTTTTTCCAATATATGAATAAATATAAATACATTTAAAAATTCTTATTTTTAATTTTAATTTTGTTAATTATTTTAAATAAGTTTAGTCACATTTTCATTTACCAATTATATACACTTTTTTCAATATATGAATAAATATAAATACAAAATTATTCTCGAAATCATGTTTTGAATACATTTTGTTAATAAAACCATATTTTAAATAAATGTAGTCACATTTTCATTTACCAATTATATATACACACTTTTTTCCAATATATGAATAAATATAAATACATTTAAAAATTCTTATTTTTAATTTTAATTTTGTTAATTATTTTAAATAAGTTTAGTCACATTTTCATTTACCAATTATATACACACACTTTTTTCCAATATATGTACATTTAATATAATATAATTTATAATAATTAATAATTTATTAATATAAATACATTTAAAAATTCTTATTTTTAATTTTAATTTTGTTAATTATTTTAAATAAGTTTAGTCACATTTTCATTTACCAATTATATACACTTTTTTCAATATATGAATAAATATAAATACAAAATTATTCTCGAAATCATGTTTTGAATACATTTTGGTAATAAAACCATATTTTAAATAAATGTAGTCACATTTTCATTTACCAATTATATACACACACTTTTTTCCAATATATGAATAAATATAAATACATTTAAAAATTCTTATTTTTAATTTTGTTAATTATTTTAAATAAGTTTAGTCACATTTTCATATACACACTTTTTTCAATATATGAATAAATATAAATACAAAATTATTCTCGAAATCATGTTTAATTAATTTTGTTAAACCATACTTTAAATAAGTTGTCACATTTTCATTTACCAATTATATATATATAATGTAAACATATGAATAGAGATAAATAAATGTGGGTTTATTTCCATATTATTTGTTCGCTATTTATAAAAAAATAAAAAAAACTGTATATATGTATACATAAACGAATGTGTATATTTATCATTGCTGGGAAAAAAAAGAATAGTATGCCTATATATTTAAAAGCTATTCATTAAGTTCAGCCTGTGGCTGTGAAATCGTCGTTCTTCGAATAATACGCGTATAATAATTTGGCTGTAAAAGTGCCCAGTCTGTCAACCGAAATGCAAATATCCGTGCTGCATGAGTCTGTCTCGATACGTTATCTTCATGTGGGGGTGGGTAGCGTGACCTACGGCGATCCAACTCCACTAAAATCCGTTTATGTGAAGCGTTCGCCAACGACCGTCGCCCCTGAACGGTTGCTCAACATTCATCTCCGCCGCACCGTGAACACATGAGGAGAACGACACACGTATCGCGCGCTCATTCGGCTTTCTTAGCGCCAACGACCGTTTGTTTTGCCATCCCAGGGAAGTGGGTTTTACAACCGCTGTTTTAAGCCCTTTTAGACAGTCATGTGATTGTAACGTAACCCGACCGGAAAACACCGACGACCATCGCCGCCAATGCTGCGTTTGAGAGGAACAGAGCAGCTGCGAGCCCAACGGACAAGTCCCCCGGTAACAGACAACGACTCACCGAACTCCACACGCGCTCGCGGAGGAAAGGTAACGTACGTGCGCTTTTACCGCTCATTTCTGTATTTGTTGTGTTTTTTTGTTTAGTTTATTTATTCGGTGACCACCCCTTCCCCCCGTGTGTGTGTGTGTCCGTTTCACGAAGCTCCGTTTATTTCTGCTTCTCGTCTCTGATGAGCTCCGTTCGGTGTTTATATCAATGTTATTGTTGTGAATTTGCGCGATATGGACGCTGGATCATGTGCTGGTGGAGCAGCGAGCGTCTGCGCGTGATCGTATCAGTCATCACGTTTCGGTTTTTGACGGTTTATTTTCTATTTGCGAAGGAAAACAGATTGCGGAAGTGGTCGGTCTCTGCGGGAGATCTGTCCGTTCCACGTGTCTCCGTAGTGGGAGGAGCTAGTTTACAAACCACAATGAGAGCAAGTTGAAGCTGTAGCGATTGGTTTGGAGCTGCAATGCTCGTTTGATAGATATTCTGGTAAAAGGAAACACCTGTAAACGGTTAGTGTACTTGCAGAAAATCTGTCATGTCACTGTGTTCCGACAAAGTTCTGATTGCTGAAAGCTGGGTGACTTTTTGAGTAAAAACTAAACTCATAAGTTTTGCTTATTAAAGTTTTACACAAATGAAATGACTTTTTACACCCATACCACATCAGTCTTCTAGAAAAGGCAGTTTTATTCTATTTCCTCATATGGTGCTGCCATATTGACATCACATGACCACATGCAATGAGCTGTAAAGTGCTTTGTATCCCAGTCATTTTCTCCATATGGGAATTGATTTTTAACAATAGCTTATAAACCTTTACAGGCAGTCCAACTGTGAGCTACAAGATTGTAGTCCATGGTATATGTGACCCTGGACCACAAAACCAGTCATAAGGGTCAATTTTTTGAAATTGAGATTTATATAGCAGCTAAAAGTTGAATAAATAAGCTTCCCATTTATGTATGGTTTGTTAGGATGGGACAGTATTTGGCTGAGATACAACTCTTTGAACATCTGGAATCTGAGGGTGCAAAAAAATCTAAATATTGAGAAAATCGCCTTTAAAGTCGTCTAAATGAAGTCCCCAATGCATATTACTACTAATAATACATTTTTGATATATTTACGGTAGGAAATCTTCTTTACTTTAATGATCTTTACTTAATATCCTAATGATTTTTGGCATAAAAGAAAAAACGATAACATTAAAGAGCGCCAAAACACTTAGAATAATAAATGGACAGAATTTGAAATCAGAGACTTTTTCATATCGAAAGTAACTTATTGCGATTTATTGGATGGGAGGCGCGCTACAATGTTCCGTTCCTTCAGGATAGACTAATAGATTCTTGGGATTTAAGAATCGATATAGGTTCATAAAAATGAGAATCGAATAAAATCGAGAAATCTATTTTTTTTTACCCAGCCCTATTAAACAAACTTCATGCATCCAGGCCAGTAGGTCTCAGTATAGACTGGCTTAATGTGAACTAAAGCTTTTTTTAAGAAATGCTTTTTTCCCCGTCTTTACACTGGGATGTGACATTGCAGCCCATGCTTTCAAAGACCATTGACAGTGAGTCTGTAGGCTGTATGGACACGTCTTTTCTCCACCCAAGATGGGTTGAGTGGAAGTAGCCTCAGGAATGCTGTCTCAAGAGCCAGTAATGTGACACACAAAGCCTGTGATTGACCTTTAGGCTAATAGACATTCAAGGCACAGAGGCTGCTGAGCTGGTTCTGGTAGATGAGGGTTAATAACCTCAGGGATCAGGGTTCATTGTTCAAAGGTTGCCTCAGATGTTTGGCCCTTGGCTGTATCTGACCGCTCTCTTGGGGCTGTGTTTTCAGTGTTACAACATTGGGAGCTTAGTGTCTTTTTGCTATCTGAATAACCAGTTAGTTGTCTTTAAATATAATTTCTAATTAGGGGTGTACAATATATTGCAATACAAAAATGCAACAATATGTATCGTGGATAGTGCCAATCTGAATTGTGTGTAGTTCACCCAAAATTAAAATTACTGTGTGAGGGGAAAAAAAATCAAGTTTACAGAGTTTGTGTCAGTACTACATTAAACTACTATATATAATGATGAATATACTGTATAATAATGCAATGGGGGAATATTTGTCGGTCCTGATAATGCCAAATGTCTTATGTTACCAGTAAAAAGTGGCCTACATTTTATTTTAAATATATCTAGTCAGTGACAGAATGCAAGCATATTCGTCTAAAATAATTCTGTATTTTCAGCTTCAGAATCATGAATATTTCTATTCTGGTGTCACCATTGTCCTGTGCATTGGGTTACAGCACCAAGTCCAAAGCCTATTAATTTCCACCCCAATGTAATACCAAATTTAGCATTTTAATCAACAGTAAAAAAATGTGTTAACCTTTACCATATGTCTTGGAGTATCACAATAATATCGTATCGCGAGTTCAGTATCGTGATTAGTGGTGTAACGGATCACAATACTCAAGGTTCGGATCACATTACGGATCATGAGTCACGGATCGGATCAGAAAAAAAGGGGGAGGAGACTTTCCATTTATTACATGAAAACTTTTGGTGTTAACATAACCTATATGGTTTTAACAAAAATAAAATAAATAAATAACCAGCTGAATAAATAACATTCTACTCGTTAAAGTGTAACGTAAAAAAACAACCTGAGACGTGAAAATGGCCCTGAGCTTATAATGACCTCTCACGCCTGTTTCACACACACTCCGTCTGCAGTAGCTTACGTATGCGATGCAGGAGCAGCGCACGCTGGTGTGCTTTCACTTTGCAGTGCGTAACGGATCCGCGGTTGTATACCACACAACATTTATTCATTATGTTTATTTAAAATCCAAAAGTTGTTACTGAACATGGCTTGTCAGCATTGCAATTCTCTTTGTAGGCCTATACACTCTTTTGTCGATATCATGTTTAAACACACTACATTTAAACGTTTTATTCAATTCATTACTTTATATTTATATAGCCTAGTTCCTACTTTAGATTTATAGCTATATAACGTTGCTCACGCAAGTGGCAAAACATACAAACATTTTAAACTTACAATAGACAAAAACAGGCGACTCTCGTCTTTTTATTCGTTTTTAAATTCAGTTTTCAGTTTTAAATCCTGCCGGTCATAAAGTCATGTGTTGACTTTGAAACAGAGTAGACTTTACATTATATGCATCTGTGGTGGAATTACTAGATTTTCCCATCGATACATGTTTGTTTTAATGCGGACAATGCGCTGTCACTTTAATTCCGCGCGTGCAGCACAGCAAAAAATAGACTCATTGCGGAAACGATCGCTGACCTGCTGTATAGGCTACGCACCGCTCCTGGACCGAAACCACATGCAGTGTTAAAAAGCTGTAATCCGTTAACCTGGGTACGGAAAAAAAATACGCCCCGCATACGCACTGCAAACGGAGTATGTGTGAAACGGGCGTCAGCAGGTGTCGCTTCAGATGCGTAGCCATACTCGATGTTAATCCTTTTGTAAACAATTAAGAATAATCCGCAAGTTTAAAAAAAATGAGCAATAAATCCGTGGGTCATGTGCGTGCCGAACCGTGGGTCGTGATCCGTACGGATCACAGATCAACTGCGATCCGTTACACCCCTAATCGTGATGTGTATCGAATCGTGACATGAGGGTATAGTTACACCCCTATTTCTAAAGAATCTTTTATATGATATGAAAATATTTAGATAATGAAGTTGTTTTCTATGTTGTTGTTATTGTTTCCTATCATTTTATTCTATATAAAGATTATATTTAAACGACTGATGTGTTATCATTAGAGGTCTGAAAATGTTTCAAGATATATCTTGGGCAGAAGGAGAATATGAAAAGTTTCAAACAAAGGGGTCAATATGCAAACCACACACTCTAGGGAATACTAGGGATGCACCAGTTTTGGCCAATACCGATAATTCTTTATATTTGAAAGCCGATAACCGGTATATTAATATGATTTTTGAGTGCCTGGTTACAAAATCAAAAGTCTCACCATTAAAAGCCATGACCCAAGTGCACAGTTATAATGTTCTCATTATAATTTTATGTAGCCTGTATGACAGACTTGCAGTGCACATGTTGCACTTAACCGTATTTTCCTTTTTTGATCATATTTCAAGCAAGTGCGCATCTGAAGTGTCTCAGCTGAAGGAAATAATACATTATTTATCTGCTTTAAAATATCGGCTAAATTTTCTTATCAGGCCGATAACGTTAACATTAAAAATGAACACATATCGGCCGTTATCGTGGCCGATATATCGTGCATCCCTAGAGAATATATAGCAAAACCTTCCTTCAGCTTGATCAATAGGAATTGCTCAGTCTTAATTAAATGTGAATGAGAAGTAGATATGCCAGGCTAAAGTAACAGAAGGATTAATGTTTAGGTTTTAGGCTTTATGCTGTATCAGAGTGGCTTAAAAGCAGTGTAATTAAATCCTATCGCTTAAAGAAACAGCACAGCTTCCCAACAAGCCACACGGTTTAAGGTTCATGTTAGTAGCACAAACCATGGGGGAAGAGTTGCCAAAGTGTAATGCTTAGGGTTAAGGGTTAACGTTTGTTCAAATCCTTAACCCTAAGAATGAGCAATAGTACTAGTTGGTTGTAATATTCCTATGTTAAGCTTATTGTTCATCCAACAGTGTTGAATTCATATTTATGGCTGTTCACTGCTGATGAAGTCCATGTCACAGACAACTTAACAGCCTTCTTTCACTCAGTCTTTTTTTGGTGCATTGTGGTCTGTAGTAGACAGGAAGCTGACTGTCATCTCTGGCCCTTTCTGTGTAGGTGGAAGTATGGAGCTGGCCAATCATGGTCTTATCCTTCTGCAGCAGCTCAACGCGCAGAGGGAGTTTGGCTTCCTGTGTGACTGCACGGTCGCCATCGGCGATGTTTTTTTCAAAGCACACAAGGCCGTACTGGCCGCATTCTCTAACTACTTCAGAATGCTATTTATACACCAGGACAGGTAAAAACTTTGTGATTTTTATATATTTTTTAAATTATTGTCATGCTATAACCAATAAATGATCAACGTTACAATTCTATACTATTTTGTCTAAATAAATAAAAAATGAAAACACTAAACTAAAATCAGTCATTTCAAATGCTACAAGTGAATTTAGGCATCACAACACTATAATTTGCAGTATAAAAAAATCGATATTCATTTTGAATATTTTAAAACACTAGACATCATACACTTGCTGAGTTTGTAAATTATTATAGTGTAAAACTGTATCATGTCAGAGCCGATAGCCTTGTGGTGACCCGAGTTTGATTCCCGCTTGTGCCGATCACATTCCTCTCTCTTCACTCCGTGCTTCCTGTCTGATCTCTGCACTGTCCTATCCAAAACAGCCATAAAACGGCTTAAACAACTGAGAGTCACACACGACCAGACTTTCAAGCTGTCCCAAACACATGCGCTTCATTGATATGAGACACACAACCAATTAAAACGTGTTCTGAAATCAGCCCAAAATATTAAACCTGTTCAATATCCTCTGACTGGATAGTCATACTGTTAAGCTAAAAAAATCAGAGTCTGTTACGTGATTTTCCGGAAAATCTACAAATTCCAACTGCCTAAAATCTGCAGAATGGCTCTGCCTTTCAGCAACTAACTCATCCAGACTGCAGATCAGGGAAAATATCTGGGCAAAAATTGTGTAGTGTATTCCAGCCTTTTATCATTATTATTGAATTAGTGTTTTTAAATATTAAAGAGATAGTTCCCCCAAAAATGTAAATTCTGTCATTAATTCCTCACCCTCATGTTGTTCCAAACCCGTAAGACTTTAGTTCATCTTCGGACCACAAATGAAGATATTTAAATGAAATCTGAGAGCTATCTGGCCCTCTATTGACAGCTTCACAACTGAAACTTTGACGCTTCAACAAGTTCATATAGAGATCGCAAAACTAATGAATTGAGCAGTTTAGTCCAAAATTTCAGAAGAGAAACGATCGCTTTTATTCACATATAAACATTCATCAACTCACACATCAGTTGTGGTAAATGGAATATGTTCGTTTTGAAGCATCAAAGTTCTCAGAAAGCTCTCAGATTTGATCAAAAATATCTTCATTTGTGTTCTGAAGATGAACGAAGGTCTTACGGGTTTGGAACGACATGAGGGTGAGGAATTAATGACAGAACTTTCATTTTTGGGTGAACTAGCCTTTTGCCATCATATGATACTCACTTAAAGGGAATCTAAATGTAAAATGAAATACAGGAAATGAACATGAACAATTATCCACTGCACATATATCCAGTAGATTGGGCATGTTAGTACTATTAAGGACAATAAAATGTTTATTGTGCCTTAATCCAAAAACACTTAAAATGAACAATGTGCTAAAATTTGCTCTACTAATAAGCAAGTATTAAAGCACTTCCATAGCACAACGATTGGTGTTTTTTCTTCACGTTGAATCTGTTCCTTTGTCTTCTCAACCAGTGACTGCGTTCGCTTGAAGCCTGCTGACATTCAGCCTGACATCTTCAGCTACCTCCTCAATCTGATGTACACCGGCAAACTGGCGACACAGCTTATCGACCCAGCTCGTCTGGAGCAGGGAGTCAAGTTCCTGCATGCGTACCCTCTTATTCAGGAGGCAAGTCTGGCTACCCATGCAACCCAGGTATACCCTGAGGTCAGCCTTCCCCTGTCATCCTCTCTTTATGGCATTCAGATATCAGACCAACAGGCCACGCTCACAAACCGCCTCTCAGCGAGAACGCATCTCTCCTCGCCGTTAGACTTAGAAGGTAGCGGTTTGCCCGATGGGAAGTGTGTCACCACAAACAAAGCTACCTCACTGACGCGGCCTGGATCCAAGCACAGGCACGCTCTGTCAGAAACGGAGGTAGAAGCGTCTACGAGCACCAGTCAGTTTGTGAGGGAAGGCGCTGAGATGGAAACATCTGCAGGTGAGGCCCCGTCTTGTTCCCTGAACACCAACACCATCCTGCATGTGAAGCCCAGCATCATGAGACGAAATGCCTCCCTGAGGAAACATTATACATGCCACGTCTGTGGGGGCCGCTTCACTCAGCGAGGAGCCTTACGAGAGCACCTGCTTCTGCACACTCAGGCCATGCTCCCCCTTGTGTTAGAGTCCGTCGGTGCGGCTTCCCCCATGGCGACCGGAGGTGCCGCTACACCAGAGGTGGAGGAAGTTCTCCGAGGCAGCGAAGCTGCTGCAGCCACTCCCATCATCATGGATGTTGCAAGTGACAGTGAGCAGCATCTGTATTCAAAACACTCACCGCATCCTGAAACTGCCATGCCCGTCCCGACGACAACCGCAGTCAGCCTATACACGGCGCAGCCCCAGGCGGACACGCCTCCTCCGTCCGATATTGCTGATATTGACAACCTAGAGGGTGCGGCTGACATGGAGCGGGAAGTGAAGCGGAGGAAATATGAGTGCTCCACTTGTGGCCGCAAGTTCATCCAGAAAAGCCACTGGAGAGAGCACATGTACATCCACACAGGCAAGCCGTACCGCTGCAGCGCCTGCGGCAAGAGCTTCTGCCGGGCCAACCAGGCGGCACGGCACGTTTGCATGAATCTGAGCTCAGAGCAGGCGTACACCATGGTGGACCGACAGAGCATGGAGCTGTGCGCAGCAGACGACTCCAGCCAAATGGAGGCACTGTTTCTAGGCTCGTCAGGGAGGCCGTATAAATGCAATGTGTGTGAAATGACCTTCTCCAGCCCCAATGAGGTCATCAAGCACCTGTGCTTCAACCAGGGGGTGCTGTCGGGTGGAGTGGCTGGAGAAATGGGCGTCAGCAGGCTGAACAGTGACAACCTGGCCAAAGACGAAGGCTCGGATTCATCCAATGGTGGGCCGTTGATGACACCAATCAAAACAGAGGAAGTCTTTGTGGAATAGCTCCAAATTCATCCAAAATATAGTTTTTTCTAATGTATTGCATTTGAATTGTGGGTAAATTATGATCAGAAGTTAAGATACCGAAATTTCTGTTTTATATATATATATATATATATATTTTACTTCTACTGAAAAGTACTTCTGCATTATTCTTTTTTAACACTCATAAATTATAACAGATTTACAGTATGTTCCTGCTTCATTCTGTATTTCTTTCAAGGATTTTGCCTGGTCATTTGCAGTTTGTGTTGTGGTTAAAGCTCTTCCTCTGTCTAACTGCACAGGAAAAGGATGTAGTGAACAGCTGAAATCCTGCGTTCGCCTCAGACTAGACTTCACATTAGGTTGGATTGGTAACTCAATGGAATATTTAAAAAATCCTTAGTTCATGAGCGTAGCACCAAAATTTGTTTTGTATGCCCCCTCCATGAAAAATGAGCAGCTAAGTGTGGGTATTGGTTTAAGAAATGTATTCGCTACCTCAACCGGTTTCGGACTAACCTGAAATTTGCATCAAAGGGTCGAGGATCAAAGTCAACTTTATCTTCCAGTGCCTCTGAGGAGTTACACAGATCTCAAAGTTTTTCTTTCTGACACTGTTTTTAATTTCTTATTACATGCTTTGGGTTTGCAGGTGCAAGGTGTGATTGTAGATAACCTTCATTCAGTGCCAGATTACTTGTCGAATATCATTTATATTAGAGTTAACGTGACCCACGATATGTTTGCATACTTTTGTGATTCCACATTTGTTTGTTACAGTGCCAATACCACCAAAACGATAAATATCCACGCCGTAAAACTGGTTGGCGGCAACAGCAGCTTATCAGCAATCTGGTTGTGTTGCTCTCACTGTGGTTCAACATGTTTACAGTTGTGCTGTGTGCTTGATCAAAGTTGTTACTGTGTGTGAATTTAGAAAACACTGTGGCCAATCGTACACATGTACATAATGTAGCTTGAAGGGAGATATTTCTGTCACTGTTCGCAGATTTAAATGAGTATGCTCTTAATTTCCTTATTTTTGAGCCTTGTATAACTTTTCTAATTTTATGTACAGTGCTTTATTTACAAAGAATTTTATAATCTCAAAAGGTTGTATATTGATCTGCATTTACTGTAGAGTATTATCCATTTTAGTGTAGCACAAGTGTCTGTATATTGGCTGTCTTTATGTTCTAAGGAAACTGACAGTGCGGTCATGCTGTTCAAGCACTGATATCTACTAAAGATCACTGACTACTCTCATTACACTTGTGCTACGTCAGGAAACTGCTTATTTTTTAACCATTTTAAACCAGGGCGATTTACAATCAGTGCTATTTCTTCCATCTTTCTCTTTGTAAAGACCTTCTAGGAATATATTTTAAGAGCACTGTGAGTTAAGTTACTACTGAATAGAGCCCAGGAAGGACCATTTGCTTCATTTTGTTACAAGCGTTTTCTTTTCTTTCTTTCTTTTTAAAATTGTGATGTTAAGGGACAGGAGGCCTTGTCCAAATCACATGTAATCATACATGCAATGTCATGCCTTTTTTCCGTAGTATTGTTACAACTCTTTATTATTTGTACATATGCAAGTTGCTACCCATTGAGACAGTTAAAGGGAACGCACAAACTCCCAAAGCCAAGGCAAGCATACTGTGATCTCTCGCTCCTCAGGAACATGAACAGTTGTCTCTGGAAAAAAATACTTACTTTGTGTTTTCATTGTGAATAATGATAATAAATCCTTATGTTTTTGAAGTGTGCATTTAATTTAATATACAATACTGTTCGCCTAATAGCCGATTAAACTGTATATATTTATTCAGTAAATTAAAAAAAAATTACATTTTGAAATGTAATAAATAGTTGTTATTTTTAAATTGTAATATTTCACAATATAACTATCTTTTTTTTTTTTTTTTTATACAAATAAATGCAGTTTTGGTGAGTGTTAAAAAGGCCCGTTCACACCAAGAATGATAACTATAAAGATATAGATCTAAAAATCGTTCTCAATATTAAAGAATAGCAGAGACCACACCACAACTATAACGATAACGGCACAGAGAAACGATATCGTTGGAATCAGATTCAAAACGATGTTATCCAGCCAATCAGAATCCACCCTGCTGAGCTCGGTCCTGGAGGGCTATGGCAAGCCGTTTTCACTTTCATTCATTCACAGGATTTGAATTCAGTTTGAATGGCAGCCTATGTTGACGTTTCACTAGTGAAAATATAATTACTGATACCAAGAATTAGCATTTTAACTACTAAAAATTGAATTGTTGATAGCAAGAATTCATATCCTGTGAATGAAAAGTCAAATCGGCTTGCCATAGGAGAGCCGCTGAGGTTGGAGACCTCTGATTTAAAGCAACAGACAAGCACACGCTTAGAATAAACAGAACGATGGTGTGGACGCTAATATAGTTCATGTTGTAGATATCTTTCTTTATATTTATCGTTGTTGACAGAACGATAATCGTAACTATATTAGCGTCCACACCAACAGTTCATTCTAAGCCCGCGCTTTTTCAAATGCGCGAGCTCGTTACAGCAGGATGGATTCTGATTGGCTGTAAATGTTTTTATCGTTCATCAGCCGGATAAAATCGTTCTGAATGTGATTCCAACGATATAATTTCTCTGTGCAGTTATCGTTATAGCTGTGGTGTGAACGGGCCTTTACAGACGCCAAACTTTAAGCCAAGTAATCCAAATATGTACAGGTTTTGTGCATCTTTCTAACATAATTAACCACGAGGGCAAATATTTTGCCTTTGCATCCATGTGAAATTTACACACATAATATTATGAAATAGCACTGCTTATTTACACACACAAAAAAAAACAGCATGGGTTTATTTATTCGTTTAAATCTAGTTATTTGAGCCACTAGATGGCACCATTGCACCAAAACTTGCAAAAAGGTATTACACTGCTTAAACATTCCCAGCATTTTACTTATGCCAATTCATTTATATTTACTCAGGTTTATCTTCTGGCGATACACACTCACACACAGAACCTCATAGAAACGGCTTGATTTACACTAGCTTTATTTGAATGAAATATAGACATGATTTTGTATCCATACTATTAACAGCTTGAAGAATACAAAACGAGGTGAGGCTCATGCTACTGGTATATAACATTCCTTAATGCTTTCATTGGTTATTTGTTAATATTACAACATGAATTAAGGTACATAGGTATACAATTTGTACAAATGTTAAAGAGCTTCACAGTAGACTGTATTATAAAAAGCTAGGAAAAGAATGTGAGTGTGTCATTCATTAAAAGCGTGACAGTAGTAGCAGAGCTGTTTTTCTATTGAAGATAATGCACCCCCTGTTCAGACTGTCATTTACTTTCTGAATGTTTTTCTTTACAGTTTGCCACCATATGCATATTTCATATTTGTGAAATTCTTTTCTTTGCATGTATGGCTATAATATTACTCATTTCAAAGAGACTGACAATAAGGCATCTACATGTCTTTCAAAGAAATAACAATCCTTGGTACAGAGATTAGAAATGCGAAAATATCCTACATTATATTACTGCATATCTGTGAATTAAAACCTTGTGTAACTGGACAACCTGTGTTGAAGAGTTCACCAATAGATGGTGTAAATATATTTCTCCTCGCACAATGGTCCCACACTTTTCCTTTAACCTCATGTGAATTTTAGGTGTTAAAACATGCGTTTCGCTAAGGCCGTCAAACAGTGAAGTGCACATTTTTTTTAAACGCTCCCTACTCATGCAGGCATTTATCATCATTGTGATCGTCTATTTTCACAGAATACCACTTAAAGCAAAATCAAATTGAACAGACTTTTAAAATCTCAAATGTCACGCATCAATGGTAAAATCGTTGCATGATAAATATACACAATAAAAAGACAACATTTCACAGTAAGGGACAGAAAAGTGGTATATCAACAGTGAGAATGGAGATGATAATGGCTGGATATTGTGTTCATTTTCACATTACAGCCACAGCATATGCATTTTTTCTTGTACTACAGCTGTAGAAGGTGTATCTGTACCATATTTGTTAAACTTACTTGCCTAAATAACATTTTGTAATTTTACACCAGCATGACATCATGATTTCAATGTGTTTTTAGAAGGTTTTTTTTGAGAGGGTTGAAAGAATATTTTAGATATAAATACAATATACAAAATAACAACCCTCCTACTCCAACATCACAAGCACACATTAGCTCATACAAGATCCACACATACATATTCTATCCATTCGACTGACTGCTAAATAACTAATAATAATCATAATAAAAAAATGTCCATCGCAAGTTACACGTGGGAAACATGGCATCTGAAGCAATTTGGCAAAAACCAGGAAAGTGGGAATAGGGGACATCCCTTGATAAGTCCAGTGAGGCTCAAGACCTCAGTGATATGGCAGCAGAGTGAAGGGGAATTAGGAAAGGATTAAATGAGAGAGAGAGAAGAGAGATTGAACTGTAGTCTCTTGGTCTCTTAGTGTCCTCCATGGCTGCCACTCACGTCCTGCTTTCCAGAAAGCTCGGCATCCCAGTCATGTGACCGCTTTTTTTACACGCAGACTGCAAGACAAAAAGGAAAGTGGTGAGAAACAAAGCCAACCAGATGCTTATTTATCATGTACACTGCTACGTCTGCTAATGCACTCTTTTCCTTTGCTCTTCTCACAGCTTTAATCAATTAGCTTGACCAGCTATCATTTCGCATAAATGCACACATTGCTCTTTCCATCTGCACTGCATCTTCTGTGCCTCCAGCCACGGTCTCGCTCTGTCATATGACTCAGCACAAGTCACCAAAGAACAGGGTGCAGTGAGAGAGACGAGAGCGAGCCCTGCGCCAAAGCTCATGCTGCGATGCTGTATATCAGCAGCCTCAGCTCTACTGCAGTGCTGCGTTAGCCCTCATCAAACATTTAGCAGACACACCCAGCTCTCTTCTCCCGTCCCCGTCCTTTTTTTGGACACACTTTACATTAGGGCTCATTGAACAGTGTAATTATTTTAATAGGTATCGAGAATTACATGCATTTACTTTATGGAGTTGCCTTTGATTATGCATGTTTTTTTATGGTGAATGTAAATAATAATTTTTAAATGTAATACGAGTAGGCGCCTTTGATTTTATTTTCCTCTAAGCACTTTCCAAAACATCCGTTTTTCAAGATGCACGTGAAAATTTGTCTGATCCGTGATGCGATCGTGGGCAGCAGCGCAAATTTGATCTAATATTTGATGTTTTTTAAAATGTTTTAGATTTAAGTAGCAAATGAGAATCAATATATTTTGAGACAAAGGTCTTAATGATTCTCAGTTTTGTTCAAGGTAATTAAAGCAACAGTTTTTCAATAACAGAAGAATATGTAAAAGTATGGTATTTAGGGTAAAAAGTGCATCTGCTGTCGGGGCGAAAGACACAATAATTAACCGGCTGACTTTAACATTTGTTGACATGACATGTTTACATTCAGATGGGAAATATCATAGGTAACACTTTATTTTAGGGTTCAGTTCTTGCTATTATCGCTTATTATTATTACTAGGATATTGGCTGTTCATTAGTACGTATAAAGCACATATTAATGCCTTATTCTACAATCTACATGATCATATTCTACATCCCTCAATCAAACCCAATACCTAAACTTAACAACTACCGTACTAATTATTAATAAGCAGTAAATTAGGAGTTTATTGAGTTAATAGTGAATATCATAAGTGTTACCATATTATATATTAAGTTGGGTGTTCACCTTAGAGATAATACCCATATTTATAATGAAACCATCATATTTAAAAAATATATGATATTAATCATATAATATAATAAAATATCATTTATATCATTTATCTATATTAAATTATTATGGGATCTCCTTCAATGCTTTCAGAATCTTTACTTTTTAAAATAATTTTATTTTTGTATTTTTAAAATATATTTTTATATGAACATATTTTAATGACAGTACATTTATTGAACAAAAAATATTTTATCAAAATGAACAGAAAATAGTGAAAACTTTTTTTGAACAAGTATTATTTTAGACATTATTAGAAACATATTTTAGCTAAAGTATTTGTATCAATACTGTGTGAAACAATCACATTTAAAAATATGATATTAATCATATAATAATAAAAAAAATCATTTATTGTTACTACAGTAAATCTATATTAAATTATTATGGGATCTCATTCAGTGCTTTCAGAATCTTTACTTTTTCAAATAATTTTACATATTTTTTAAATACATTTTTATATTAACATACTTCAATGACAGTACATTTATTTAACAAATATGAATTATTTATCAAAATAAAATAGAAAATAGTAAAAACTATAATACTAAGTATTAACTTAGACATTATTAAAAACATATTATTTTAGCTACAGTATTTGTATCAATACTGTGTGTCTTTTGCCCCGTGCTGGTTTTGCCACCTCATACATTTATACGGTTTTTAAACAAAATGAACCACTTTTATGATTTATTTTCACACAAAATCAATGTTCAATAAAAACATACACTATGGGAGAAGTGAAAAGCACATTTTTAGCCCTGGTGTACCCTACGGATATCGAGTATTTTATGCACACTTTAAAGGTCTGATTCAAGTCGGACTAAAACAATAATTTATCTTTTTAATTAATCTAGGTAATGCAATTGTAGCTTGGATGTAAACACATTAATCATACTACAATTGGCCTTGTGTGCACGTTCCATACGCAACATGTATTTGATGAAGACCGTAGCTTGACTACACAAAAACTGTACTTACTGTAATGTAGTATCACCCCTTAAGTGCCCCTCCTATAATTACTTAACTTTCCTTGATAATCATTTCTTGGGAAAACTTAACCATTGTACTTCATTCAGTACTTAATTGCATAAATAATAAACGATCAATATCATAGAATAAAACTTTTATAATTTTTATAATTTTATGAGCTCATATGTTGAGGACACTACCACCGATTGTATTTGATCATACAGTGTATCTTATCAAATTAATTGGTTCTCCAACTACATATTGAAAGCTTTCATGAGTGGAAGAGAATAGGAGTGTGCATTAGAGAGGGGCGGGGAATTATACTCGGTCTTTCAGCACAAGTTCATCTCTCTTCACACGGCTTCCCTTTAAGACCCAGCATACAAAGTGAAGGGTCAGGCAGCGGCATTCCTGCTTTGATATCAAAGGTCCCTTGGTTACTGGTACATGGAACAAAAGCTTTCTCATCTCACCGAATGGAAATCCACCCCTAATAAAACTAAGATCCATTGATGTTTTTAAAAAGGCACCATGCAAAAACGGTGACTGTGAAGTTTACTAAGGTATGTGGAACTTATTTCTAATTTGTTTGTGATGGACAAACTTAATTTTGAAAACATTTGAATATTTTGTTATAATTGTTGTTTTGTTTTACACAATCTCAATAAATGAATAAAGACTAACCTGCTCATGATACTGTGACAACCTCTGTGGAGACAGGCTCGTTCTCATTCCCGACCTCCTCCACTACCTCCTCTACTGCAATGGCTTTTGCTGTCTTCTCAGTAGCAGTCTCCAGTTTGGCAGATACATTTTTAGCATCTGTCTTTTGACAATCCGGATCTCTGGACTCTCCCTGGTTTGTCGTGTCCTGTGTTGAACCCTTCGTTTGAGGCTCTTCCAAGTCTTTCTGAGGCCTGTCTAATACTGATTCCTGACCCTCTGAACCATCTTCTTTCATGTTTGTCTCGGTGTCTTGAACAGGTACATCATCTGCATTTATGACATTTATGAAACCCACGTTAAATTCCTGTGCAGTCTCAATCTGTACCTCCTGTGCCATTTGACACTGCTCAGCCACAAACTGGTCTTGACTTGCAGATGCTTCTGTCACCTTTTCTTCTGATTTGGCTTCTGAAACTTGCTGGATTTCTGTCGGCAATTCCGTGGGATCTGACTCAACTTGACTTTTTCCTTCTTCACTTTCTTTGGTCACTTCTGCTTGCTTTAGCTCAACTTCACTTTTTGTTACCTCTGTTTCTTGATGCACATCTGCCACAGACACTGTGGCAACCTCCTCGTTTTGAGCATGGATTTCATCTGTGATCGAGACTGGGACTGTTTCAGCAACCAGGATGGCTTCATTGACTGTGTTTGTTGGTTTCTCGGTGACAATGCAAGTTTGTTCATTGACGTCTTTGCAGATATCGTCAGGTGCCTTTGGTTTCTCTGGGCTTGTTTCTAGTGGAGCTTTTTCCTCTGAAATGATTTCTGTTGAAGGTTTTTCATCAATCATTTCAGAAACCGCTGGGAGCTCTTCAGGTTTGACTTCCACTGACTCCTCAGTAGCCTTCTCAGAGACTTTTTGTTCTGCAAGGTTCTCTACAACATTTTGAATGACCTCTTGCACAATAACACTGCTCTGTTTCTCAATGATTTCTGCCTCTGTCACTTGGGTTGCCTGGATCACCTCAGTTTCCTCTTCCGCATGCTCAATAGCTTCCTCAACCACAACACTAACCTTTGTTGAGGCTACTTCAAAGTTTCCCTCAATGACTCCTTGAGCAGAGACAACCTCAACATCATTCACTATAACTTGGATATTGTGGTCACCAGTGGGAAATACAAGAGGAACCTTTTCCATAACAGTTTCATGAGCTAGATCTGCTGAGTGGGATTCTGTCATCTCAGACGTTGAGCTTATAACACAGACAGTCTCTTTGATTACTGCAAATTCTTCAGTGGTGGCCACAACAGGAATGCGATCTTCCGTAGACCCAGAAGTTTGAGAAGCAGGCACCTCTGGAAGGGATGCCATGGCCTCCTCTACTACAGCCATGGTAACTTCCTCTACAGATGCTACCTCAACAGTGGCAACTGCCTCTTTAACGCCCTCCAGTTCTTGCACTTTCTCACCTTCAGAAACAGCAACTTCTGTGACTTCTACAGTTTGAGCACAGATTGACTCTTCAACGGTTACTTCAACAGGACCTGCAGCCTCAACCTGAGGGGATTTTTCTGCCACCAATGGCTCTTCAAGAAATTCTGGTTCCTGTTGTACAGCATTGATTAGCGCTACTTTGACTGCTGCTACTTCTTGGAGATCAGTCACAGTCTCAGCTTCGGATATCTCTTTCATCTCTTCAAACTGTGCTTTCTCCTCAACTGCATTTTCTAAAGGCTCTGTTTGACCTCCACTTATCTGAGCCTCATGAACTTTATCCTCAGTCAAGCTGGCCTTTTCAGGCTCCTGTGTTTTGTCTTCAACAGCCAACTCTGTTACCAGTGCCTGAGTAACAACTGTGACTGACTCTACTGAAGGCTTCTGATTGAGGCTTTCTTCTTCAACCGCCTTTATTTCGCTAGTGTCAAGGCCGGTGCAAACAGCGGTTGCCTCAGTTTTCTCATGTGCAACTAAGACTGTTTTCTCTTCCTTGATGGCTGACTCAACCAGAAGCGCATCAGTGATGACGGCAACTACTTCTTCCTGTTCCTTAGTCATGGTGACAGCTATGGCACTTGTAGTAACACTGATAGTTTCCACAGCTTCTTGTAGTACTACATCAGTCTTCTTCTCTACACCATCACTTGGGACAGGAGTTGTCTCACCTGATGTAACTGGAGATGCTGTAATCCGTGAAGCAGCTGAAACCATTTCAGTCTCCTCTACTTGTTCAAGTGCCGTAACTGCTTCCGATGTAAATTCGACAATGTCCTCTGCAATGGTGTTATCGGCTGATTTGGGCGTGGCAGCTGTGTCTCCTTCTTCGGGTATGTCACTCAATTGCTTTCCCTCTGTCTCATCCTCAACATTTTCCACAGTGGTTGAGATCCAAGATGGTGATCTGTCCTCAGCTGACCCCTTTGCCTGAGTTACTGGTGCAGATTCCTCCTTCACCTCATCTGCCTTAACTGCAACTTCTGGTTCATTGTCATATTCTGAAAGAGGCACCACAGCTGGAGTGTCAGAGTCATCCTCTGCAGAGCCAATGTCAGAAGAAACCTGCTCTTGTTTACCATTAGACTTCTTCTTTCTGCGTGGAATCAATTTCCTCAAAGAGAAAGAGGATTCTTCTTTGGGGATTTCACTGTCAGAAGTTGTCTGCTCTGGGCCTGAGGCTTCATCAGACTTGTCTTCTGCTTTAGGTTTCTTCCTGTGAGTTACCATCCTTTTGAAGGACTCCCAGGTAGACACAAGTTCTTCCTCTGGTTCGGGGGAAGAAGCCAAATTCTCATGGTCAGCTTCGCCAGAGCTTACAAGAGGGGACTCGGCAGCCTTCGTCTGCTCTTCTCCAGACTGCTGCACTTCTTCCTCAATTTTAGGTTCTTCGTCATCAGAATCAGAAGTTTTTCTGGCCCTTTTTTTAGCCGATCCCACACAAATAAGAGCTTCCCAGGAAACAGATGTATCCATTTTTCTCTTTGGCTCCTCTGCAACTGGTTCAGGCTTCTCAACTTTTGTCTCAGCCTTAGATTCTGCCTGTGACTCTTCTTTAGACTCAGATGGTACCTCTTCAGAAGGTTTAGGCTCATCAGTTTTCTCATCGAAGACAGCACTTTCAGTTGAAGACAGGGTAGAAGATTTGGGTTTGTCTCCAGGAGCTTCATCTTCGCTCTCAGATGGCCTTTTGACTCGTTTTTTTGGAGTGACTAGTTTTTTGAAAGAGGACCAAGGTAAGATTCCATCTTTCTTTTTCTCACTGTCAGAAGTGACTGGTTCACCATCAGGTTCCATAGCTTGAGCCACCTCAGCTTGAGTTGCCTCCCCTACAAGATAATCAATAGATTCTTCTGGAGAAGATGCTCCGCTGTCAGGTTTTTGGGGCTCAGCGGTCTCAGTGGAAGACTGGATGTTTTCAGCAGCTTGTTCACTTGATTCTGTTTGTTTTGATTCAGCTTCTTTCTTACTCTCTTTCTTCTGCTTTTTGGATGACAGCTTTTTTAGTCCTGCTCCTGTAAACAGCTTCTTAAGTGGGCTTCCCTGAGCCTTGGCTTTCTCCTGAGATGACAGGATTTCAGCTTCAGTGGTCACCTCGTCTGAAACATCTGGCTTGTCACTTGGTGGTTTTGCATCATCAATAGGTTGGGATTCATCAGCAGTTTCAGCAGATGGAACTTCAGCAGCTTCAGTCTGAGTCAAAGTTTCAGCTTCACTTGTAGCCTCAGCCTCTGCTTTAAGATCTTTTGGCTTTTCTGTCTCAGTGGAAGTTGTTTCAGCTGCCGTTTCATCTTTCGTTTCAACTGTTTCAGAGAGTTTCTCTACTTGCTCACCCTCAGCTGGTTCTTTCTCTGCATCCACTTTAGCTTCCTCTGTAGCCTCAACAACACCCTCTGCTGTCTCCTCTGTTTCCTTAATGTCCCCCTCTGCAGACTTTTCTTTGACTTGTTCCTCATCTTTGGGCTTTTTGAAGCTTGTCTTCTTCCGCAGGTTAGAAAAGATTCCCTGAGTGAAAAATTTCCTAAAGGGACTCTGTGTCTCTTGAGAGGGTGGACTTGTGGGCAATTCAGTTGGCACTTCTGGCTCTGGTTCTTTCTCTGATATTGTTTCTTCAGCAGATTTTTCAGTTGCCTCATCACTTGCCTTTTCAGTCTCTGATGGGGCATCAACTACAGTTTGGTCTGTTGGTGTCTCTGTCTTGTCAGTCACTTCTTCAGCTGTGGCCTCCTGCTCTTTTTCTGTTGTTTCTGGTGATGTGTCTTCCACAGATTTGTTTTCTTCTGTTGCAGGTTCCTCTTTCTTTTCCTCAGCAGCTGCATCTGCACCACTCTCTGCTTCCTTCACTGTCAGCAGCTGCACAGGCTCAGTCTTCTCATTCTTGTCTTTCTTCAGCGTGAACTTGAATCCAACAAAACGGAAGATCTTCTTGAAGCCCACCTCATTTGTCTCCTCTTGTTTCTCTTCTACCGCCTTCTCTTCTGCGGTTGTAATTTCATCTGCATTCGCAGAATCGTCTCCTTTCTCTCCATTAACTTGAGGGGCAACCTCTTCCTGAAGCACCTCAATTATTTCAGGGCCCTCTTCTTTTTGGGAGATGGTGTCTGTCTGGCCAACTGTAATGAAAAATATACAATGTTTTAGTAAAGTTTCTAGAATAATTTTTTCAGTTACAGTTGTCAAGTCAAGTCACCTTTATTTATACAGCGCTTTTTACAATGCCAAATGTTTCAAAGCAGCTTCACAGTGTTAAAACAGGAAAATAATGCAACAGAATTTGATTCGGCTGTACAGCCGCTCTGGTGAAAACGGTGATGTCATCCAGCTCATTTCAATTATCATATAGTGTCAATGCGGGCAGATCAGTAATATACACTCACCTAAAAGGATTATTAGGAACACCTTTTCAATTTCTCATTAATGCAATTATCTAATCAACCAATCACATGGCAGTTACTTCAATGCATTTAGGGGTGTGGTCCTGGTCAAGACAATCTCCTGAACTCCAAACTGAAAGTCAGAATGGGAAAGAAAGGTGATTTAAGCAATTTTGAGCGTGGCATGGTTGTTGGTGCCAGACGGGCCGGTCTGAGTATTTCACAATCTGCTCAGTTACTGGGATTTTCACGCACAACCATTTCTAGAGTTTACAAAGAATGGTGTGAAAAGGGAAAAACATCCAGTATGCGGCAGTCCTGTGGGTGAAAATGCCTTGTTGATGCTAGAGGTCAGAGGAGAATGGGCCGACTGATTCAAGCTGATAGAAGAGCAACTTTGACTGAAAAAACCACTCGTTACAACCGAGGTATGCAGCAAAGCATTTGTGAAGCCACAACACGCACAACCTTGAGGCGGATGGGCTACAACAGCAGAAGACCCCACCGGGTACCACTCATCTCCACTACAAATAGGAAAAAGAGGCTACAATTTGCACGAGCTCACCAAAATTGGACAGTTGAAGACTGGAAAAATGTTGCCTGGTCTGATGAGTCTCGATTTCTGTTGAGACATTCAGATGGTAGAGTCAGAATTTGGCGTAAACAGAATGAGAACATGGATCCATCATGCCTTGTAACCACTGTGCAGGCTGGTGGTGGTGGTGTAATGGTGTGGGGGATGTTTTCTTGGCACACTTTAGGCCCCTTAGTGCCAATTGGGCATCGTTTAAATGCCACGGCCTACCTGAGCATTGTTTCTGACCATGTTCATCCCTTTATGACCACCATGTACCCATCCTCTGATGGCTACTTCCAGCAGGATAATGCACCATGTCACAAAGCTCGAATCATTTCAAATTGGTTTCTTGAACATGACAATGAGTTCACTGTACTAAAATGGCCCCCACAGTCACCAGATCTCAACCCAATAGAGCATCTTTGGGATGTGGTGGAACGGGAGCTTCGTGCCCTGGATGTGCATCCCACAAATCTCCATCAACTGCAAGATGCTATCCTATCAATATGGGCCAACATTTCTAAAGAATGCTTTCAGCACCTTGTTGAATCAATGCCACGTAGAATTAAGGCAGTTCTGAAGGCGAAAGGGGGTCAAACACAGTATTAGTATGGTGTTCCTAATAATCCTTTAGGTGAGTGTAGTTGAAATGTAAGTGTTGTTTAAGTTTACGAATAGCATAAATCAAGCCATCATCAGTGGAATCAAGGTATGAGTTAACAGATTATCAAATATCATAACACTCAAAGTTTTATAGTGTTGTCAAAAGTAAAATGTATGTTGAGTATGTGAACACAATGGCCAATCAGAGACATATACGTTGAGCTTGTGATCTCGATGGCCAATCAGAGGTGTTTAAGAATCTGTTTAACAGCGCTCAAAATGCTAGAGGGAAACGCTGGTATCGTCACATTTTTAAAATTTGGTATTGAAGCCGGTACTTTTGACAACACTAAAGTCTTATAAAACTCCTTTGTCTCTTATGGATAGCCAATTCTTAAAATGACTAAGTGTAGAAAAACAAGTTAGAGTAATAAAAGCAAAATACATGATCTAGTGATATAATTAATTCAAGATGGAGGGTTGTGGCAGTTGAAGGAAATCAGAGCCACATGCCTGCAAAAACATTTCACCCCTGTGCAGATTTAATCAGGCATATGATGGCAATTTGATATTAAGTTTACATTTTCTGGTCTCTTTCCTAATAAAAGCTGGGCTATGATGACAAGATTTAACATGAATGCAAAAAGGGGAAATTTCCATGTTGTAAGCTTCACAGTTATGCAGGCTTTGTTGCCAAACTTTTAGACTATGAAATTGACCTTATTTAATCAAACAAAGCAAACACATAATGAATGGGGTGGGTTTGTAATGTGGGGTTGTCTGTTGTTACTTTATTAATCAACTTAAGCCTGTATATGTGCCCAGTTCTTAAGCATCCAAGACTAAAATGGGTGGGATAAACAAGAAAACACAAACACACACAAACTTAAATTCCTCCCTTGTCTATCTGTGTTTTGACAGGAGTGGGTCAGTTTTGAGGGTGGGGGGCTAGGAAGAGTCGAGTTTGCATGTAGTGTGGGCCTCCTGGAGGCCCAGTTTCCCTTTGACATCCAACCGAGCAAGGGACCATTCACATCTGGCTCTGCTTGCTCTTGCTCTGGGGTCTGAAACCCACCCAGTGACTTTAAAAACGAATTCCAAGCATTTTTAATGCATGGATATCACATTACTTGCCTTCCTCCACACTTGTATGACACAGGCCGAGATAAAGGGCCAGCAAACCCATTTATCTACCAAATCAACTTAAGCCAGAGATCAAAATGATTTATACACTGCTTAAAACAATTTCATTTTTTATGTGACTGGTAAAGTCTTGGATTGATTACCCTAGCCTTGAAACAACTTATATATTGCCTACCATCATTTCAGATTTTCAGATCAGTAGACGGTCATTAAAATAAAATAGTGATGCTCTTTATCGTGTTGTGGCCACTCAGTGGAAAATCACTCTTAAATTCATCCATCCATTTTCTGTAGGTTTAAAACAAAATTGAGCTCCCATGTTTTCAATAAACAGTGCTGCTTGAAAGTTTGTGAACCCCTTGCAGAATCTGTAAAAATGTTAATAATTTTAATAATATAAGAGGGATCATTCAAAATGCATTGTTGTTTATTGAATAAGATATTTTACATAAAAGATGTTTATATACAGTCCACAAGACAAAACAATAGCTGAATTTATAAAAATGACCTGTTCAAAAGTTTATGAACCATTGATTATTAATACTGTGTGTCGTTCCCTGATGATCCACGGCTGGGTGTGTGTGTGTCGTTCCCTGATGATCCACGGCTGGGTGTGTGTGTGTCGTTCCCTGATGATCCACGGCTGTGTGTGTGTGTGTGACGTAGATCATCAGGGAACGACACACAGTATTAAGAATCAAGGGTTATATAATATCTTATTCAGGACAGTACTAAATAAAAAATAACATGCATTTTGTATGATCCCTCTTGTTTTGTTAAAATTATTCACATTTTCACAGATTCTGCAAGGGGTTCACAAACTTTCAAGCAGCACTGTATGCTTTAAATTTAGTGAAGCACCAACTTAATTGCACAATTCAATGTGGTACTGGGATGCAATGGCATTCCCATCCCCCTACAATACAACAAACCATCCCCCCCGCAGACAAACCAAAATCTAAACTTCAGCTTAGGAAGACTGTATTGTGTTGTCCTCTTTGTCTCACAATGGGCCCCTGGTTTTTCCTGCTTTGGCTAAAAAGGGGGGGGGGGGGGCACACTATTGTCCATCCTGGAACCTAAACTACCATGATTAAAATCCTTATTGTGAAATGGGAAAAGGGCATTATGGGAAGCCAAACAGAAATGTCTCAGTCTTGGTGATATGGAAGACTGATTAGTAAAACAAGCAGTAAGGCTTATAGTTTAAACATTTCTGGTCAGGCAGTGTGTTTGTAAAAGTGGTAAAGTTGGGTGGGATCTAAATGTCAGAGTAGCACCATAATTAGACAAACATTTGCAAAGAGGAAATATCATTAAACTAGAAACCCGCCTTAAACACGCAATCATGTTTTTTTTGTGGTTGTTTACATTATATAGGACTTGATAAATCTGCCACTACAGATAATTTGCTTTTTAATTAATCTTTAAATGTTATTTTACAAACATCTCCTGGGTATATTTCCAAATGTTCCTTCTTACAGTTTTAAAGGGATAGTTCCCCCAAAAATGAAATTTCTGTCCTGAATTCCTCACCCTCATGTCGTTCCAAACCCGTAAGACCTTCGTTCATCTTCAGAACATAAATGAAGATATTTTTGATGAAATCCGTGACCCCTCCATAGATTGAAATGTAATTGCAACTTTCAGAAAGGTAGTAAAGACATTCTTAAAATAGTCCATGTGACTACAGTGGTTCAACCTAATGTTATGAAGCAACGAGAATACTTTTTGTGCGCAAAAACAAACAAAAATAATGACTTTATTCAACAATCTCTTCTCCTCCATGACAGTCTTTTATGCTATTCACTTTGTTGGACTATTCCCAAAGTACAGCATTCCGGGTTCTACGACAGAACGCCGGCTCACTATTGGCCGAGCACGATCCCATGATCACATGCATGCGTTGTGGTGCTTGGAGAGTGGCGCGGAAGAGAAGGGATTGTTGAATAAAGTCCTTATTTTTGCGCACAAAAAGTATTCTCATCACTTCATAACATTAAGGTTGAACCACTGGAGTCACATGGACTATTTTAACGATCTCTTTACTACCTTTCTGGGCCTTGAAAGCTGCAATTACGTTTTAATCTATGGAGGGGTCACGGACTGCATCAAAAATATCTTAATTTGTGTTCTGAAGATGAACGAAGGTCTTACAGGTTTGGAACGACATGAGGATGAGGAATTCAGGAAAGAATTTTACTTTTGACTGAACTAACCCTTTAACTATGAAGTCAAGTTTAAGAATATAAAGGACACACATTCTCATGCAAGAAGGACGTTGCTGTTGCCTCAACTGGTGTTGTATATGTGTGCAAGTGCATTAAAGACAAAATGGGTCAAAGATTCACCAGTTGCCCTACATTTGCCTGTCTCAATGGTGGCTCATACTGGGGAAACTCGAGCCAAGGAATTCAAAATAGCATGTCTGTTGTGGCTGCTAAAGTGTGAAACTGTGGGTGAGTGTTTTGTAATGGGTGGGGGCAGATGCCATCTGAAATCACAGTGGCGTGATAGTTGGGCTTTCTAGAAATATGGGGGAGGGGTGGATGTTTGTTGAGATGGGCCTGAGGTAATGGCCAACAACCCACTACCCCTTGCTGTTACATAGGCTGTTCATTAGTGGAGTCTGTGAGTTTAGGGAAGTTACAGGAAAGCTCAGCTGTAGACTGACTGTCGGACCCCCACCAGGCCAACTACCCCCCCTCCTAAATAACTACACTTTAGAGCATATATGAAATTTAAGTCAAATTAAATGGTCAATTTAGGACTAAATAGATTCAACTGACATAAAAGATAAGCACATCCACAAAAAAATCTTAATAAACATCCCCAGCTAATCAAAACACTCTCTGAAGTCATGTGCAGAAGGTAATCAATCCCATACACCCACACCACCTCTAGAGAACCCTGACTAAGATCTGAAGGGCTTAAAAACTCACTAAAATTCCTTAAAAAGAAGGACACCCGAGACCACTGCAGCCAATCAACTCTACATACATGTATAAACCCACCTAGCTGTACTTTTTTTCTCATACTACATGTACAATATGAATTGTAAAATAGAAAATGTCCCCCAAATTTAATGGTCAATGCTTCACATTAATAGACTGGAGATGTGACTTTACTACTCTAAGCATCACTGCCAATACACAGAACGATTTTTACTCAAAAAAACACGGAAACCTTCAAAGAATCTCTGATATTTCTTAAGTTCTAGATTCTATCAAAGACCAAGAATCAATGAAATGCAAAAATCATTAAACATACACAGATATAAGCAATCAATTACTTGAATATTTGTTTTTATTCAAGTATAAGCCACAATGATGCCATAGGCTACAGATCTTGTATTAGAATTTGTCCACAATTTTACTGAATAACTTTATTAAGATGATCCATTAATAATAATCATCGAGATAAAGAAATTCCTACAGTGCCAATCTCAATTATTATCGTTCCCCTGTCCCCATGATACGCCCCAACTACAACAAGCCATAGATTTTAGATGCGTCTTACCTGTTAGAGTTATTGTCCCAAGCATTTCAAAAACTTTTGCAATTACTTTTCAGGAGGAAAAGAAAGAAAAAAACTCTGTTTAACTGGATGACAGTGATGCGTTTTTGAACTCCCCTCTTGTAAATGTCCTGCTTCCTCTCAGACTATGATCAGCTGATTGGCTTTAAAGCTACACTCTTGTTTCCCTCTCTTTCTCTGTCCTGGGAGCTCGTGCTGAGGCCAGGCGTCTCCTCTTCTGAGTTTCTGGGTGAGAATGAGGAGAGCGGGAGAGTAAAACACATTTCAACAGACACTGACACATGTCCTATGTGGGACCACCCCACCCATGTCCCCCCACTCCTCCTCCTCCTCCTCAGCTGTTCTCTACTGAATGAGTTTCCCTCTTCCTTCCCCCTCCACTCCTCTTCACACACTCCCTCCTACCCACTCACAAAAACTTCAGCATTCCATTTCCCAAATTTTTCTTTCCCTGCTCAAAATGACAAGAAATTGTCAAGCCATAGTTAAAACATGTGTATGTGTGCGTAAAGGGAGGGAGGATTCCTCATGTTATCAAAGGCATTTCTGTACATGATGTTTTACAGAGCTCCATCTCCCCTTCCCGTCTCCTAAACAGCAGGCTCCATATAAAATGGACAAGGGTGAAACAAGGACCTCCACAATATGTTCTCCTATATATTTATCTTGCTGCTTCACTCTACCGAGCTCATTATTTACATTATTTTCTCCACAACACTCTTGGTCCATGAGCCTGAAAAGAAAACATCCCAACCGCTCTGCTATATTAAAGGGATAGTTCACCCAAAAATTACAATTCTATCATTATTTACTCACCCTCAATTTGTTCCAAACATGTATGAGTTTCTTTCTTCTGCTGATCACAAAAGAAGATATTTTGAAGAATGTCTGTAACCAAACAGTTGATGGACCCCATTGACAATCCATAGTATTTTTTTCTATGGAAGTCAATGGGGCCCATCAACTCTTTGGTTACACATATTTAACTTTTGCCACACCTGACATTTATTTGTATAGCGCTTTTCACAATGCATATCGTTTCAAAGCAGCTTTACAGAAAATACATGTGTCTACATTATAATTTGTGAGTGATTTGTTATCAGAGGTGACTTTGTCCAAGTTATGGATTTCAGAAATGTACATATACAAATCACTCAGTTAGCTAACAATGTATTAATAAACAATGTATTAATTTAAGGAATGAGTTTTACAGGAAAATACTGTTTCAGTCTGTCTAAATAAAAAAAATCATGTTTAATTCAATGTGTTGCTCATTTGTAAAAAATTGTGAAATATACTAGCAATTTCAAGTGAAAATTATTAATTCTACACCATTTTTTTTCAGTGTACCAGCCATATAATGGCAATACATATTTCTAACCAACGCTGTATTTTGCCATTTATTTATTTTATATTGATTTATTTACATTAACATTTTGAAACGTAACATTTTGTTTCGTCCTTGTAAATTGACTTTGCCTAGACAAACCTGTCACAAAAACATGAATTGTTATTTACGTTTTATGTTCTCTGAACAAATGTTAAAATATGGTAACCTTCTTTGACGGGTGTCAGTTGCTTTAAAATATTCTAGGAAAAATGCAGTGCGTTTAATAAAAATGTCTGAATGCGAAAGGTTAGCAAATAAAGTGACTTTCCGTTCTATTTCAAATCTGCTTCCCAGATAGGTAGCGAAGTGCTAATGTAACGAGGCTGCCAGCTCTGCAGTGCTAATGGTCCATTCAAAGCGTAAACTGAGGCAGCTTATTTCATTCAACTTTTGTTGAAAGAGGATGGCTGAAGAATGCCAGTGAGATTCCTCGGCATACAAGGGTCTAATCAGACATCTCACACCTTGCCATTGTTCCCATGGAATGTGCGAATTCCAGCTAAAATCTTCTTCTAAAAGGGTGATAACAACTCTAATCCAGTTTGTTCTGGAACCTACAGACTGTGGAAACTCATCTTAAGATTGGTATTTTATCTCTCAACTAAACCAAAAGCTCCTTCTGTATCATTCACTTGACCAGACACAAATTGTATTGCAATGATTTGATTGAAATATTTAAGGGTGCTTTCACACCTGAACCTGGTGTGTTTTCTCCCTTGGTTCGGTTCGTTGAGGCATATGTGAACATGGCAATCACACTCAGATCCGCACCAAAACAATCGCTCGGAGACCGCCTGAACGAGGAACGGTTCTGGTTCTGGACTCTGGGACGGTTTGCTTGAGGTGTGAAAGCAATCCGTCCCAACGGACCAATGAACCAAATGATACTATAATTCATAACGGTAAATGTGCTTTATAAAGCACTAGTGTCTGATTCTGTAAGCACATTAGTTATCACAGTTGAAAACCAAAGAGCGCCTCTTCAACTTAAAATGTTGTGTAATTGCGTTTCTCCGTGTGAGAATGCTGTCTCGATGAAGCCTTGGTTCCCGCTCTAGACACATTATAACATTCGTATAGTGTTTTTGTGTGTTACAAATAAAGCCACAATAAGCTCATGGAGCGAACTTGTCAATCATCTCGATGAATGACGCAGAGGAAACTGACCAATAAGAGGACAGTTGTACTCGCATGTGACCACATGAGAACACATTTTGGTACGCTTTGAAAGGTTGCCTTGTGAAAGCGAACTGAACCAAGAAGAAAATGCAACATTGTAACAAATAACGTCCCTGTTTCGGGAACAAAACAAACAATCTATAGGCCCAGTTTCTAGCACTAGACATCAACGTAAGTGTTTGGGTGCAAAGCTAGAGGGGACAAGTAGGGCAAATTCTTCTTGAATAGCTGATGAATAGGCATCCTCAGACTTTATTGTGATCTATAGCAGCAGACAGAGCCATGGGGCTCAGATCAGAGGGATTTGACACATGGGAAAGACTTTTTGTCCCCAGTGACTCCATAGGAATGGAACTCAATAAGAACAGACTCTCTCACACTAAAGACAGTGTGAGTCACTCCCATCTACTGTAATGGACATTCCTCAAAAGAGGAAGCTTGTCCTATAATTCTTCCTGTATGTATTACTCATAAGCCGAGTCATATTTGAGGACTTGACCATGAAGACACAATTAACATGGATGACCTATTCTTGCCTTATGATATAATACCAACAGCCAATCGGCGTCATGGTTTGGCATGGTGTATCCGATACCTAGAATGACATCCATGTAATCTTCCCCCAGGGAAATGCAGTCAAACAGAAACGTGCGCAGTCGGCAGTCTGTTTTGGATGGGAACATGGGGAGGTGGGCGTCCCGCTGGCCTGGAGTCTTGCAGGGGATGCTACGACGTCATTGTAGACCCCAACTCACACACGTACACACATACTTCCAGATCCACACGCCCGCGACCGTGCACGCATTCCTTGAGCCAGGAAGATGACGCCGAAATAATGGGAGGAAAAGGACATGATCTGGACAGTATCAGAAGAATTTTCTAGCATTCTCCTGCTTCATACGTTCAATTGATTTTGCTCAATACGTTATCTTTAAAACACTATCTCTTCTCCTCCATCTCTACATCTCTATATCAAGCGTTCCCTGTTATTCTTGCCATTTCCTTTGCTTTCTATGGATAGAGGAAGCCGAGGAATGCAGCACAGGAAAAACGCTCATTCTTTTGTGTCATAGCTTCCTCTTCCCGCACCAGTTTCCTTGACAATGAGGTCATTTTCTTTTCCCTTAGCTAATTTGTCAATTTACAGAAAGGACATTTTGACAATGACTCAGATTACTTACAGTGTACGTAACTACTCCAATGAGCTGTCAGTTCTAGGTACAATTTGTATCAGTAGCCACATTTCCATTACCCTTTAAATTGCGCAAACTGAAATTGCGAATTGAAAATACGCCCAATGAAAATGTGTAAATTTAGCAAAAACTCCCATATATCGCAAAAAAGTTTTAACTGTGTTTTTTTCAGGCAATTGGAAAAAGGAAATTTTCGCAAAACTGTAATGGAAACAGAAGTTCTTTATTAAACTCATAAAAGACAACAGAATTACTAAACAACAAAGAAATGCCACAAATGATTATTAAGACCTTTGAAGCAGATATGAGGGAGAAACACCCACAAACACCTCATACGTGGCCGCTCAAGTATAAGGGGCTTTCCTTGCCATTAATGCTTGGATAACACGCCTACGTCTCCTTCGATTAAAAATAATGGCTAGTGCGGTGGCTGGGATATACATAAACCTACCAACATACGTGGCATAATTTTTGGAATGACTTAACGCGAGAGGAAAAAAATAAGTTTTAGTCGCATAACATCGGTTAATGGAAATGCCGTCATTTCGCAAAAGTTTTGCGCAAATCTGTAATGGAAATGCGGCTACAGACAACATACATTCTTTTTTTAACCCAAATTTGGGTCAAATATGGACAAACCCAACCACTGGGTTGAATTTTTTAATTACATTTTTAACCCAATGGTTGGGTTTGTACATATTTGACCCACATTTGAGTTAAAACAACCTAGCATTTCATTTGGTTTACTTTTGCTCAATGATACTGCAATCCAAACATACTTACAGTCTACATACATTTATGAAGTATGCAGATATAGATAGATTTTATATATATATTATATTCTTTGACCAATATTTGAAAGAACATAATTCATTTGAAACTGATTTTTTTGTAATATTATAAAGGTCTTTACAGTCACTTTGGATCAATTTTCAGTCACTTGCTGAAAAAAAGGTTTAATATCTTATATCTTTAAAAATATGTATGGTTGGCAAACCACTAGCTCAATTACACAATATGAGACAATCAAATTTCTCATGAATGACCTAAAGGTAATCATTTAGGGAGATTTAATGTCAGCGTGTGTTAATGTAAAATATCAAGCCAACATTTGATTGTCTGTGTATTTCTCACTTTCAATATCCTTATGTCAATAGTCAGGACGAATGTTTAACAGCCAAACAAAAATGAAACTACACTCTTTTTCTGCTTTTACTCTGATTTCTTTTGATAATGCACTCTTTACATCTCTATACATCTGTACAGTTTTATTGGCACAAATGAAATGAATTAAATTACAGTTAATCAAACACATATTCACACTCTCCCTGTGGTTTTCTCTTTCTGCCAAGCCCTTCATCGCTCCACACTTCTCACATTCCATTCTCATGTCATCTCAACTTTCCTCATCTGTGTGTCTGATTGAGTGTTACTGAAACATACTCATGGTATCAAATGTTTACTCGGTCAAGAAAATCCCTCAAGTTACTAATAGACCCCAACACAGGAAATCAGTGCAGTTTGTATGTAGTTTCAAAAAAACCCGACCTGAATATTAGAAAACAAGTATTCATTCGAAATAAAAAAATATGTTCACAATTTTCCAGGAATCTGACCTCAAATCATATTGGAGCTCTGGTAAAGTGATTCTGAGAAGTGAAATATTGATCACACACACACACACACACACACACATCTGGTTCACTATCTTTTCTGAAGATCATATTGCTTTCATAAAAAGTCTTTAAAACATTTTATTAGTTACACACACATGTTGGGTTTTTATGTTTTATGGGGACATCCCATAGACAATTATTTTTATACTGTACATACTGTATATTATATCCCCTAACCCTAAACCTACCCATCACAGAAAACTTTTTGCATTTATTAAAAAAACAAAAAAAACATCACTTATTATAATTTATAAGCTGTTTTCCTCATGGGGACCAAAACATTTCCCCGGAAGGACAAGGATTTCGGATATCGGCATCTTTGTGGGGACATTTTGTCCCTACCAAGGCAAACATACACACACAAGAATGTGTGTGTGTGTTCTTGTTTTTCTATCCCGGTGGGGACTTGAATGCACACTGACTCATGGGGACTCATATCACCGTTGGGACGTAAATTGAGGTCCCCATGAGGAAACAAGCTTATAAATCATACAGAATGAGTTTTTTTGAAAATGTAAAAATGCCTGTAGTTTTGTGTGATGGGTAGGTTTAGGGGTAGGGTTAGTGTAAGGGGAGAAAATATACAGTTTGTACAGTATAAAAACCATTACGTCTATGGAGAGTCCCCACAAAGATAGTGAACCAGACGTGTGTGTACATCTATCTTTGTGAGGACATTCATTGACACAACTAACCCTACCCATCACAACTAACTGCCTAACCCGAACCCTTAACCTAAACCTACCCTAAACCTAATTATAACCTTATCCCTAAAACCAATTCTTGACCCTCAAACAGGCCTTTAAAGCGGTCTCAGAAAGTGAGGACCGGCCAGAATGTCCTCACTTTACTTTCTTTGTCCTCACTCCAATGGTCTAAAACTCAAACTGTCCCTCACAAAGACAGTTGTACAAGAACACACACACACAGTCAACATCAAATTACTCAAGATTTATACAGTAAAGTGACACACTTCTGCCAGCAAATGAATTCCTGAGATAAACAGATAATCACATACAGCCTGTTAAAACATATCCTATCCTCTCAGAGTAAAAGCGCACACACACACACACACACATGGCTCGGTGGGGGAGGACTGTGTATGAGATAATGGTTGAGCTCACTCTCTGGACTCACTCACACCGCCGCCTCCTAAATGCCTGGCAGCCAGCTTGTGTGTGTGTGTGTGTAAGTGGGTGGGTGGGAGAACTTTTGCAAACTTTTGTATACATGTATCTGATGCATGTACATGCAGGCCATGCAAGTATATTTGTGTTTGTAATTTTCTGCTGATGTAAGTGCATCAGTTCAATCAGGTGTGTGTGTGTGTGTGTGTATGGGTGTGTATCCGGGGTAGTCAAATTCAAAAAGATGCTGATTAAAGGAAATGGTAAAAATGTGTGTTTTTAGTATCGAGAGCACTACTTTCTTCTTTGTTGATTTTGGCAGAGGAGACATTGCACAAGATATTTCTGGCAGAGTGGACACCAAAATAATCTCTCTCATTTGACTTCATGTGACTCTGCGTACATGGTTTCTATTGTACACCAAAAACTGACAGCATCGTATTTTGCAAGGTTTCGTAACAATGGAGAACAGACAGATATATCAACACACAGCACATTTCTCTAACACGTTCAGGGGTTTTTCTGGTACTCTGGGGATGTTGGAGAAAATGAATGGCTGTACTGAGCATACAAGAAAATTATGGCTAAATACTCTTGGCTGGCATTATAGCATTTATCATGCAGATTAAATAAGGCCAGTATTGAGATCAGAAATTTTGGGAGTGTTTCAAGTGCTTGTCCTGGTTGAGACTTTTATACATCCACATCATACATCATCATACATACAGCCACATCAATGAGGAACAGGTCTTATTTGTGTGTAAATGTGTCTACACTGTCAGACGTGGCACAGAAGAGAGGTTATTCGGTCTTCTTTGGTATTTTCTTTCGTGTTTTTTGACTTTGATATACTTTTAGGACATGTTTAGGGCCCTGTGTTTTCCGTACGGAATCCAGTCATAAAAACAGAATTTACTGTATAATGCAAAATTTAACAGAATTTTTGATGAATTAATCAAAAGCAGGTCAGTACACTTAAATCAATCACAATAGAGACCAGTGTCTGTGAATATTAAACCACAAAAAGACTATTTAAATATGAATCCTGCATGTTCTGCGTGTCTCTGTGAATGGCGCTGAGGCGCGGTTTTATTTACCAAACACACACACACACACACTGAAGCACACGTGACGCTTGCAGTGTTTTCAGCCTCTGCCGTCTCACTATATGAGGACATGAATATATGAACTTCATCAGCATTTTACCGTTTCATTTGAGAAAAACTATTGACATATCACAGAGAAACACACAGAAACTCAAAGCTCTTCACAGCAAAAGTTCGGTTTAACCTGAAGAAATTATGACATAAATATATTACTGTTGTACAGTAGAATTTAGCTACGTCCCAATGTAATAATAATATAACACTAATAATAATAAAATATTATTAAAACTTTATTTTAAGGAATAATCACAGTTTTTCTTCCATGTTTTAATTTGAACAGTAAAGCTCTGTTGCGCAGCACTTCGTTTGACAAATAAATTTTAATTTTTGTTATCATATGATTAAAAAATAAATTAAATTAATATTTTATGCCTACATTTGATTGCCAGAAAAAAATTAAAATAAACAACACAACATTTCTGGGGGGAAAAACATTTCATAGAAATGTTGTTTTTTTTATTCAATTAATTATACATGCTTTTTGGTTATTAAATTTTAATTTAAATGGAATCCAGAAAACTCATAATTTGGTTAAAATAAAACGTATAATTTCATAGGGCCCTAAACAAGTCATTTTTGTTCAACTTTTAATAAATTGTTGTTAAATTGTACAAGTTTAATGATTTAAATTAATTAGACATGCTTTTTGATTATTACATTTAATTTAAAATGGAGTAAAAAAACTAAACAGAAAAAAATGGAACCCAGAAAAATTAAAACGGAAATAAAATGGAATTTGGTCAAAATAAAATGGATTTCATAGGGCCCTACATGTTCAGACAAAAATAAATAACGTTCATAAAATAAATAGCAATGTCCAATTTGTGAACAAATACTTATTTTAGGTTTGATATGATTGCATTTTTGTATTTTGCAGATGCTTTTGTCCAAAGCAACTTGCATTGCATTTAACTTTTCCTGGGAATCAAACCCATGATGTTGGTGTCATGACATTTTGTTTATACACATCAAAATGCAAATCTTAGCAATTTCCTCACCTAAATTCTGCACAAATTCATGGTCCAATATATACAAGTTTGTTATTCTACAATTTGGATTCCTCTTTTTGGTTTGATCTGTGATTATATTCCTCCATTTGATCACATAAAAAGTGTTATCTGACCTAAAAAATAAAAGACACTCAGGATTTAGGCTAGCTTATTAAAAACATGCACCGGTCTCTTTAAGGGGTCGGCTAGGTCATGGCTTACTAAATATTATTAGGGGGAAGCATCCCGGTGGTCTCTCAGCAAGAAAAGAATGCAAAAAACGAACATAAATAAACACGGCAAGCATTATTGCTCTAGGGGTTTCTCAGACCATTGGTAAGGGAGTAAAGAGGTCTATGTTGGTGTCCACTCACTGTAGCCTCTGTGTAGGTGTTCTCATCCCTAGGATAGCTGGGGATTATGGGAAGGATCAACTGGGGTACGAGGGCACACAGATAAAAAGATAAAGAGCACATCTCAAAAGCACACAAGCCTCACACGCACACAGACCCCTGACGCTGGGAGGCGGCTCACTATTAGTGTCAGTCATTGTCATTCCACACACACACATACGCGGTAATAAAGATATGAGAGTGATATATACACACATAGCACAAGCACATATGGTAAGAGCACATACCCTCAGCCAGTGGCTTCTCATCCGTGTGATCATTATACTCTGTCAGATCATCGGTCTTCCCATTAAGACTGGAAATAGAGATCTGTCCATTCTTCTGAAGAGGCTAGAAAGAAAGAAAGAGAGAGATGAAGGGTCATATGATCTTTTCAGCAGGGCACTGGCGATACAATTTAGGGTCAAAACGATGACATATTGCATATAATATATATATATATATATATAATTTCTCACGTTTCTTGCTTTCCCTTTGCAACAGACTTTGCTCAGTTTTCGTCATATATGCAGTTAAAAACAGTATTATTATGAAATATTATTACAATTTAAAATAACTGTTTTTATGTGAATATATATTAAAATTTAATTTATTCATATGATGGCAAAGCTGAATTTTCAGCATCATTACTCTAGTCTTCAGTGTCACATGATCCTTCAGAAATCATTCTAATATGATGATTTGATGCTCAAGAAACATTTATGATTATCATCAATGTTGAAAACAGTTGTGCTGCTTATTATTTTTGTGGAAACTGTGATACATGTTTTTGTCGGGATTCTTTGATGAATGGAAAGCATTTATTTGAAATAGAAACCTTCCAAAAGGGAGGCACCACTTTAGGAGACCCAGTAAAAGAGCTGTGCACTATCCTAAGGGTTTGGCACTTCTCTAGTGTACTGAAGTAAAGCGTTAAAACAGGTGCAAGAGAAGAACTCAGTTGAAGACCAAGGATTTAAGAGGGGATTTGACATTCATGGTTTTCATTTCAGCGTCAGCTTCCATGTTGACTACATTCAAATTCAAAGTAGCATTAATGTCCTATAAAAACACATTTAGAAACATTTAAACACAGATGATCTGACTGGCTCAGGAATGTAGACGGTGTATCCACATAACCAAGCATTCACAATTCCTACGGGTACAGTAAATATTTCAGTTCAGGGCAAAATGATCCACTTCTAAAATGTGGCCTGTCGATCACATTTAGGGATCAGTCAGCATTGCTGGACAGGACTGTAATCTAAATAGCACCTTTATACTCTAGTAAGCGATTCAAATAAGCTTCTGAAAGGTTAACTGAGTATTTTTTGGTTTATGGATATGATTAAGATATGGTTTATCACCTTTACCTTCATTTTCTACTGTCTGCTTGGCTTTTAAAGGGGTCATGAACTGAGAAATAAAATTTTCCTTGAGCTTTTGACATATAAGAGGTCATCATACTATAAGAATATCCTGAAAACTTCCTTGTTAGCTTTTATTGTAACCAAGCCCAGAGAACGACTCGTTGTGGAATGAGCCTGTAATAGATGGTGAAAGACCGCATCTGCAGAAGAAGATCAACGTCTACTTCATCATCGCAACTTTGGCCCCGCCCACTGGAGTGTTAGTGAGATGACGAGGAGAGAAGAGCGATACAGGATGGACTACAAATAACATTCCCTTCCAAAGGATCCTAATGCTAGAAATGTGCTTATTTATTTTCAACAATGTGAATGTCTCAGTTGAGCATTATTTTACTTGTATTTGCTGTGGATTCACATTTCACTGTGGATTCTTTGGTGAATCAGTCGCAGTTTTGGAGCAGGCTTTGCAAACAGACTTTTATGATATGGATATGGACTCGTGCCAAAACTCCCATAATAATCAACAAATCTCTTATTTACATTGTGTTTGCACTGATAGTTATGACGAAAGCATTCGTTAGTGTGCAGAAATCGAGTTGTAATGACGAGATCACTGCATTCATGAGCTCAACATGTCTGTGATCGGCTACAATGATCATCACTGCAACCCTTCATGCCACGATCTGAATATAATGCCATAGATCTGAATATAATGCTATAATCAACACTTTTCACGGTTAGTTAACCATGAGAGCTGTGCTAAAAGTTTTTGAGAGAGTTCCACATATAATACTAGCTATTTCATATGCAAAGATGTCAGCCAATCAGAGCAGTGGGCGTTTACACTGAAGTTTCACAGTAGCCAATCAGAGCAGTGGGCGTTTACACTGAAGTCTCACAGCAGCCAATCACAGCAGTGGGCGTTTACACTGAAGTCTCACAGCAGACACGCCCCTTCAAACAGAGCGTTCAAATCAGAGGCTAAAACCAGGGTAGGAATAATGCCTTTTATTTCTAAACAATTTTTGATGTAAAAATCATACTAACATTATAAATGCACCACAGGAAACATTATAAAACAATGCAGTTCATGACCCCTTTAAAGTCCATTATGGTTTGGAGAAAACAAGAAGAGCAGCAAAGGCCTATTAAGTTAAAAGGTCAATTAGGCCTCAAGCTAGTTTAATAATAGAACAGTGATAGGAATCACAAAAGACTCTCTTGTTGGGCTGTAGGAAAATATGCGAGCAATGCAATTACGTTAAGAAAGTTCATTTCTGTTAAGAGGCAGAAATAAACATAAGCGAGAAGACTCCAGCCTCATCCAGCTTTGACAGTGGTCCAGCAGGTGTCCTTTAAACCCGTCCCGGTCTCTGACCCCCAGGCCTATCTCATGACAGTCATTCTCCACATTCCGAGGGCCCTTCACAGAATTCCAGCCTGATGGGGGCAACCCCACCCAAATTCCACTATCAAAGCTCTGTTTTCCCCCTTCTTCATCTGATCTGACGTCACCTGCCATGAACAGATCCATCATTTTTAAGGTGTCAAAAATACTCCATTGTTCAAACATTTGGGGTCAGTAAGATTTCTTTAAGAGGATTTAATATTTCAATTCAGCAAGGACATTTAAATTGATCAAACGTGATAGTACACGTTTACACGATACACGATATTTACAATGTTACGAAATATTTCTATTTCAAACAAATGTTGTTCTTTTGAACTTTTTTAACTAAAAAAAGTATCACGGTTTCCACGAAAAAAATGTTTAGGCAGCACAACTGTTTTCAACACTGATAATAATAAGACATGTTTCTTAAGCACCAAATCATCATATCAGAATGATTTCTGAAGGATCATGTGACACTGAAGACTGGAGTAATGATGCTGAAAATTCAGCTTTGAGCACAGGAATAAATGACATCTTAAAACATTAAAACAGAAAAGAGTTATTTTAAATTGTAATAATTTAAATAATTTGTTTTTATATGACTATTTTTACTGTATTTTGATCAAATACATGCAGCCTTGATGAAATTAAGAGCCTTCTTTCAAAAACACAATATATATATATATATAAATAAATTACACAACAAAAATTGTAGTTAATAACGTAATTAATTACATTACATATTTAAGGTAATACCATCGGACTACTTTTGGATTACTTTTAGATTACTTTTGACTTAACTTGTTTATCACATTGATTTGAGTAGAATAATCTTGTACCATATTGATATAAAAATACAGCGAGAGAGAGAGAAAGTATATTCCATTCTTTATCAACAACATGAAGTGCATTAAATATTGCATTACGTCAGGGTTTACCAGACTGGGGTTCCTGAGTTTAATGAAAAGCTATTAAGTAATTAAATCATAAAGATTTTGAATTAAAATAAATAAACAAAACAAATAAAACACTTACTAAAAAGATAAAGATATTTTATTTGTTTACCTGCATGTCATGTGACCATTAACTGACATCAGAGAACTTAATTTTATTTATTAGTAGTATTATTATTATTTTTATTGACTTATTAACCTAAATTACAAATTAAAATCTCAGGGGACTTCAAGTAAATATATCAGGTCAAAGAAATTTCAGGAATTCATGCATTGCATGTAAATATGAAATAATGTGAATTTGTACATTTTATGTGTTCGAAAGACAAAAGCTTCCAAAGCTTTTTTTTATTTGGTTAAATAACTCACTGAAACTGGGTGATAATTCAAATAATAATTAATGTGTTAATCAGGAGTTGATAAGATATGCAATGTTGAGAAATCAATGAATTATGAATATTTGACTGCCATTGTGAGAATAACATGTAACCATGTATCAATAAAAAAGTAACTGTAGTCTGAATATGAGTATTTTAAAACGTAATATAATCAAATTACAATCTTACCATCCCATTTTCTCTTTTTGTCCAACATTTCCCACAAACATTCCAGGTTTAGTGACCAACATCACTTATTTGAAAACTAACATTAATGTTTCCATATTTGGCAGCAGTATATAAACCATAAAAATCAATTCTCCACAATATATTTATTGAGGAATGGACTGTCTGAACATCACAAGACCAAATGTAATTTAATGAAAGACTGGTGTATTTTTATCAGCAGTTGTTTACTTCATTTTTCAACATGTAATTTTCTTGATCAGATCCATGCAAAACGTTCAGACAGCTGTAGCCTGATACTTACTACATCTTCAAGCTGAAAAAAGTCAAGATCACCATATTGATCCATCTAGGAAGGTTTTACGCCAATTATAACAGTGAGCACAAGGGCAAAATCGACATGACATTGACTATGGATAAATTAAGCGAAATATATTGTGCTATTTTTAAAATGCATCCACTTCTGATTGGCCAGTTATGCAGTTTCTGCAAAAGGTGCAAAGTCTGAGCCTGCTGCTAAGATCATGACTCACCCGGGGCATTCAACAACTGTTCAACCAACAAAAACTGACAGAATGTGTGAGTGTGTTTAAGTGTGTGACAGTTGTTTAACTGAAATAACTAAAGGTAAACACAATCTGTCTTTACGGCACCACACACTTGTGGGTGGGAGGTTTGCAAAGAGGTGTGACATCAGGTGTAAGTGTGTGTGTGCTGTCACACATGTGATTTGTGACTGTCCTTGTGCTCTGCCATTTCAGCATATTTATGCTGTACATAAATACAACAAAAACAATGTTTTCTTCCACACATTCTCACTCCCAACTCATCACATATGGACACTTGGTCTGGACCTCTCTGCATCAATTTTTAACACAGGTTTTTTTTTTTTTTTTGACATTGCTTTCAATGAGAAACATTTGGCATCAAAAAAACACAATGTGCATGGGAATTTTATCATGATGAAATTATATATTGGGGTATAACTTATATTGCCATATATGTTGGGATTTTCAATTTAACCGGCCATCTTAATTTATACTATTTAGACGCGTTTGAACATGACTAAACCTATACCGTATATTAAAACACATTCAAAAAGTACAAATATTCCAAGTGTTCTGAGGTCAAATGATTGATTTGTGTGAGGAACAGATTGTGATTGTGAAATGCCATTGGCTCTCATGTGTCTCGTGACCAATCACATCATGCTAAAGTTTGGGTGTATGTTTTGAATGACATGTGACTGCATGTGTTCATGAAGTGGGATAATTTTCAGCGATTAAAACCTTAAGCTCCCCTCTGTTCTTCATATAAAGATATCGTACAGCTTCAGAAGACTTGGAATGCAACACAAGTTGTTTGTAACCCTTTACTCTAAAAACACTGGGTTAAAAACAACCCAATTTGGGTTGTTTTCAACCCAAGGGCTGGGTAAATATAGGACAGAACACATGTTGGGTTCGTTTTACCCAGCAAATTGGGTTGTTTATTTAACCCAGCATAGTTGATTGATTTTTACTATACTACTAGTTTTTTTTTTTTTACTTCATACATGAATTAATGTCTACGGATTAACTTAAATCCTCAAAACATTATAGAATAAAACATTTAGAAGTAATTCAAGTGTCTCTGTTGTCCCGTTTCCACCGTAACGGCGCTGGATCTCGTGCCGGAGCTTGTGTCATGTTCAGCGGGGGAACTTCTAACTTCAGACCGCCGTCCTGCGTTTCTCTTGTAGCCGAAATATGCGGTGACTGACTTATTACACTGGCTATAATAAGTACTTATAATCTGTATCTTTTTTAATAAAATCATAACATTTTATGCAAGGCATCAGTCGTTTCCAACACGCGAAAAGACAGACGCGACACTCGTTTAGGTGACTCACATCGCGCCCCTCTGTTGCTATTCATAAAATTAAATGATATACAGCACAATAACGAATTTATAGATCAAATAAAATATACACAAACCTGTATTTTACTGAAGACATGCACCAATCTGACAGAGCTGCACTAGTGCTCTCTCCTGAAGAGGCGCAAAAAGCCTGCAATAAATAACTCAAGCCCTGGGTTGTTACGTTTGACCCAGGAACTACACAAATACTAAAAAAATAACCCCAAAAAATTACCCAAAAGGCTCAACCCAGGATTTGGGTAGAAAAAAATAACTGTTTTTTGGTCAGTTTTTGCAATAAATGCAAAAATGATTATACTTTTATTTGCCTGTTATACATTTTATGTTGAGAAGTGCTTAGGTTTTAGGGTACGGCCAACATTAGGCAAACAACAAAGCAATACAGTACCCTGTACTCGTCAAAAAAAAAAAATCACACTACAGGGGAACCCTGTGCATTAAAATGTGACGCCAAGAGGTCCTGACTCCTGACCAAACATCCATGACAAGTTGGGTTATGTCTTTTCTAAAACTTCATTATCTGAAAATACCCCCATCTTTTTCATGCTTTCCTCCGTTCTGGTGCCCTATATTGCACTGATCTGTCAGATTCCTTCTCTCTCCTCCTCCTCCCCTCTTCTGCAGATCAGCAGTTCAGGGACGGCTGTCCATCCCACAAATCACTCTGCAGAGAGGCAGCAAATCTCTTCTCTGTCGGACAGAAAAAGACAGCCAAGGAGAGGAGAATTTATGCCCTTCTAAACATCTATCCAGTTGTCAAACACCACTATAGCAGTCATCTGACAGATCTGTGACCTTCTGAGGTCTCAATGACATTTTGGACTGTTACTAAATGTGTACTTTATTTGTACTTTGAATACTTACAGATTTAGTTTGAAAAAAAAATTGTTACTAGAATAATGAAACATTAATGGACAAACCTTTTTGAACTGTTAGATAATTTATATATTTTGCAGAATACCGGAACACTTCATCATTTTCCCAGTGCAGTCTTTTAAACGGCAATTTAAACTCCTTAAGATGAATTACAGTGTGAGAAACGGCCTTCGGCAGGGTGTAACCTATAGACATCATCGTATATATATCAAATCCTCATATAGCTATCTCATAAAACGGACCAGGGCTGAATCTTGAATGCTTGAATCTGATTGGTTGACGAACGTTCTAAGGTGTGCAATTATTTTCAGGGAAATGCACCGCTAAAGTAGTTCCAGCAGGTCTTGAATGCATTACAGTTCCATATCACTCCGCCAAATGATTTCAGTTATTTCAAACATCCTTACAGCCGACAACAGCAAAAGAGCCAAAACCCACAAAGCTGACAATGAACAAGCAAATACATACAGTAAACAGTAGGATAAAAACGACAAATTATTCCCATGTTTTTTGCCACAAAAATACATTTTATTATGTACGGAAAGCACATACTCTCTTTCTCCCTCTCTCTGCTCTCCCAATCTAACGCACATACATAGTGTGGACAAACACTTGCACAAAAAACGTGTTGTATGATTTTATCAGTAAAATAGCAAATTAAAAGCTACATGACATTTCTCACTAGTGAGGTAATAATGGTGCTGTTTTTGAAGCAGATAAACTTACAGTTTCAGTATTAGTAGAGACGCTGGAGCCGAACACAGAGACACAGGCACATAATTCACACATGCTTAATCTCTCTCTCTCTCTCTCTCGCTCTCTCTCTCTCTCTCTCTCTCTCTATATATATATATATATATATATATATATACACACACTCACCTAAAGGATTATTAGGAACACCTGTTCAATTTCTCATTAATGCAATTATCTAATCAACCAATCACATGACAGTTGCTTCAATGCATTTAGGGGTGTGGTCCTGGTCAAGACAATCTCCTGAACTCCAAACTGAATGTCAGAATGGGAAAGAAAGGTGATTTAAGCAATTTTGAGCGTGGCATGGTTGTTGGTGCCAGACGGGCCGGTCTGAGTATTTCACAATCTGCTCAGTTACTGGGATTTTCACGCACAACCATTTCTAGAGTTTACAAAGAATGGTGTGAAAAGGGAAAAACATCCAGTATGCGGCAGTCCTGTGGGCGAAAATGCCTTGTTGATGCTAGAGGTCAGAGGAGAATGGGCCGACTGATTCAAGCTGATAGAAGAGCAACTTTGACTGAAATAACCACTCGTTACAACCGAGGTATGCAGCAAAGCATTTGTGAAGCCACAACACGCACAACCTTGAGGCGGATGGGCTACAACAGCAGAAGACCCCACCGGGTACCACTCATCTCCACTACAAATAGGAAAAAGAGGCTACAATTTGCACGAGCTCACCAAAATGTGACAGTTGAAGACTGGAAAAATGTTGCCTGGTCTGATGAGTCTCGATTTCTGTTGAGACATTCAGATGGTAGAGTCAGAATTTGGCGTAAACAGAATGAGAACATGGATCCATCATGCCTTGTTACCACTGTGCAGGCTGGTGGTGGTGGTTTAATGGTGTGGGGGATGTTTTCTTGGCACACTTTAGGCCCCTTAGTGCCAATTGGGCATCGTTTAAATGCCACGGCCTACCTGAGCATTGTTTCTGACCATGTCCATCCCTTTATGACCACCATGTACCCATCCTCTGATGGCTACTTCCAGCAGGATAATGCACCATGTCACAAAGCTTGAATCATTTCAAATTGGTTTCTTGAACATGACAATGAGTTCACTGTACTAAAATGGCCCCCACAGTCACCAGATCTCAACCCAATAGAGCATCTTTGGGATGTGGTGGAACGGGAGCTTCGTGCCCTGGATGTGCATCCCACAAATCTCCATCAACTGCAAGATGCTATCCTATCAATATGGGCCAACATTTCTAAAGAATGCTTTCAGCACCTTGTTGAATCAATGCCACGTAGAATTAAGGCAGTTCTGAAGGCGAAAGGGGGTCAAACACAGTATTAGTATGGTGTTCCTAATAATCCTTTAGGTGAGTGTATATACATACTAACTGCATTAGTCTGCAATAAGTGGCTCAAGCCTCCGTTACTAGCTCTAAAATGACGTTTTGGAATTAGCAACAGAGGCTTGGGATTAGATGCGTAAGAAATTAGTCCTACGCACAAGCTTTGTAAGGACAAAAACCTGACAAATGTCTTGAAATACATCATCTGAACAATGTTTTGAGGTGTGGTAACTGTAGTATACCGATTAGCGTCGTGGCCACATTACCACTTCGGGTGTGCATTATTTTTCTAATAACTCAACAGCCCGTCACCAATTATTCCTTACATAGGGCATATATATTTCAAAATATTTGTCAGAAGACTACACTGTAGAATTGTCATTAATAGCAGGTGTAACTGTATTTAGGGAATGTCATTTCATCACCAGGAGGCAAGGATAGAGAAATGTAACCTGGACAAATGGAGAGCTAGTTTGTACACAATGATATTTGTGCCTGATGTAAGAGTTTAAATACAACTCGCAAATTCTGAGAATGGAGAGAGGGAATCAGCAGTAAATGAGGTAATTATGAGAAACATCCCAAGTTTAGGGAGGTCAGATATGCAGACTGGGAAGAGACGAAAGGGGGATTTTAGATGTAATGCTGAGTATCATCATTATAGAAGTGATAAAACATGTTATGTATTTATCAAGCTGTAGACAGACAATAGAAGTGGTCAGAGCACCGGACCCTGTGGGACTCTGGTGGTATGTTTGCAGAGTGTGGAAACGAAACATGATAGAATCTGTTGTCAAAGGAGTCTACAGGGAAGTAAGACTTTAGATCCAAAATCAGCAGCTGATGGTTAAACATGTTAAATTCAGCAGACAGCTCCAGATAAATTGAAATGGAAGAATTGCTCTTACCGCCTTAAAGGGATAGTTCATCCAAAGACAGAATTTTATTATTACTATCCCTTTAAAAGGGTAATAAACTGAGAAATCACATTTTCCTTGAGCTTTTGACATATAAGAGGTCATCATACTCTAAGAATATCCTGTATGTCCAGAAACAGCTTTTATTGTAACCAAGCCCAGAGAATGACTCGTTGTGGAATGAGCCTGTAATAGATGGTGAAAGACCGCCTCTGCAGAAGAAGATCAACGCCTACATCATCACAACTTTGGCCCCGCCCACTGGAGTGTTAGTGAGATGACGAGGAGAGAAGAGCGATACAGGATGGACTACAAATAACATTACCTTCCAAAGAATACTAATGCTAGGAATGTGCTTATTTATTTTCAACAATGTGAATGTCTCAGTTGAACATTAATTATTTGTATTCGGTACATTTCACTGTGGATTCTTTGGTAAATCAGTCACAATTTCGCCGCAGGCTTTGCAAACAGACTTTTATGATATGGGCTCGACAGTAATGCCACAACATGTCAGTAACCGTGTTAATTCTAATGCCTGATCTGAGACCAGTGATTTCTGATATGTAATGATTCATGTACAGTCAGATGTTCTTTATCTGTGTGTCAGTAAATCAAGCCAGTGACTAAACGCTCAACTTCACATTGTTTCTCTTAGTAGGATAAAAATAATCTGTTTTTTAAACTGTGATTAAATTATATATAGAAAGCGATTAAAGAACGCTCCCTTTGCAATCACTGGAGCTGTCAATCAAACAGCGCGAGTTTATCAGTGACTGAGTTCTGGACTCGTGACAAAACTCCTGTAATAATCAACAAATGTATTTACATTGTGTTTGCACTGATAGTTATGATGAAAGCATTCGTTAGTGTGCAGAAATCGAGTTGTAATGACGAGATCACTGCATTCATGAGCTCAACATGTCTGTGATCGGCTACAATGATCATCACTGCAACCCTTCATGCCACGATCTGAATATAATGCCATAGATCTGAATATAATGCCATAGATCTAAATTTAATGCTATAATCAACACTTTTCACAATTAGTTAACCTTGAGAGCTGTAATAGTAAAAACGTGCTAAAAGTTTTCCAGAGAATTAAACATGTAATACTAGATATTTCATATGCAAAGTTGTTAGCCAATCACAGCAGTGGGTGTTTACACTGAAGTCTCACAGCAGCCAATCACAGCAGTGGGCGTTTACACTGAAGTCTCACAGCAGCCAATCACAGCAGTGGGCGTTTACACTGAAGTCTCACAGCAGACATGCCCCTTCAAACAGAGCGTTCAAATCAGAGGCTAAAATCAGGATGGAAAAATGTCTTTTATCTCTAAATTATGACAATTTTTGATGTAAAAATCATACTAACATTATAAGTGCACCACAGGAAACATTATAAAACAATAAAACAATGCAATTTGATTACACAAGGAAAGCTGTTTGTTGAAAGAAGCCTGATTACTACAGGTGAAATAGGTTGTTTTGACCCAAAAACATTTGACATTTAAAAAAAGAAAGAAAAGAAAAGATGAAAGCCTACAAATTCTGAAACATTTTTAGGCACTTTATGAGCATCGAGGAAACATAATAGACCACAGTTGATTTGATAGTTGATTAATGATTTTAATCTATGTTGCAATTGTCTCAGTTGATATGATCTCCACTCTGGAGCTCTGTTAGTGACTATTACCTCATTGCTTGCTTTTGCTATACTATAATCTTCTTGCAGAGAAATTGTAATTAAGGCTGGTATTTGAGATCTCATGATGGATGCATGATTATTTACTGTTGATGCCGCAAAAACAAACCTACCAGTTGAGAAATCAAACTGTATAAAAGCCACCAAACAATTAATATAATCCTATAATTATAGAACTATAATCCTCTCTCCGGCTCTCTCGCATTCACCTATTGCTTAGTAATAAAAGTATAGTTCACCTAAAAATAACTAAAATTCAGCAGAACATACAATAAAAGAAAAGTCAATAGGGTCCAAAACACCATGCTTCTATTCACTATTGATAATGACAAATAGGCTACATCATTTCCATACTCTATTTATCAATGATTGCTAGCAGCTTTCTGGAGGAGATTTACTAGTTAAAACAAACTCTTTTGCTGTTTTTGATGTACACACATTATACACACATTCATCTCATTTAACTTAATCTCCTCAAACGTCCAGCTGAAAAAAAGTAAACTACTCATCCAGCATTAGAGAAAGACTTGCTTTGTGTAGGGGGTTAAGCACACAGATACACATAAAACTTGGGTAACACATACTCAGTATTGGAGCCTCAGAAACCACAAACTGCATGCATCATCTCCTTCAACACAAACACAGATGTGAAGCGATCAGCCTCTGGCAACACACAGCAAACCTCAGTCTCTCTCAGTTAAGTCATTTACTTCACAAACAATCTACACCAGTGTAGTATTACTGTGGTAAACTGCCCCAGTGTTTGAACAGGCTAGTGCTTACAACTTGATCCTGACAATTAGGCCCCCAAAATATACTGCACCCTTACATGCCTAATCATATCAAATGTACAGGGTTGATTTGAATCAGTAACACTGCTCGAGATCACAACAGCCTTTGAGGTCCACAAATCATCAGCCTGAATCAGAACCAGAGCGTCACAGTCCAAACCGCCGTTTTTCACTCACTGAAGGGGAAAATCTGCGGCTTCAAAAGGCAGACAAACACATCATCTTGTTGCCTAAACTTATTAGACTTTGGCAAATTTATGGCATTTGAGCTTCACATTTACAAATAGCACAGTGACAGCATTGCATTTCTTCGCTCTGGCTTGATTTGCTAAAACTTCCTTCGCATTGGCTTCAGATTTGTTTGTTTCATGGAAACATATGCAGTGAATTCTTTACTTCTCGTTTGATGAAAGAGGAATTTATTTTTTGGCACGGACTGGGAGCTATATACAAAAAAGGAGCAATTTTGTTACGAATTCCAGAAACTTGTACATATAAATGTCCGTGCGGAGAGTCTTCCAAGCTGCGAGCCACCCCACTGCATGTTTTCCTGATTTTCCTGACCCCCTATTTGTCTCCCACCGATACTGGGAGTCTTCTGTTCCTTCCACTCCCCAAACAGCTGTCACTAAGGCCACCCTTGTGAGCAAACATCAATGTGATAGGACAGGACCTCCCTGTGTCTCTGGCAGATCGGCTGGACCGTCCCAGATTCAGCCCCCCCACTGTGGGACTGAAACAATAAACCTCCTCCTCTCGCTCTATCCCAAGGGTCCTCCTGTGATTCAGATCATAAGAAAGGAAAAGTTCAGACGTGACTCTCCTGTTACTTTGAAGAAACAACAGTCAGAGTTTAAAATGAGGATCTGGTGGAGATAGTGAAACTGGATCAGTTTAATGACTGCAAAAAAAGGAACATTCTACACTAAATAGCCCTCACTAGACATATATATAGGGTCTTACAAAACCTGCAATTAACTGTCAGCACTCATCTGGCCTAACCAATTGACCAACTACTTTGTCAGTAGCCACTTTTCCACTGTCAGGCCAGTGCGAGCCTGGGCTTTCAACGGGCCGGGCTGGACTAATAGACTCGGACCTGTAGCACAGAGCACAAAACCACACTGCGTTTTCACCGTCGGGCCAGACGCTTCACTAAAACCCGCCCGTAACACGCCTCTCTGGAACAACCTCAAACAAATAATCATTTCACCAAATGGGAGTTTCATCAGAAAACTAATCAGAAAGAAATCACTGGAAACTAGCGAGCATGATAAAAGCAGCCGTTTGTTGGCATTTTTGTTGTTTACTGAAAGATTTAAAACCCAAGCATCGATGTTTTACCCCACTTAGGGGGCAGCCCTACTATTTATACTATGTAGAACGTCATAGAATAGTGCTTAAGTACAGTATTGGGACGCAACTAGGGTCTTTCATACAATTTTTGTGAACTGTGACTACTTACACTTTCAAATGACATATCACCATCTGTTGTTGAAGAGACACAAAGTGCATTTTCCATTTTCCCTGGCAAGACCTGAGAAGATTAGATACAACACCAGGGATATTAGTGCCGCCAACAGCCACATGATCTGTTATCCAACCAGAGAAGATGCAGAATCGTTTCAGACAAAGGGACTGGGCTCACAGTGATTCTCACATGCTGCCTGATTTTATTTTATGCCATAATAATGTTACTGTAATAGAAGCATGTGACCAGTTTTGGTGGAGACGTGCACATTTACAAACACAAAAGAATCCTATGGTGATGGTTCACCTAAAAAAAAAAAAAAAAAAAGTAATCACTTTGACTTTCTTCTTTCAGAACTTTGAGAAATGTCTCAACATTTTTCAAAATATCTTTTGTGTTGCACAGAAATAAGAAAGAAAGAACGACATGGGGGTGAGTAAATGACAGAAATTCTATTTTTGGGTGGACTAGGCTATACCTTTATTTCCAAGGTATTTTTCTCTTTGAGCATCTCTGTTTTTATAAACTTTGTATATGAATCTTGCATTTGTTCTTTTAACTTAACCATTATATATTCAATCATAACCAGGAGACAAACATCATCTCTAATCATCTCTAGTAAACCCAGAAAATGCAAACACTGTTTACTACAGGGCCTTCTAGGACTTTCTATATACTCAAACTCTCGGTATAGATCTGAAGATAACATTTCCAAACGTCCTGGCATGGCTGCCAGCCAGAGCGATATATGACCTTTCAATCAATACATGATTGTGCTGCGATTTTACAATTCTCCCTGGATGCTTACAAATTTAATACGTGCTTTCTAACTTCCACCCCCCAACACTTGTATACAGAAACTTGAACCTTTACCAGGAATAGGGAAAACAGCAGTTTGTTAAGAGGCATGAGTCATGATTTGTGTTTCAAGGATGAAGAAGGGTTATTCTGTCCTCTGAAAGAGAGAGAGAGAAAGGATAGCATCTGGTTATTTTTGGTACAGCACTGATGAGACTGCACTGCAGTGAAGGGGAAACGGCGCATGTGCCTGATACAGGATGTCTTTAACTCCTCCTCTTGCTTCCTTCTTTGTTTAGTTAGGGCCTCAATGATTAATTTAAGATAGAAACGAGCATAGAAAACATCTTATGACAGGGTTCATGAGTGATTCATGAAACATTCATATGCTGCCAATACCATCGTTTGAATGGCCGTACATTGATAAATGTGGCTGAAAACAATCGTCATTTAAATATCACACCCCTAAAAATTCACGCTTTAGACTCCTGTAAACCTTGTCCTTGAGTTTACAACATGGAAAAATGTAACCCGGTCAAGAGCAAGTAATCTCATGAAAGAGAAATTGATCTTACTCCAAAAACACTTTACCATCATAATAAACTTGTAATTGCAGACAATTACATTAATGTATATGAATATTAAATACTGTAAATAAAATAAAACTTTATAAACACTATAGATTAAGCTATTTTAGTTCCCCTCACTCCACAAGGAAACCTTTCAATTTGTCGATATTCAGAACAGAACTAAGAAAATAGCTATAAAATTATATATTAAGTTATAAAATAAATCACAAATTAGGCTATAATGGCATTTATTATAAACTGAAATGGCATTGGGCTCACCTCTACCTCACTCATTCGGCCATATTCGCAATCTAACATTTGGTTGCTAAACTATATTTATTATGTAAACAAGGCTTTGTACTTCATTCATGTTTAACTATCTATGTAAACAGCATTCCTTTATGTGTGTGTATACACTCACCTAAAGGATTATTAGGAACACCTGTTCAATTTCTCATTAATGCAATTATCTAATCAACCAATCACATGGCAGTTGCTTCAATGCATTTAGGGGTGTGGTCCTGGTCAAGACAATCTCCTGAACTCCAAACTGAATGTCAGAATGGGAAAGAAAGGTGATTTAAGCAATTTTGAGCGTGGCATGGTTGTTGGTGCCAGACGGGCCGGTCTGAGTATTTCACAATCTGCTCAGTTACTGGGATTTTCACGCACAACCATTTCTAGAGTTTACAAAGAATGGTGTGAAAAGGGAAAAACATCCAGTATGCGGCAGTCCTGTGGGCGAAAATGCCTTGTTGATGCTAGAGGTCAGAGGAGAATGGGCCGACTGATTCAAGCTGATAGAAGAGCAACTTTGACTGAAATAACCACTCGTTACAACCGAGGTATGCAGCAAAGCATTTGTGAAGCCACAACACGCACAACCTTGAGGCGGATGGGCTACAACAGCAGAAGACCCCACCGGGTACCACTCATCTCCACTACAAATAGGAAAAAGAGGCTACAATTTGCACGAGCTCACCAAAATTGGACAGTTGAAGACTGGAAAAATGTTGCCTGGTCTGATGAGTCTCGATTTCTGTTGAGACATTCAGATGGTAGAGTCAGAATTTGGCGTAAACAGAATGAGAACATGGATCCATCATGCCTTGTTACCACTGTGCAGGCTGGTGGTGGTGTAATGGTGTGGGGGATGTTTTCTTGGCACACTTTAGGCTCCTTAGTGCCAATTGGGCATCGTTTAAATGCCACGGCCTACCTGAGCATTGTTTCTGACCATGTCCATCCCTTTATGACCACCATGTACCCATCCTCTGATGGCTACTTCCAGCAGGATAATGCACCATGTCACAAAGCTCGAATCATTTCAAATTGGTTTCTTGAACATGACAATGAGTTCACTGTACTAAAATGGCCCCCACAGTCACCAGATCTCAACCCAATAGAGCATCTTTGGGATGTGGTCGAACGGGAGCTTCGTGCCCTGGATGTGCATCCCACAAATCTCCATCAACTGCAAGATGCTATCCTATCAATATGGGCCAACATTTCTAAAGAATGCTTTCAGCACCTTGTTGAATCAATGCCACGTAGAATTAAGGCAGTTCTGAAGGCGAAAGGGGGTCAAACACAGTATTAGTATGGTGTTCCTAATAATCCTTTAGGTGAGTGTATATATATATATATATATATATATATATATATATACACACCGATCAGGCATAACATTATGACCACTGACCGGTGAAGTGAATAACACTGATTATCTCTTCATCACGGCTCCTGTTGTTGGGATATATTAGGCAGCAAGTGAACATTTTGTCCTCAAAGTTGATGTGCTAGAAGCAAGAAAAATGGGCAAGCGTTAGGATTTGAGTGAGTTTGACAGGGGCCAAATTGTGATGGCTAGACGACTGGGTCAGAGCACCTCCAAAACTGCAGCTCTTGTGGGGTGTTCCCGGTCTGCAGTGGTCAGGATCTATCAAAAGTGCTCCAAGGAAGGAACAGTGGAGAACCGGCGACAGGGTCATGGGCGGCCAAGGCTCATTGATGCACGTGGGGAGCGAAGGCTGGCCCGTGTGCTCCGATCAAACAGACGAGCTACTGGAGCTCAAATTGCTCAAAATCCAGGCGTCATCATGCTACGCCTTTGTTTTGAATAAGCGACCTCTAGTGGTCAAAATTACTGTGCCTTTAAATAGTTTTTAAAATACTTTTTTCCTCAAACAATCTCATTCTCTTCTTTTATTTTAATTTATTGTTTTTTTTTTTATTTATATTTACTCTTTTATTTTTATTATTACTCGTTTTGAGTCTGCTTCTGTATGTATTTATGTGAACGTTTACTTATGTGTCTTCAGCAAGGCACATTGTAAACACTGTTTTAAATAATTCTACGTAAATAAAGTTTTACATACCAATATAAATAAATAATTACTCAAATCTACAGCTACACAAAAAGTATCCTTTTTCATAAAGAAATAGTACACCGTCTAAACAAACCACTTCACCATGGTGGTCTGAGCCATTTACACAGTAACACTGAGTCATAATTATTATCCATTAGTGATGCTTTGCCGTGACTTAAATGGATGTTATAGGGCCTGTTTCCAACACTGATTTTACTCCGTCACAGCCAGCACAATCTGCTATCAAACGTCCTGTTTTATCCACATCCTTTCATCAATGATTAGAAATCAGTTGTTAAGGGATCTTGACTCCACAAACAGCTGGGTACAAATATCATCATTCACTCTTAACTCAGAAGGGCTGTTAGGAGAGTAGAAAGATGAATCTGCCAAAGATTTAGGACTCTATGTTAAATGAAATCCACACTTTAATTACTCCATCTCATTGAGCTCACTGAACTACACCTCCCTAAGGAGCACAGCCTAAGGTCACCCACACCATCAAACGCAATGCATTCATAAACGAGGAAAATGGTACATTAAGGGTAAAGACTGATGCACTCATACAGCATTTTTTTATTTGCATATGCTGTTTGCGGTTTTGCAACAGATTCACTAAAGTTATTATGCAAATAATGGATAAGCACAAAAACTCCCAAATAACCTGTGCTGAACACAATTTGCACTCGCCTAGATATATATACAATATAATGCTCTTCTCCATGATTTGATGCATAACTGCTGTCATCACTAGGTAAACACAATGTTAATTGTGCCAGGCAAATGTAGTTATGCAATAAATACTGCGGGGGTCCAAAAAAAAAGTCAGAGAGGTGTTCTCTTCACGGATGAATCCCGGTTTGAGTCGCGGTTTGCTGATGTCAACGTTGTGGATTGAGTGGCCCATGGTGGCAGTGGGGTTATGGTATGGGCAGGCGTATGTCATGGACAACGAACACAGGTGCATTTTATTGATGGCATTTTGAATGCACAGAGATACCGTGACGAGATCCTGAGGCCCATTGATGTGCCATTCATCCACGACCATCACCTCATGTTGCAGCATGATAATGCACGGCCACATGTTTCAAGGATCTGTACACAATTCCTGGAAACTGAAAACATCCAAGCAAGTCATGCGTAAGTCTATTCTATGCAAGGACCGTAACCATGTCTTGAACATTGGTGGGGACCAATTTTTTTATTTTTATAAATCCTAAAGTAACAGAACAGTGAACGAAATTCTAGGTCTAATTCTAGTTGGGAAATAATCATTTTAGGACTATTTGCAAGTAATATTTGCATTAATCTGCGTCAAATATATTGTTAGTCTTGAGATTCTTCCAGTTAGTAAATAAATACATAGATCCGCTGTTAACATACGAATTCCTTAGTGGTCTGCTGGTAGAATTTTTGTAAACCGTGTCAAAGGTTCCAGGCTCTAATCAGCCCTCATATTGTTTTGTTTTTTTTCATTAAAATCAAAGATGTTCAATGACTGTGTATTAAGAGCAGGGACACGTTTGTGTGCATTTTGTTTTGTGATTTCACCGGAAAGAATAGAGTCTCCGCAACGGCATTAAGCAAAGACTGTGCACGAGCCAAAAGAGAATGTAAACCCCGCCTACTTTGATTTGATTGGCTATGTCAATAATTTTGACATTGACGAGCGAACAAACTTTAAAACCTTTTTGTCATCCTAACATATAGAGCACTGCGTAATGAAGTGCAGTGCAAGAATTTCAAATATTGGGGGGGACAATTTGGCCATTTCTAATTATTGGGGGGGATTTGTCCCCCTCAATGTCTATGGTGGTTACGGCCCTGATTCTATGCATGTACATTTGCAATATTTTGATAATTTCGATATATCATGCAGCCCTAGTGAAAAAGATGCAGGGGTTCCACTGAAATACAACATACTAAACAGTTTAGTGAATTTGCCCTTTAGGGCCCTATTTTAACGATCTGAGCGCATGGTCTGAAGCGCATGGCGCAGCGCAGGTGCGCTTCTGGCGTGTCCGAATCCACTTTTGCTAGTTTAACGACAGGAAAAATGGTTGGCGTGCCAGGCGCATGGTCTAAAAGGGTTGTACGTAGTCTCTTAATGAATCATGGGTGTGTTTTGGGCATAACGTGCAATAAACCAATCAGTGTGTGTGTGTGTGTGTGTGTGTGTGCTTGTGTAATAAGCAGAGTGTACGCGCGTTGTGCACCGCCTATAGGCGCATATTACTAACGCACCCTTTAAATAACACAAAAAATACTGCGCTATTGACTTTAGACCAGGTTTTTGTTGGTCAATGGCGCAGTCGTTTTCGGTTCCTCAAAATAGCAATGCTCCAACAATGCGCCTGAACACACCTCGCTTTCAGACCAGCACGCCCATGGGCGAACAGATGGCGCGAGTGCATTTGCTATTTAAACAACGTGACGCTGGACGTGAAAATGATCACTGCGTCAGGCTGAAACTAGCAAAAAACACTTGTGTTGCGCCTGTGTATGATAGAGAGTGTGCATGTAAGAGCAGCTGTTATGCAAAGAACTGCTAAAGAATCATAATCAATTGAATGAAATAAAAGAGCAGTGAAATAATTATTGCAAAAAATATTTTTTTCCCTCCAAGAGCAAATGCATATCAGATTATCTGTTTTGAGGTTCATTTCAATGGGAGTGGTTCCTGTCTGTGAAGACATTACGTCCAGTGCCATCCGCTGATTGTGGCTTCTGCCTAATTTTGTTGACTTCATCATTATTACTCTGTAGGGGAGTGTTTATATTTGCATAATCTCTTTGATTCTAAGGCTGATTGCTACAAGCATTACACTGCACAGGTTAGTGGACCGTTAAGCACAGCCAAATAGTCTGTGTAATAATGCGGAGGCTGCATCTGCCCATTTACAGAGAAACAACAGTTATGACATCAGCTAAAACCAATCAGCATTACTAAGCAATAAAACTAGCATGCAAACAATCTGGGACCAGCTGGACAGCACAAGCTGCCAGACCAATTCAGCTTTGAGAGAAAAGAACATCATTTACACTAGTTTTTATTGCCTGCAACTCCCTCAGCATCTTCCTTTGTTCATGCATTTAACTGGAAACAAAATGCATGAGGATACCGATAATTCAACCCACGGATGTTAGTCATGCAAGTATATTCAAAAGCATTCGGTCACCTGTGATTGAGGATTCACATTCAAAACCAAAAGACTCCCAGAATCCATCCTAGTGAAGCTTCCGGATGATGTTTATCTTGAAATGTCAATAGTCTCCACTACATTTGTATTAAGCTGTGAGGCAAGCAGACTTTAGTTGTTGTTCAGCAGTACAATAGGTTTCTTGAGCTGTGAAGTGCAGACAAAAGTAAACGGTTGACTGGGATGGTCTTTTTCTGGCGGGGCAGTAATGAAACGTTATTGATGCACGCCGACTCCTGATGAAAGCACTTAGCCTGGGATCTCCAGCGCTTTACTTTTATCAGCACAATCTGCAGCGAAGATAAGGAAATACGATGAAATTGCTTGTTTACTTGAGAAAACGAGTGAAACTAAGGAAAAAAAGAGAAAGAAATATTTCTTTGCTCCATGTTGTATTACCAACCGTCTCTCCGTTCTGCCTTTGCCCTCATTGGCCTGTGTTTTTTTTCTATTCTGGAAGACTGTGTTTTTATGTAACTCTGGCACTTATTAACATTTTATGAGGCCAAGTTTACTCCTAAAGAGAGAGAGAGTGAGAGGGGAGGAGGAGAGTGGAAAACAAAAAAGCGAGTGAATGTGATGGAGGAGGACAGTGAGAGTTGGCTGGTGAAAATAGGACCCTTCTATTTTGACCCATGTAAAGAGGTCCTAATCAGAGAGAGCCGAGGAGAAAGTGGGATGGCACTGGCAGGGTCAGAATCAGTGAGAAGACTGCCTGTGTTTCTGAACACAAATAAGATTAAAGCTCCTTTTCTGTACACAACCAATGAAAGAAAACATTAGTAAACAAATCAATGCATACAATACCGTAAAGAAGCGTTTTATGCTCACTAAGGCTGATTTACAGTATAAACAACAATTTTGTGAAATATCATAACAATTTAAAATAACTGTTTTCTATTTAAATATGTTCAAATGTAATTGAAGACTGGAGTAATGATGCTGAAAATTTACACAGAAGTTAGTGTCACATGATCCTTCAGAAATCATTCTGATATGATGATTTGATGCTCAAGAAACACTTTTTCAAGAAACACATTCAAAGATACATTTTTCAGTATTCCTCTGTGAATATAACGTTTAAAAGAACAGTATATAAATCTTTTGTAACATTATAAATGTCATTTTTGTCAATTAAAAATCGATTTAATGCATTCTTTCTGAATAAAAAAAAAAAATCTTACTGGACCCAAAATTATGTGGCAGTTTGACGTTAAATATAAAGCTGCCGTCTTTCAGTGTGTCATGCTATCCATTTAAAACCATTTTAAACAGCATTTTTCTTATTCTTTTAGAATTATTATACTAGCAGCTTTTTATTATATTACATGAATTGAAAGACTACATGGGATATATATTACAAGGGTACAACGGGACTAAAGGGGCCAAGGGGTAAAAGGCGCCTTTGATTTTATTTTCCTCTAAACCACAAGAAACATCCGCTTTTCAAGATGCTTGTGGAAATTTGTCTGATCCTTGACGCATTCGCGGGCAGCAGCGCAAAGCTGATTCTGCACTAATTTGATCTAATATTTGATGTTTTTTAAAATGTTGTAGATTTAAGTAGCAAATTAGAATCAATATATTTTGAGACAAAGGTCTTAATGCTTCTCAGTTTTGTTCAAGGTAATTAAAGCAACAGTTTTTCAATAATGGAAGAATATGTAAAAGTATGGTATTTAGGGTAAAAAGTGCATCTGCTGTCGGGGCGAAAGACACAATAATTAACATGATAATAAATAACCGGCTGACTTTAACATTTGTTGACATGACATGGTTAGATTCAGATGGGAAATATGATATCATATATTAATTTGGACGTCCACCATATTTATAATGAAAGAATCACATTTTAAAAATATGACATTAATCATATCATCTAATAAAATATAATTGATTGTAAATATGTATTAAATTATTATGGGATCTCTTTCAATGCTTTCAGAATCTTTACTTTTTAAAATAATTTTGTTTCTGTATTTTAAAAAATATATTTTATATTAACATATTTTAATGACAGTACATTTATTGAACAAAAATGTATTCTTTTATTTATCAAAATAAAAAGAAAATTTTGCTAAAGTGATTGTTTTGAACAAGTATTAACTTAGACATTATTAAAAACATATTATGTAAAGTATTTGTATTAATACTGTGTGTATAAAAGGCCCCCCTCGCCACCTCATATATTTATACGATTTTTAAACTAAATGAACCACTTTTTATTTTCACACAAAATCTGTTGCTCCATCAATGTTCAATACAAACATATATATATATTTTCTGCAATCATACACTATATATGAATAGTGAAAAGCTATTTTTTTCTTAAGGTGTGCCTTTAGCCCTGTTGTACCCTACTATATCTATTTATATATATTACAACATCTTTTGCTGAATTTGTTTTAAGTGATTCAGTTTGACTTCAGTAAAAGTGGATTGTTTGTTTGGCTGTCTGCCCTTCTGTCACCCTTGAGAAGTACACTTGAGAATGGACCTGTCCCATAGACAAGCTCCATGTGACTCTATAAATTAAGTTAAACGATTAAAAATAGCTTACATCTCTGCTCCAAACAAATAATCAGGAGAATAACTGGAGCTTTAAACCGGAAGTTACTTCATTTGCATCATGCCTCCTCTAATTTCCTTTTCTGGACAGGAAGTCCTGCTCTGAAACAGGGTGGTCCCTTTAATGACTAATGTGAATACCCAACGAAAACTTAATAAACACTCACTAAACACCTCATAAACAGATTATCACTACTAAAGGGACTAAATATTTTTCCAAAACCTGACATCATACCTAAATATATTTTCCTCATTCCACCTTCCACTCATCTGTTTTCTTCTTCTTCTCTACCTTCCCTCTCTCTGGCTGATGACAGCTCTCTCTCCGTCTGCATCCTTCATCTAAGTGAATTACTGTAAGTGCCTCCCTCTCTCCTCTAATAAAAGACTAATGGTCTTTTCACACAGCCTACTTCTCCCTTACCGCAATTCAAAACTGTCATATGATAATGCCTTGAAAAAATGTATACATCAATATGATCACCAGGTTCTAGGCTTATACTCATTTAGACTCCAATATTATATTATATTATATACAAAAGTTCTTTCTGGTTCTCGAATCTGATTGGCTGAGAGCCGTGTGATATTCATTGAATGTAGTTTTAAGAGTTTTTTAGGCGAGAATGTAGTTATTCAAACATGTGACTCATATATAAACACAGCGCCTGTTTTACAATGTTCAGACGCTTTCTCAGATGTGAGCTCCAGACCGTCAGCGGCCGTTCAGCGCTCGTGTACCCGCAGAGAACAGCTCCATCTGGGACAGTCCTTCAGGAATATGCCGCTGGCTCTTACTGTTTGTAGATAGTGGATAAACATGAGATATAATTCATTTGGGGTTTATCAAACGGGCAAGCTTTGGTCTTATTAATCAATTACGTTTTCCAGAGCAAACCAATTTGGATTAAGGGAAAAAATGTGTTTCATAACTGTATATTTAGGCTATATTTATCCTGAAGGATAAATACGCTGCTTTTGTATGTTTGACTGAATTGTTTGCTTGTGTTTCTTTCCTATTGTCTTTTATAATGGCTATTGTTGTAAAGTTTAAATATTATTGTTTAATAAATATTATTTTATATAAATAATATGCCGTAATTGGTATCGAGAAAGGGTCCGTTTGTGATTTCAACTTCAGTGAAAGTTACATTATTAAACCATTAAATGGCAGCAAAGACTGTCTTTATGAGTGACTGGTTGTAAACCATAGACTGTAAAAAAATATGGACGTAGTGTCTGTGACGTCACCCATAGGATTCTGAAGAGCAGTTTTGAAGCGTAAAGTAGGGACGAACTGGCCGTTGCCATCTTAGCAGCGCGTCATCGCACATCACTCCCGGATAACAGAAAATGGGCAAAGAGGCGCCACGTGGAGCGGAGCTGAGGTGACGAGATGACTAACAGACAGCCGATAAATGGCTGTTCACCTGTCACTCAAAGTGACCACGCCCTTAATTATGCAGAACTTTAAGGCTTTATATAATGTAAACGAATGAGTTCGAAAATTCACAGTTGTCATGAAGGGCAAAATTAGATATATAGACCAAAACCACAATTTTTACCAGGCTGTAAACATGTTTTTTTCTGCTGTAAAGTTGGGCATTTTAATATGGGGCTCAATGAGATTCTGCTCCCTTCTGGAGCCTGTCCCTAGTGGCCAGTCGATGAATTGCAGTTTAAGTCCTAACTTCCGTATTGGCTTCAAGAGAAACTGCGGGAGGTTGCCGCTTGTTTTAAGTAAGTTGTTTTAGCGCTGTCATTGGAAATCTAGATCTAAAGTGGCGTTTTTGAATTAGTAACGGTGGCTTGGGCTCTACTGTTAAACTGTCAACTTGAGATTTGAATCCTTGGCGGAAGGAAGTCATTCTGTACAAAAGAGGGTTTTTAAAGACACTCCGTTGTTGTTTCTTATTTATTTACTCACTTGTGCCGTCTACCTGTTGTACAAACACAATATCTCACTCGTAGCCGTGCAATATGGCTGTATATCAGTGATTACCTACGGCCCAATCACAGCCGTGCTGATATAGAGCCATATCGCACTGCTACTCGTGTGATATTGCTCATTACATTATATTACATTACATTATACAGCTAAACAGACAACTTTTTCAACTGATTGAGACTTTTAACAAATTCCTCCCTTCAGTCGAACCTCAGGAAGTCCCGACTCCCTCTCTGGTGCATTAGTGTGAATGGGACGGTGGAGCAAACCGCCTGACAAGCCAAACCCTCATTAAAGCACTGATCCCCTGATGTCTGCGTCATCACATCCTATATTACATAATATCTTACTCCAGCTCCTATTTTCACTCATCTGCTGATCCTGGATCAGATCCTCTGACCATAGGACTCATTGAGCACAGGTCCACTATGAACAAGTCACTGATCTCAAGACAGGGTCCTCAGTTACACAAAAGGAGATTATTGTTATCAACGATGTGAATGGAGGATTCAAAACGTGCAGACTTTATGGTTTTTATTAAAATATTATTTGGCAACACTTTACAATAAGGATCAATCTGTTAACATTATGTAGTTAATGAATAAGGTATCATGAACTACATTGAACTATATATAAACGATATATATATATATATATATATATATATAAACGATATATATATATATATATATATATATATATATATATATATATATATATATATATATATATAAAAATAAATAAATTTATTTATTTATTTATTTAACAGAATTTGGTTAATGTTATTTTATAAATATTGTTTATTGTTAATTCATGTTCCTTCATAATACATTGGGGCCTGGCTTCACAGACAGGATCAGGCAAGAATTAGGACATATAAGTAGCTTTTATAAACATGCCTTAGAAAAAAACATTACTGGTGTGCATCTTGAGACAAAACAATGGCACTGATATATTGTAAGATATGTAAATGCAAGTTGCTTTCAGTTAAAACAGCTCAAACATGCATTTTAGTCTGGGACTAGCTTAAGCCTTGTCTGTGTAACCGGGCATAAATAAAGCTTTGAGCAGAAATTACGAAAATATTGTTCATGATACCTAATGATATTACATTACACCTTATTGGTATGTTTCATAAACAATTTCATAACAAGATGACACAGTTGTGTTGAGATCAGGGGCTGTATGGGGACACAAAATTTTCAAATAAATATCCAAATAAATTTAATTACTAAACTAAATTATATCAACTACATTACTTGAATATATATGATAATTGAAATGAGCTGATGACATCACCGTTTTCTCCAGAGCGGCTGTACAGCCGAATCAAATTCTGTTAATTATTTTCCTGTTTAACACTGTGAAGCTGCTTTGAAACAATCTGCATTGTAAAAAGCGCTATATAAATAAAGTTGACTTGACTTGACTTGACTATTCACAAAACATTTTATCTTACCAAATAGCAGTAAAAGTTCTTAGGTAGGAGTTTCCTCTTAAAGGTGCAGTGTGTAGTATTTATGAGGATCAATTGACAGAAATGCAATATAATATACATAACTATGTTTTCAGTGGTGTATAAAGACCTTACATAATGAACCGTTATGTTTTTATTACCTTAGAATGAGCCATTTCTATCTGCATAAACCGCGGGTCTCCTTACAGTGAAATCGCCATTTTGCGCCGCCATGTTTCTACAGTAGCCCTAAACTGACAAACTGCTCTACAGAGCGCTAGCTACTCTCTGCTGTCTCAGACGAACGACATCTTTGTCCTGTGTCAGCCACCGTAGCTTCTCTATGTGCTTTGAAAGGGAGGGGTGAGCGGCGGGCGGTTGCAATTCACAACCTCACCACTAGATGCCGCTAAAATTTACACACTGCACCTTTAAGACATCTCACAAACCCGAGACCAACTTTTAAGTAGAGAGGAATAGAGAGAAGTAAGAGAAAGGGCGGGGTTGACCTTGTTGCTATGCAACTGTCAACACACTTACTAACTATGCACACATTGATTGGCTGATGGAGGAGGGGTCTCTGTCAGTGATTTAATCATAGAAATACTGTAGAACAAGGTATCATGTTGCCATATATAAAATAAAAATGTTGCCATATTGAAATAAAGATGTTAAAATCTAGGCTAAGTGTCACTAATTAAACAAGTATATGTTATAAATATCTCGTAAGATTGCAGAATTCAAGCGACAAATTATGTTTTGTAAACAAAGTTCAGGAGGAGCACTATCTAATCAGCTCGAGAGGAGGCATATATACAGTATACACAGCCGCCTCATGTATCCCTCCGCCACCCCGACTCCTCACTCTCGGCCCAGCCGGGGATTCGGAGGAGAACTCTGGGTTTGCCCTCGATCCCTTTGGACAGCATGGCAAATAGGCTTATTTTACTCTTTTACTCTATCCGATCATCTGTAAGTGTAAACTCGTGAAACAACTGCCACAGGTAATCAGACATTATTTTCTTTTTTATTTATTTATTAAGGATTTATTTTTGCCTTTTTATTATGATGGGACAGTGAGTAGACAGGAAGTAAAGAGTGAGAGAGAAAGGAGGGACAGTATCGGGAAAGGTCCATGTGCCAGAACTCAAACTCAGGTCCCCCGAGCTGCCCACAAGTCTATCAGCGCGACAATGGGACATTATTTTTAACTTGACCGCAATGTTTTATTCTCCATCATTCAATGCATATTGCCTATGCATAAATTAACCTTTATGTTATGTCATCGCAGATTAAAATCTGTGAATCTAAATATTTATTGCATTTATGAAGAAAAGGCTTTATCACTATTGCCTCAATGGTGTGCAGTGTCTTTAGGCGGATTGCCGACAACAGCAATTAGGATTGTTTGTGATTTGGTCTTGGTGACTAAGAGTCTTTTCACAGATTAAGGAGCTGATTTTATCACTAAAATGCTTTGTGAAATACTCTTAAAGCAAAAATGTAGGAGTCCTTAAATTAAGACTGACACAGCCTTTATTTTTAAGAGTTTCTCCTAAATCAGCAAGTTAGGAGCTACTTTTAGCCTTAAGATTTTTTGTGAATACGGCCCCAGGAGATTAGGCAGAATTGGGACATCCATTCACATTCGCCCTGTCTATCCAACAGTATGTTTTTTCCACCTGACCTCACTTCTCAACACTACCTGTATTCAGTGTGACTGCTAGAGTCTACATGACATCTCATACAGCATCTGTTCAGTATCTTTTGAAATAAGGCTGTGTGTCCACCAAAGTGTTTTTATCCAGCTGAAAACACTAGGCGCTCTACAGAAAGGCTTGAGAGTGTTTTGGTGGCGCCAGTTGAGACGCTTTGCTTGATATGATACAGAATATCTGCGGATGTGTTACTAGTATCTAATTTCACAGTGTTTCTATCTAAAAATGCCGATACAATGTAAAGTATTTGCTCTCTTGTTTTAAATGATTTTGTTCCGTTATTATGCTTGTTGTTGTCATCTGTAGGCATTGTACAAGCAGAATGTGGTGGTTAGTCGGTGTTGTATTTGTCCCACCCCTCGGTCGGCTGGGTAAAAAGTGACAGTAATGAGTACTGTAAAAAGTGACAGTAATGAGCACTGCGTTTTATCCATAGACTGTATAAAAAAAATGGACGTAGTGTCCGTGACGTCACCCGTAGGTTTCTGAAGAGCATTTTTGAAGCCCAAAGTGGGCGGCGCCACTCGTTGCCATCATGGCAGCGTGTTACCGCGCGTCACTCCCGGATAACTGAAAATGGGCAAAGAGGCAGGACGTGGGTGGAGCTGAGGTGCCTGGTTGCTGAAACCACACCCACTTAGCTCGACCATAGCAGCAATCAACCTGTCACTCATGTGGCCACGCCCTTAATTATGCAGAACTTTATGGCTTAATATAATTTAAACAGATGAGTTATAAAAAAATTCACCCCCTTCACAGTTGTCATGAAGGGCGAAACTAGCTGTATAGACCAAAACCACTTTTTGTACCAGGCTGTAAACATATTTTTTTCTGCTGTAAAGTTTTTTTTTAACATGGGGGGTCTATGGGATTGATTCCCTTTTGGAACCTGTCTCTAGCGGCCAGTCGATGAATTGCAGTTTAAGTCACTTCCGTGTTGGATTCAAGAGAGAGACTGGAAGGTTGCCGCTTGATTTTACCCAAAGTTGAACATACTTCAACTCTCGGCGACCGGTGAAATAGATGCTCAGCACCTCGTTACGCTCCTGCCGTTTTAAAAACACAGCGCTCCCATTAAAAACAATCGGAAAAATATGCTAGCTGCGGGAAAAATTTTTTGGTGGACACAGGGCCTAAAGCCTCGTGCACACTGGGACGATTATCGTGTGCGCTTAATCGCCAGCGTTTTCCGAGATGTTTTTCGATGCATCTTTGTGTTCATACCCAAGCGATTTTCACTGGCGATGTGTGGAGTGAACGTGCAAATTCACTCCCTGACAGTAGATGGCGCTTTTGATTGCAGATCTAATAGTATTCGATGGAAACTCACCAACTCCCTCTTATGGAGAGTTTTGTAGTCGCTGTGGCATTTGTCAAAAAGTTCTTTGTGTTCAGACACCAAAGAGACCAGTAGCTCTACATTCATCTCGTTGCATCTTCTTCATCTACTTACTTCCTCTTCGTCGTCGTCTTCTTAGGTATTAGTGTGTTTGGCAAGACCGTTTTGTGCTTGAGCGCCACCAAGTCATGTTTTACTGTAACTTCAGCAGCTCCAGGCACATGAACAAAAGCGCCAATCTCATTGGTCGGCTAGAGGCGTTTTTTTTTTTTAAATGGCGCTTTTATGCCTGGCCGTTTGCGTGTCGGTGTACACAGTCACGAGCCGCTAAATGTTGGCGATAAGTGCGTGCAATAATCGTCCCAGTGTGAGAATGTTTTTTCTCATTTCTTTTATTTTTTCACAAAAAAGAAAACCGTATCCCCTGTCTCTATTTCTCATCTTTACCGTTCTCATCACCCCTAACAGAAACGCAAAAGCTAATTACCTATCTACTTGTTTTCCCTCCCTGTGCCCTTTCTTTTACTCTTTCTACATGATATGTTCCCATTCAGACCAGCAATCTTTCTCCCACGTCCCCCTCCCTGAATCCCCCTCTCTCTCGCTCCCTAGTTCTCTTTCTTCGGGCCGATGCACACACAGCACCCCTCTGCCCCGGGACCTGTCCTCCAGCCCATCCTAAAAGGGCCCTCTGTTCTCTTCGTTCTCCACTCCTCCCCCCTCTTCTCGGGTCCCATCCTTTATGAGACTCTTATCTGATGGCAAACGCTCCCACACCACCCCTCTCTCATTACCGCTCTGACATGTATGCCATCCTTCACAATGTTAAATAAGTTTACACAGGTTAAACACTACTTCTGAGTGTTGAATAATGTGAATCTAATCCAGATAATCGCAACTAAAGGGTGTTTATGAACTTGTCAATCAGTGCATTGTTGGTTTGGAAAAAGGCCTGAGTGTGTATCTCATTGTAAGGCCAACACAGGCATTATTGTGAGTTTATGTTTGCAATTGAGTCTTGCGGACTTAGCCTGAAAAGAGTCGAGAGCCGAGGCCCCTGTTGTGAGTGTTTTAGAGGCATTTTAGGGGGAGGAAATGTTGCAATGTGAGGGGATGTCTGAGTAGGTGTTCAACCCCATCCATGTTTTGACCCATTTTTAGAGAGCACGAGTGTGAGCGAAAGAGAGAGGAATGACTAAAATTCCTATGTGCGCCAGAGAGGATGTTTATCAACCACATCTCCAGTAGGGCGCCTCACACAAACGCTTTATACACAGCATGCAGTTGTATTGCTAAAGCGCATACACACAAACACCAGACCACACCTGTTCAAGGGTTCTTATCTGATAAATAGCAAACACTCGAGTTTTTTATATTCCATATAGCTGCCCCAAACAGCCAGGTCTTGACATGTTTCAGTCAAGATTCAGATTTACGCAGAATTCAGAAAAGTCACAAAACAGGTATTTTTGCATCTAAGGTCTATTCATATATGCTCGCCTGTTAAAAAAGGTGCATAATCAATACAAGATCAGCTGGATCAGCAATATCAGCGACCATCATCAAGCAACTGTAATGTAATAGGTTACAGATTACCTTATTTAAACCGTAATAAATAGTGTAACTAGTTCAATTACTTTATTAAAGTAATTTAACTGATTACATTTGATTGCTTTTCTAAATTTCTAATGAATGTTTTCAACTGTTAATCATTTTCAAACATTTAAACAAGGCAGGGTTAAGCTCTAAAAAACAGAGATAGTTATATTTAAGGGAAAACACAAATTCTAGATCATTATACTGTGATGTCGATAGCATTTTAATAATTGGCAAACATATTTTGCACTGAACTGCTATATTTGCGCCCTTTTCTAATTCCTGGTTGATTTTTAAATTTCCATCACCGGAACGCATTTTTATCACTCATGGTGGCAACTCTCAGAGAGGTTGTAGCCTAAAGCTTTCAGCGGAAATGTGGATTGAAGCGCTGCAAATTCAAACAAGAGAGCCAATCAAAAGCATCAGAATAGCATCGCTTTACTAAACGACCTTTAAATGGCAGGAGGCATCGTGCACATCAAAAACAGGCAAAGAAACAAATGAATATTATTCAACATATCCTAGCTTTTTACAGAAAATATTCAGATGTAACCCCCTTTGTAATCGTTAACATTTTCATAAGTTTTATATTTTACTAATTATTTTATTAATAATCGTATTACGGATTACAGTTACATTTATTTTGTAATTAAATTACGTAATCTAGTTGCATGTAACTATTTACTTCCCAACACTGTCAAGCACTTTATATAAAACTGACCAGCTGAAGAAGAAGAATGGAATGGAATGCTGGGAGAAAACAAAATGCAAGGTCATTGTCTTGTTTGTACTTTAGGGGAAAAAAACATCAAATTGTAACTGTTCTCTGGAACAAAATGTGTCCCATCACATTTCTGCACATTACTCTCCTAAAACAAGCTGCGATCTGTTGTGCAAAGTTTCATATGTAACTGTTATGTGCTGACGTCTTTTGAAAGGAACGACTTAGAGATGTAACAACCTACAAAAGTTAGTAAAAGTCTTCTCAAACCTAAACCTGTAAACAAGCGCTCCAGAAGGCTGTATCTAATGGTAGATGTACAAGAACGTATAGACAAACAAATACGGTGTCCATTTCTATATGTGTAAAGTTAATACAGTGGGATCATCCCTCGAATGGCTTATGTAAAAATATTAAAATGTTAGATTGTTGATATAGTTGTAGGTATAATCAGTTGTGGCTGATTTTGTCCATCTCTCTCTGTGTATGTAGTCAAAATAACATTCAGGAGATATCCCATGAAAGGGATAGTTCACCCAAAAATTAAAATTCTGTCATCATTTACTCAGCCTCATGTCGTTCCAAACCTGTACGACTTTTTTATTCAACTGTGGAAGATAGAAGATATTTTGAGAATGTATTAGTTTTGTCCACATAATGGAAGTCAATGGTAAACATAACAATTTGGTTACCAACATTGTTCAAATAGCTTGAAGTTCAACAAAAGAAAAAAGTCAAACAGGTTTGAAATGATGTAGAAATGATGACAGAAAGTTTATTTATTTTTGGGTGAACTAACCCTTTTAAGACCCACTGGATCATCTCTTTAAATAATGGAAGTGTAACTGTATAGTATGAGATGCTCATTTTCACTCCTCTGAATCTTGGTAAACCCCTGCGATTGCTGCATGGCTTCTCCATGTCATTTTGATACATAGCTCTTTGAAAGTAACATAACACCAAGGTGTAAGTTATGCATCCCGTGATTCGGCACATGACAAGAAATAACAGCATAGTGCAAAATTGTGTCTCTAAATTAAGCAAGGCATCACGAGTGAAGAAGTCCTAGATTGGTTGGAGCCAACCTGATCTCTTGAGAAAAAACACTATTTTCAAGGTGGTGATTTCGTGCACTTAAAAATCCAAGTTATTGTACTTAAAGTCAGTTCAACTTAAATTACATTAAACTGATTTAAAAAAAAAAAATGAGTTGAATCTATCTTGTTTAACTTATAAAAAAAAAGGTGGAAATTGCTTAACTTATTTTGATGGGTTAAAGCAATGCAAAAACATACGTTGTCATAACTTATTGAACATATTTTTTTACAGTGGTGTACGAAAACGTACAAAACTACTAACCATTAGAGCGCAATAATCAGATTGCATTAAAACATATGATGTGGTTGTACGAATTAGACACCAGTTCATAAAATAGTTATGAATTGCAATGAGAGTGTGCCACAGATTCACTCTGAGGTGGGTTTCTCACATCAGCGAGCAGGAAATGGAAAACCTGGAGTGGCCCTTAAACAGAGTCATCACAGAATACCTCCATATTCTCTCTAATCTCTAACTTCTTGTTTATAGAAGTCCTGTATAAAAGTATTATCATATTATATCAGCATGACTGCGATTGCAGCCTCATGTTACTATTCAGTTGAATAATCAGTGATTAATATATATTTCAAAGGCAGAATTGCTTGAATGATAACTTGCTAGTATGATGCCAAGCCATTCGACCACCAACCAAAGAGCCACACTATGAGAGACTCCCTATGTCATACAATATTGAGAACATTCACCTTCATCATGGGGAATTGGGAACAAGATAGAAATGCACTGGTCACGATTTAGATGTAGGGTCCAATTTTTAACTATGACTTTTGCCTCAATAAACTCCTAATTACTGCTTATTAATAGTTAGTAAGGTAGTTGCTAGATTTTGGGTAGGATTAAGGGATGTAGAATATGATCATGCACAATAAGACATCAATATCCTAGTAATATCTATGCATGCTAATAAGCAGTGAGAATTGGACCTTAAACTAAAGTGTTACCAATGCATTTATATCTCAATTTTCTTTCCTGACGACATCTGATATCGTTGTCTCTGCACAAAAAAAGAAAAGAAAATATTGCATCTCTGCTGTAGTACTGCATTACTGCAAATACTCTTAAAAAACATGCACAAGCAAACACGTCTTAACGTTTTCTCAAATACTACCTGCTGACCCGATTGCAGTCACAGCTGTCAGGAGGTATCAGGTGTTTACATAGCAAAGCTCAATAACTATCTGCGCCACACATCCGACTCAAGGGGTCCCGAACGGGGAAACTTAGGTGAGCATGTCCACACACATCCAAAACGTCATCTCGCAACGATAATATTTCTTTTCAAGCGTAAATGTTACCTTGTCATCTACGTTTTCTCCATCGCGAGCATCGCTGAGCTCCGCGCTGATGTCCTCTGGCGCATCTTCAGGGCTCTTCGCGTCCCGCTGCACGGATGGTGTCGCTCCCATGATGAAAAACCTCGCCGTTTCTCCACTCTCAGTAAAACAATGAGCGTTCAAAGGGAAGTAGGTATCCAACAGCCCGTGTAAACGCGCCCTGCAGTCCGTCCCGAGGGTTGTCTGCTTTGGAAAGTGTTGAAACGGGTCTGTAGGTTCACTTCTTCAGGAGCCCTCCTCCCATCAGTATCACATGGAGAGCAGCCAGACACGCCTTACAGCATCAAACCAGAGTGAGACCTGCTGGGAGGAACACCATTTAGAAAGGTAAGTCAAGTGGCTACCAACCTCTGAGGTAGCCCAATAGTAAAGAAATTAGGGTAAAATACAATTCTGAGGTAAGAAGGTCCATTTCAGTCTCGTTATAGTTAGAGCCCAAACACCGAAGGTATTGACTATTGTATCCGTTACTATTATTATTCTTCTAATTCTTCTTCCGCTTTGGCAGCCCATAAAACCGCTTGCGGGAAACTGATAGAGGACAGTCTGAACTGTCACCATAGCAAATTTGGAGTCTCTAACTCAACCCCTCTAGCGCCACCAACTGTCCATTACGTTTATGCTAATAACTTCTGAACCGTAAGGGCTAGAAAAAAAAATCCGCCATTTTGAATTTTGTAAAAAAAATTAAAAAAAACTCTCATTCTAGGCCATTGCTCAGATTTTCACGAAAATGTAACCAGATCATCGTCAGACCATGCCGACAAAAAAATGATGGGCTGAATCCAAATCGTCCCCTAATCCCTCAATCACTATTTCCTAATTAGTCCACTAATACAATACAGGATAGAATGAGTGCACTCGATAACGTCCACTATGGTTTCGGACACCACTACAAATGGCTGTCCCCTCAAATAATGTCCTATTTGATTGTATAGGGGGCGATTTCGGATTGGAATTCAAGTCGATTAGTGAAACTGTTCGCGAACAACGCGCGAACAAATTCGATGAAGAGCACGGCAAAATGAAGGTGAGGCTATATCTCCACAATGCTTTAGCATATTCTGACCAAACTTGGTGTGTGTTATGACAACCATGACCTGAGGCGACCTGTACAGTTTTGGCGCAGTGCCACCTAGTGGTCAAAAGATATTAAACATTTTTATTATAACTTCTGAACGGAAAGTGTTGAAACGGGTCTGTAGGTTCACTTCTTCAGGAGCCCTCCTCCCATCAGTATCACATGGAGAGCAGCCAGACACGCCTTACAGCATCAAACCAGAGTGAGACCTGCTGGGAGGAACACCATTTAGAAAGGTAAGTCAAGTGGCTACCAACCTCTGAGGTAGCCCAATAGTAAAGAAATTAGGGTAAAATACAATTCTTTGGTAAGAAGGTCCATTTCAGTCTCGTTATAGTTAGAGCCCAAACACCGAAGGTATTGACTATTGTATCCGTTGGCGTTACTATTATTATTCTTCTAATTCTTCTTCCGCTTTGGCAGCCCATAGAGCCGCTTGCGGGAAACTGATAGAGGACAGTCTGAACTGTCACCATAGCAAATTTGGAGTCTCTAACTCAACCCCTCTAGCGCCACCAACTGTCCATTACGTTTATGCTAATAACTTCTGAATCGTAAGGGCTAGAAACAAAAATCCGCCATTTTGAATTTTGTAAAAAAAATTAAAAAAAACTCTCATTCTAGGCCATTGCTCAGATTTTCACGAAAATGTAACCAGATCATCGTCAGACCATGCCGACAAAAAAATGATGGGCTGAATCCGAAATCGTCCCCTAATCCCTCAATCACTATTTCCTAATTAGTCCACTAATACAATACAGGATAGAATGAGTGCACTCGATAACGTCCACTATGGTTTCGGACACCACTACAAATGGCTGTCCCCTCAAATAATGTCCTATTTGATTGTATAGGGGGCGATTTCGGATTGGAATTCAAGTCGATTAGTGAAACTGTTCTCGAACAACGCGCGAACAAATTCGATGAAGAGCACGGCAAAATGAAGGTGAGGCTATATCTCCACAATGCTTTAGCATATTCTGACCAAACTTGGTGTGTGTTATGACATCCATGACCTGAGGCGACCTGTACAGTTTTGGCGCAGTGCCACCTAGTGGTCAAAAGATATGAAACATTTTTATTATAACTTCTGAACGGAAAGTGTTGAAACGGGTCTGTAGGTTCACTTCTTCAGGAGCCCTCCTCCCATCAGTATCACATGGAGAGCAGCCAGACATGCCTTACAGCATCAAACCAGAGTGAGACCTGCTGGGAGCCCAAGCACCTATTGTACCCATTGGCGTTCTTATTATGATTCTTCCGTTTCTAATTCTTCTTCCACTCTGGAAGTCTATGGCAGCCAGGGCTAGGGTTAAGGCCTTAAATTTAAAATAAATGAGTAAATAGGATTAGGACTGGACAAATAATGATAGATTATTGAATTTACTGCAAATGCAGTTAACAAACCTAATATTGCACTTTTGTCACATAGAAATGCACTTGACAGCAAAGCACTGATTTTGAGCTAGGAGGATGTAAAGTAAATTTACTGCTATTAAATGCTCTAATCATTTTCTCACCCTTATGTCATTCCAAACCTGTATGACTTTCTCTCTTCTGTGAATGACAAAAGAAGGTATTTTGAAGAATGTTGGCAAGCGCACCATTTTGGTTACCCTTGACTTCTATTGTATGGACAAAAAAACAGACTGAAAGGATTTTCTTTTATGTTACACAAAGAAAGTCATTCAGGTTTGGAATGACATTAGGGTGAGTAAATTATGACATTTTGGGTTGAAATGCCCCTTTAAAAACAATAACATTTGTAAAGAGTTAACACCTAATTTATGTAAATCACTGATCTTTCATAAGACTCTCATTGAATTAACAATTTACTTCATTATAACTATGAAAAAGTTAATAAAACATTTAATGAGAAAAAGCTTTGTCCTTGATTCATGGGATACAGGCTTTGAAGCTGTTTTGTTAACATTAATGCTAATACCTTCTGAACCGTAAGGGCTAGAAATAAAATTTCCTCATTCCTCAAAATTCCTCATTTGCACCATATGATGTCATTTTCCGTCATGAAAATTTTTCCGCCATTTAGAATTTTGTGGAAAAACCTACTTTTTCGAACTCCTAAGCCGTTGTTAAATTTTTCACAAAAATTTAACCAGATCATCGTCGGACCATGCCGACAAAAAGTTATGGAATTCAAGTCGATTCATGAAACCGTGCTCAAATAATGCGCAAACAAATTTGATGAAGAGCACGCCAAAATGAATGTGAGGCTATATCTCCACAATGCTTTAGCAAACTGGGGTCTGGGAACCCCCGGGGGTCCTCCAGAAGCTTCTATGGGGTCCCCAGAAAATTTCAGAGAGTAAAAAGACATGATGAAGTCTGCCGAACATTCTAACTGTTTAATTTCTAAATGTTTCTCTCCTTTCTTGCCGTATACATACTTTCCAGAATTGTATGTTTGCTGTGTATCTTTAGTGAGTTTTTCTCACTATAGTCCCCTTTGTCTTGCTCACTGGGGTTGTAAGGCAGTATTATTAACGCAGTATGTAAGCTGCTTATATACATTTATTGTGAAAGTTTCTTATACAAATATTTTTTTATTAAAAATGTTCTTCTTAAGCTTTATACATCCAACATTAAGTATAGCCAATTTACGTTGGGAAACAATATGTTGTATTTATAATGTCACACTTACTATTTATCTAACAATTTTTTCATACATAAAAATAGATGAGTTTTAGAAATAATTTTCCTTGGCATCATAAAGTTTGAAAACCCCTGCTTTAGCGTATTCTGACCAAACTTAGTGTGTGTTATGACAATCATGACTTGAGGCTATCTGCACAGTTTTGGTGCAGTGCCACCTAGTGGTCAGGAGATATGAAAAATAAACGGTTTGGCCAAAATTCACAAAACTAGTCTCTTTAGACTGAACGAATTTTCCCATATTGGCCATTTTGGGTGTCGGCCATTTTGAATTTTGTCATAAAATGCTCTTTACGAACACATTGGCGTATCGTTACGAAACTCGGTATGCGTCTTCGGCACCATGCCCTGACAGTACTCAAAAAGTTTCTGTCTGCCATTTAGATTTTTGATTTCACCAAATTCGTCAGATCATCTTCAGACTGTGCCGACAAAAGTTATGGATTTCGTGTCGATAAAAGATACCGTTTTTGTATACCGCAGCAACAAAGTTGAGGCATTATGCCAAAATGACTCTGATGCTGTATCTCTGCAATGCTTTGACATATTGACACCAAACTTTGTCAGTGTCACCTCACTCTGACCACAACACATCAATTTGGTCACAGCGCCACCTATTGGTTCGAAAGTGATAAACCATTAAATCAAATGAGTAGTGATTGCATTTATGATTTTTTAGCCATTTTGAATAAACACATCTTAAAATGTCTTTAATATGCTCATATATTGATTTGTAAACATGTTAATGAATGTTATATTACAGAACTAGTATTACCTGAATCAGAATTTTCTCGTTTAATATATATAAAACATGTTTCTGTTAGTGTTACAACTTACATTTTGTTTGTTATAACATGGTGTAACTGTACTGTCTTACAACACTAACCAATTTCTCCTATAAACGTATTTGAGGACAAAAAGTACTCATTATAAACTACACCGGCATTTTTATTTAAATTTCTCATGACTTTTATTACACAAAATTAAAAGTATGCAGAAATATTAATTTTACAATGGCATGCAGCTGCAATAATACAAATATTCAAGTTTAAGCTTCTGCCCTGGTTTTATTTACAGACAGTGGGAATGTCAACATTGGGTGCCGGATGGGCCTCCACAGAAAAACAGTCCTGTGGAACGTGTCCCGCAGGAAATCTCGAATTAAGAGGGCACTGTAGTTTACGGCCACATCATGCATGCATCTAAACCAACCATGCAGTTAGGTTTCTCTCTCTCTCTTTCTCTCTCTCTGCTTTAATTGCATGTTTGGCTGTGCTCCAAGGCATTTTGTTTAGAATTTTGTTAAATTACAGGCCACTTGTGAATTGCAACCGAGTTTGCACAAGCCACCTTGCTGTGGTACGATACACTGGCTCTGTGTTCAGAGAAGTAAACAACACTAAGGGTTAAGATTAAAATGACTAGACTTTGTATTTGTATTGTTTTCTTATGCAGTTAATGAAGGATCAGGTTGGGTAATTTGATTATGTTTATGTAATGCAAAGACCATTGCTGTAGATGCCCATGTGCTGTGCTCATTGTTATAGAATAGCTTGTGTTATTATAAAAGAAGAGGAGAAAACATTTAAAGAATAGACGGAAGGCATTTTCACCTTTCAGAAATACTCAGCCCCTGTTTAGAGGCAGTAGTTTGTGGCAGAGAAGTGGTTTTGAACACATGTAATTAAATAAAAAAGCTTAATCCATGACCTGTATTGCAAATCAAAGAGAGTGCCTTCATAATCTTTTTTTTTTAATTCTCAAAACAAAATTCTTATAGAGCAGTGCTTTATGTGCATCAAACATTTTGTGTTATAAGCTCACACCAGCAATTTGTAATTTGATCAAGACATGTTTAGACTGTATCATAATGCTTGCACACTGTAACCGAATTAAGAAACACTGACTTTACCCAATGTGAGCCCTCGCACATACACCCTGTGTTTAACTGATTCATAATTTTGATGTTCAGATACCTTTAAGGACAACTTGGTGTAGAATGAGGCCCAATGCGTAACAAGCTGAAAACCAAAGTAAAGCCATTAGAATTATTAGTAAATAATTTGTAAGTAATTTGCCTTTTAGCTGATGCTTTTATAAAGACTGGGATACACTGCACGATTTTAGCATTTCAAATGATTTAAACGATTATTTAATTAATAATGCAATTTAAGACAAAATGTAAATTCGATGGTTCATACAATCCTGGCAAAATCGGTATCCCGGATTCGGCATGACATAAGGAATCCATTAGTCTCAGCCTCAGACGCCACGCCCACGGACCGTTGGCTGAACGTCTGATGCATATGGCACACTTTTCTGTCGTCATCTAATTGGTTGAATTCTACATGATGTCTGCGAGACTAGTGTGTTGCGTTCTTTAACGGTCAGCCTAGAAACAAATGCCGTGTCGCCAAACTCCCTTGTGGAAGAAGAACGCCGTCGCAAATTTAGCAACATCATAACTTTTAAACAAAAATGAATAAAAATAATCTGTTCAGCCATTTCTGTGCGGCTCAGTCCAAAGATCATCTGAGCCAATTTACGTAAAAATTGGAAAAGATTTGAAGGAGTAGCAAAAAAAAACTGAATACTGTACTTTTCAAAATGGCTACTACTGTAATGGGCGGAGTCTTAATGTAAGATGTTGAATGTAATCAGCATGAAGAGAGGAATCAGGTGAACAAAGTAATTTTTCTAGATCAAAGGGTTCAAAAGTTATAACCTTTAGAAAAGTGAATATTTGAACTGGTGGTGGCGCTATAGAGTTGGTCCTAGAGACTCCAAAATTAATCAAATCACTATTCATTACCATCTCTACAATTGTGCCAAATTTCATAATTTTCTCATGTTCTGGTCATAGGGCTGCCGTAGACTCCCATCCGGGGCTTGGCCCCTAATAAAACTTAGAGTTTGCTAAATCACAATTATAAACATGGCGGCAATTGTGAGTTGCATCTGCAGTATATATCAGTGGTAAAAAGTGTGACATCTCTCCAACATAAGGGAATTTCTTTTGTTAATAAAAAAGAAGCCAAATTGTTGGTGCCTGAATTCCCAAGTACAGCCTTAAAATGTAATTGAATCAGCATCTCTGTGACCTAGACAACAACTTAACCAAATTAAAACATAATAAATGACTGATTTGAGATGCTTGACATAGGCAGAATCTTTATTAACTGCCTCTCAAAGGGTTGACCTGAAAGTCTCAGTACAGCTAATTCAGATCGTTCCCTCTATTAGCTAAGCTAACAAGCTGACGCTGTGTAATTACTGCAAAAATGCACAGAATGTTAATTTAAGCTACTTTTCAAAAGTTTGGGGTACGTTTTTTTTTATTAATACTTGTATTCAGCAAAGACGCAACTTGATCAAAAGTGACAGTAACTTAGACATTTGTTACGAAATATTTTCTGTAACACTTTACAATGTTTAATTTGTTAACATTAGTTAATGTATTAACTAACCATGAGCAATACATTTGTTACTGTATTTGTTCATCTTTGTTAACGTTAGTCACTACAAATACAGTTCATAGTGCAATAACTAATGTTAACAAATACAACTTTTGATTTTAATAATGTATTAGTAAATGTTGAAATTAGCATTAAGTGTTGTTCATTATTAGTTCATGTTAACTAATGAAACCTCATTATAAAGTGTTACCAGATTTTCAAATAAATGCGGTTCTGTTCAACTTTCTAGCAAATCAAAGAATGTATAACAGTTTCCACAAAAATATGAAGCAGCACAACTGTTTTCAACATAAAAGATCTTTTCTTGATCACCAAATTAGCATATTAGATTAAAAAACTTTATATATAGGAAAGACGGTGCTGTACTGCTGTACGATTACTTATGAATGGGAAAAAGTGCGAATAAGCCCCGCCTTCTAAATGAAAGAGCCAATCATCGATTAGTAAAGTCATCGTGTCACTGCATCTGCCGTTAGAAGCTCCGGTTGCTATAGAAACTGCAATGTTTTGAGACGCGCGTTTATAATTGCGCATGCGCATTAGCTTTGTCCAGGCTGAGAAATTGTTTTTGTCATGATTCGAGCGTTTACAAAAAACATTTATGAGACAGTTGTCAGATTTCATTGGTGATTTCAAATATGAAATTTAATCGTAGGCTTGGCAAACAGTTTTGGAGAATTTGATGTTTCCCCCTTCAAAGAGATGCACTTGCATGCCCGAGAGGCGTTTCAAAGATGGCCGCCGAGTGAAATGACTGGTCTTAAAGGGACTTTGATTAGAATAGAGTGGTATGACATCACTTTGTAGGCAGCGGATTCAGCGAGTTAGCATCTGGTCCCCGCCCCCTTCCCAAAGTCAATGGGTTTTTTTAATGGGATTTTGGTTAAATGGCTGAATCGCTCGTGATTTTTTTAAAGCTGTTATGTGTCTTTGCTAACAAGTGGCTAAATGGGACTACAGAAGCTGTCGAGGAGATTAAACCTCATCACGCCGAACAGGTAAACTCAGTCCGCTTGTGCTTTTGTAAATTGTGCTCTTATAAACTATTCTAACTTAAACACTCTGGGAAAATGTTTTTAGATAAAAACTGGAAGGAGTTGTTGGAAGCTTAAGTTGAAGTCGAGCGACGGCGACTGCATTTAGGCTTAAAAATTCATAAAAGTTGTGAGAATTATCTTGATGGCCAAAACATGCAAGTATCATAAACTTTAGTTGATCACAGAGCTTGTTTTTAGCGATAATCCAAAAGCCTATGGGAAAATCCTATTGGGTTTTTCTCGAGGGAACCAGTGTGATGCCAACTGGCGATTGGCCTACAAAGTGACGTCATACCTGCACCTATGATTTCTGAAGGATCATGTGACTGGAGTAATGATGCTGAAAGTTCAGCTTTACCATCACATGTTAAAATGTAGTAAAATAGGAAACATTTATGATTTTTGATCAAATAAATACAGCCTTAGTGAGCATAAGAGACTTTCCAAAAACACTCAAAAATCTTACCAACCAGAAACTTTTTAACAGCAGTGTATTGGGTGAAATGCATTAAATGAGCAGCAAACAGCTCCATATTGGGCATCCAATAAAGATCAAAAGGGCAGCAGTCACTGGCAGCAACAGGAACCTATACATCAGAGCTCAAATATGCAAAATAACACACACAATCCATTCCTTTTTTACGACATAAAAAGGAACAATAACACGACTGGACTACTATTTTGGGTACCAAGAAAAACTCCATGGGTTGTCCTCTGTGGGGCAAGAGATTAGAAGAAGAGATTACAAGTTTTTGTGTGTGTGAGTATTTGAGTAAAGGTCAAGCTGAGTTGGTCAGCTAATTATGGGTCTTCAATGACCGGAGCAACAGGCCTCTCATTGAGAGTATGAATGAGTATGGCTGCCCTCACAGGGCGTCTCTGATTGGGCAGCGTCCTGTAGAGCCACAAGAATGCAAAGACTGGGTCGTCTGCTACTGTTCGATACATCACAGCTCTTTATCCCAATAAAAGACCAAGAAATCTAATCTAAAGGAATTTCATCTTTGTGGACCAACAGTCTGACTTCACAATATGGATTAGCGATTAATTAACTCACTCATACATGTGTACACATCACTAAAGCATTCTCTCACACACACACACACAATGAATGTCAAACATTTTTTTAAAGTGGCATATTGATAAAAAAAAGAGAAAGAATTATATAGTTCACAATCCAATTCAAAAGTATGCCGTTTTATTTTTGTCTGGCCAGTCATCTTGTTCTCTGACTGCCTTTTTCATTGTAGAATCTATCATCGCTGGAAAAATACAGGTTTTGAAGCATACAGAAGTTTTTGCAACAGAATTCTTCCGTCTACTCACGTCACATAGCACACTGTAGTTTAAGACTGGTGGAATGTCTAAAACAAGATCTTCTGGCATGTACTCACATGCATGCTGAAAAGGTGCATAGACAGGTAGACAGAAGTATGTAACACTTGTACATTTAAATCATTTATACAAAGAAAGATAGAACAGGTGTCAAACAAACCACTTACGACACCTGTAATTTTTTTCTGTAGTGTCTAAATAAAAGCTCCTCAGACATTAGACTTCTGAACTTCTAAACTTCTGAAACTGATACAAATTAATTAATAATGTTCCAAATGGAATTCTAACACTGTTCAAATAAAAAGAACATAAATTGAGTTTGTTTGAATACTGATATTATATTCCAAAAGTAACCTGAAACATATAAAACAGAAATATCAAAGCATTATGAGTTTTAAGCTGCATAGAATGAGTTAAAAAGCTTTTGTGCGTCATTAAATTGTAAACACTAAAACACTAGGTAAACAAATGTTTACAGAAAGAAAAAAATGTAAAGCCTAAAACTCCAAACAAACAGTTAAAAATTAATTTAGATGGAAAAAAAAAACTAAAGTTACTGCTAAATACAAAATTCATGAAGGAGCTAAATTTGGCCTAAAATAATCCTGTGCAAAACAAATGAGAAGGAATGTTCGTAGATCTGACACTCTCAGTAGTTTCGTTTCTATGGCATATGAATGGAGTGCACGGACAGTGAGGAACACCTGAGAAAGAAATAAGGAGAGATAGTTTTGTACATTAAATCAAACCTGATCTTTTAGGTGTGTGGCACGAGTAAAGCAAAAAAGTCATTGTTGACACTCATAGTAGTGTTCTTACTGGTCGAGAGCATGTGTGGGACAGAAGAAATGTCCTCAGAAGAGTCCTTTTATCTCCTCTGTCACAGGATCAAGGTCAATGTCATAGAAACACGGTCTAGTAGGCAAGCCTGGCATGGTGCTCATCTGAAAGAAATGCACAAGAAGAAAACATTTTGATTGGCAACAAATCTTTTTTTTGATAATCTGGGGTAGATATAAGAACTGAAGGTAACACTTTAGTATGGGGAACACGCATTCACTATTAACCACAACTTCTGCCTCAATAAACCCCTAATTTACTGCTTATTAATAGTTGTTACATTTAGGTATTGGGTTTGATTAAGGGATGTAGAATAAGGTCATGCAGAATAAGGCATTAATATGTGCTTTATAAGTACTAATAAACAGCCAATATCCTAGTAATATGCATGCTAATAAGCAACTAGTTAATAGTGAGTTAACTGAACCCTAAAATAAAGTGTTACCGAACTGAACAAAAGACGGATACATAGTTTTTGTTAAATGCGCATTTGCATTAGTCTTTATGACCTTTAGATTCACTCAGGATGGTGGTATGCACAAAAAAAACTTGCACGCGACTTTCACACTTTTATGTAGATATTGGGACGTGTTAAGTACAAATTTACAAAAGAAATTACTGTTTAGCAACTGCCGTTGAATCATGAATACTGAAACACTTGGATTAGTGCTGAATGAGGGGTACGTGCAGGCCTGCATTAAGAACGCATAGTAAACCCAAGGGCCCCCTTCATAGTAGCCCATCTACTATGTCATACTAAGTCATATCTTCAACATTTAATACTGTATATAAGGGAAATCCACGGGTGTGCATTACATGATTAGAATGAATGCCATGAAGGCAAGAAACCACCTGATGTGTTATTTTGGCAATGGGTCTTTAGGTCTAGCATTCTGAACACTTTAAATCAGACACAGAGATGAAGTGGTTTGGAAGGACAGCATTTATTCATTTATAAATTAATTAAGTTTAATTACGTCAAAAACATTGCCACGTCATTGTAGCTTTTTAGCATGCTATCGAAGCCATTTTATTAATAAATATCATGTTGGTAGCATTGACAGTAAGTTTCTGTGCTCCTGAATGTACGCAAAACTGTGAGCCCTTTACTACCACGGTGGTAAAACATTGCCACCGTCACAGCCCTAATTCAGTCTCAAAGAAGAGGTTGTTTCAAAGAAGTTAAAGCATGTTAAACAAACCACATTGCTAAAACCTATTCTAGGCAAATCATGTCACCTCCAAATGACTTCACTAGCAGACAAATCTAAACTACAAACAGAGGCTAATGCTGGAGACCATAAAACCAGACCTTTAAATCATTTAAATGAACAGTTTTTTAAAGAGACAATTGTGGTTCTTCTGAATTGTGCCTTGCTGAAACTGATGTGTCTATTACAACTGTAATAAAACATGGAGATGCCAGATCATCTTAATGTTTTAGAATATGAATTAAAGATGTTTGCAAATACTGAAAGGTCAGTGTATATACAAAATCAATATTCACAATATTCCCTAATGTTTTTTTTAAAAAAAAACTTTAAAAAAGGCTTTGAATGCAGTTAATAAAAGTAAAACTTAAGGTCATCATTTTTATGTCCAAAACAACAAAATCTGAAGCCAGCGGTCAAACCAAATGATTATATTAAAGAAATAAAAAAACATCTTTTAAAATACCACAGATTAAAATCAAGTGACTGGCACACATGTGAGACATGCAAAAGAAAGGAATTATCTAAAATTAAATTATCATTAAAAGACAGACCAAGACAGAAAAAGACAGGAAACAGTACATCATTTATCCAGCCCATGCAGAGAATGAAAACTGTACAACTCCCAGATATACGGTCCTGCTACACTCAAATCCAAACTGCCATGGACGCTGTAAATCTGAAATACTTTAGCTCCGATTCCTCATGACTGATTAACCTGTGTTTTCTGTGGTCATGTGACCATCAGAGGATGAAGGAAGACATTATCCACCCCAACTAAAAACAATGAACCAAAGCAAACTAGCTGGGTTTCCATCCAAACGTGAAGCGAATCTTTTCAAAGTTCACAAAAAAACAAAAACAAACGAATGTGAATTAGGTGCGTTTCCATCAAGTTGTTTGAATGAATGACAGTGGAATTGATAATCTAGTAACCAACAGTAAATAAAACACCATCAGCAGAAGCAGTCACGTGGGTTTAATGTTCGCTACGTCAGAATTTATTCGGCAAATGCGTTTCCATCTCCCATTATTTGCATTAACTCTTTTTTTGCAAAAGGGCAAAAACCAGCTCAAGTGAGCGTAAAAACTTATTTGCGAATTAAGGGATTTTTTTATTTAGCTAGCATTTCCATCACTCGTTTCTGATGCGATACTTCAAAACACATAAAAATAGGGTGATGGAAACAGCTTAACCCTCCCTCAAACGTCATTTTACTGTGGGCCACTATTGTCTATATGTCTATATTGTCTATATGTCTATTAATGCAGCTCGTCTGTCGTTCTTACTACTTTGAGTAAAGATAAAGGATGGAGCAAGATTTGTTTTACAAGCGTTTATGTTCCATCAGTCATTCATGCTAGTGCTGGGCTAACGTATGCGCTGTTATTGATGCAGTTCCCACATGAGCACCGCAATAAATGAGAAATACACACATGGGTTTGTTGATGGACACACTTGTTAATGCTGATGGTGTGGAATTTCAGCTGCAACATCCCATAATGAACCTCAAAATGAGTAGCGTATCACTGAGAAACTCCTGCTCAAGTTGTCCTTGTGATGGAGGTTCAGGTTGAATAACTAGTTCTTCAATGTTTCATCATCGGACTCACGCTCGGATTGATGTGGTAAAATCGACATCATCGTTACGGTCTTTACAGTGTGTACAATCACTGAGCTTTAGGAAGCCTCCGGAGCTGAAGTTCAGTTATGGTGATGGGAGTTTAGTCGATCACAGCAGACTGGGCCATCTGGCCAATCAGAGCAGAGTAGCTCACAGAAAGGAGGGATTTAAAGAGATAGATTCATCCGTCGAGTCGTGCAATGAATATTATGAGACAATTAAAGTGTTTTTTGACCTTTGATGCATGTAAACCTGTTGTAGGAGACTCCAAAACTAAATTAGGAGCCTTTAAAATAGGGGCACTTTAAGCAAAGAAATTCCCACAATTATTCCCATACACAATGCTCGATGTATTAACCGTTCAAGAACAAATAGCAACTTAATTCATTTGAGCATTTGGATCAAATTGGTTTTCCTTACCGCAGACCATTGTGTCTGGTAATAATTTCTACTGAACATGCTCATTGCACCATTCCGCTATTGATGTGTCCATGTCAGCGTGTTGGTCAGGTTGCCAAAACACCATAAGCCTTCCAGCAGTATCATCAGGAATTCATTGTGCGGCTTACAGCAGACACAGTTTTGGGCAATAAATTTCCTGAGCTGAATGGAAGCTAAGATCCGCTGAGTCCCATTGTTCTCTGGCTGACCCCTCCCTCACATATCTGGTGCATGACATCAGTTACTTCCTCCTGTAAGCCCTCATGCCTGCTTTGTCCCTCAGGGGCCAGCACTGAAAGTAACAGCAGGCTAACACACACCTGTCGGTAGCCTGAGCCGCACAGTAATGAACAGAAATGATTGGAACAGATATGGCTTTCCTGTATAATGATTACATGCCATTTAAAATGTAAGTTGTACCTAAGCTATGACTGAAAGACAGGGAACATGTGTTCGTAAAAAACACTTTCATAGCCCTTTTTACAGTGATACTATAAAAATACTAAGAATATTAAGAACACGTGTGACATTGAAGACTGGAGGAATGATTGCTGAAACTCTCATCCTTCCCTCAGGTAATTTTGACCCAAAACACATTTAAAAAAATAAAAATTGAGTGTTCATCGGAGTTGTCCAAGACCCTAGGACTTTTGTCGCACGAACCACGAATACACAAAAAAATTGACTGGATTTGAGGAGTTTTGTAAAATTTAAAAAAGTAACAAATCCTTCCCTCATGGGTCAATTTGACCCCCTTAGGAATGAATGGAATGCGAGGAATACTTCAGAATACATAGAAAAACCTAAAAATGCTCAGAATTCAAACTAAAAATGCTAAAGCGTTACCAAAAAAAGATTTGATAATGTCTGCATGTGTATCTGAATGCATTCTGAAGAGAAACTGACTTTAGGACCCAGCGGAGCAGCTCATTTGCTCCATATAGAGCTATAAGGCCATTAAGAGTCATGAAATATCATCTTATATTATTATTGGCAGAAACACCCAATGTAAGATATTTTGAGCTGAATTAAAAGAGTTATGCATGTACTTGAGTTATTTTAAATTTAAGTTGAAATAATGTGAAGAATGTGCTTAAATTACTAGATTTTATTAATAAATAATAAATGAATTATAATTTAAAATGTAAATAAAATAAAAATCTCCCAAAAAATTGCATTAAAAATAGAAAAAAATATTATCAAAATGAAAATGAAATAAGCTTTCTGGACCAAAAAAAAAGAAAAAAAATATTTTAGGGCTTCATTTTGACCCGCGAGGGAAGGATTTGTTACAAAGTGCGAGGGAAGGATGAGGGTAAGGAAGTAAGGAAGGAGGGAATACATGGTACTGAAGAAGAAGAATAATCTCCATTTTACTTCAGTCTTTCTTGTAGTTGGTGGTAAAGGAAATATTTAGCACAATAGCCTCTTTCTCACAACAATCCCGGTAAATTACCGTAAAATTACCAGACTGGCTTTACTGGTAAATACACAAATATGCTGTTCACACAAGCAATGGCATTCTGGCTTTTCACCGGTAAGAGACCGTTCACACATCAGCACCAAAATTCCAGTTAATTCTGTGATGTCAGTCATCGGAACTGATCTTTAAACGCCGCGCCGTTGTCTTAATTCACCAGCACTTTAGTTTCACTATCTGTTCAATCTGACAACATTTTTTGACATCCAAGTGACTGGCATGAAAGGATGATCAAACAGAACACATTTTTGCTCTTAAAAACACGAGACGCACATAATAATATCCAACTGCAGAGCCGCAACGCTGATGAATGGAAAAGGCTGGGTCTCGAGTGCAACACGTTGAAAAAGTTGCGAGACGTGGCGCAACGGTCAAAGATGATCATCTAGCACATATTTACATAGTTAAACTTTTATATCAAAAAGCTTACTGTAAACAGCGCGGTGTGATCACGTCATCTCCATAAGAGCTTATGATTGGCCCAAAGCAGACTTCATACATGAAATCAGAAATCTGTTTCAGTGTCGTAATTGCTCACGCTTGCTAAAACCTATTATCTGTATGTAGTTCTAAAATTAATATTACAACTTGTCGGACTGCTATAATTAATTGATATTTAGACAAACCGGCAGCATGTCAAGAACTTAAAAGAATCCATTGTGAAATGAGACGAACAAACAAACGTTCAATCGTTCATGCATGTTGTTAAAAATAAACTTCAGACATGTCCTGGCATTTCATAAGGGTGGAAAATGTATATCTTAAACTGAGGAGTTTGTTTTGAGGTAACTTGCATAATGATTTTACTGTAACCTCTAAATATCAAGGATATTTTATTATATCTTGAATGCAATCTTTCACTTTATATGTCCTTTAATGTTTAAGACTTATTTACATCTGAATGTATTACAAGCAAGCCAGCAAAATAACTAGATTTGAGGAAAGAAATATAGCAGCAGATAGAGAGATGATGAGATTACACTGAAGTTCAAAGCATTGGCAGTAAATTCTGAGCGGGGTTGAAGGTGAGAGGTCACAAGTGCTGGCCGTGTGTCCCGCAGCAGGCCCATGGAGATGAAAGGGGACAGAGCGGTGGTCAGACCGGAGGGGATGGGTCACAGTCACCCATCTCCCAGCACGCCACACCCGACCCTGACCCCGCATCGTAGCCAGGACCTCACTCTCAACCCGGAAATGAGCTTCCTTTCCTAAGCCTCGCCCAGCCCAAAAAAACACACAATGACAAAAAGATTCAAAAAGGCTGGCTCGATCAAACTGGGGCTATTAAAGGAAACTTCAGCAAGAGGAAGGGCTAGAGCCAATTAACAAAGCATGAAACATCTGTGGACAAACATTAGGGCCCTAGGGCCTATGGCCACACATGCTCTAAGGGTTATTTTTATAAGGCCGATTCATCATGAATCCTAAGTGAGAATCCAATAGACTTCTCATTAATGAAAACTGCCTTGACCAAACATTGTCAGGAATTCAGACAGAGAGATATACATGTCTTAGGCCAGGCAATATTGTTTTTTAGAGAGCAAAAACATTAAGGCAGAGGAATTTGGCCTGAGTGCTGTTTTTATAAGTCCCAATGAGGTTCAACCGTAATCCTGGATCCTATTAGTAACTGAAACATCAGTTACTAACCAGCAAAGGAAGTAATAAGTGAGGGATAATCCACGGCTAGCTAAGCATTAAACAATTTGAATGCACGGCGTGGAGGAAAAGAACAGTTGCCTCCGCAAAGTGCATTAAAATCGTTTAATGCACAGCTATCCGTGGATTATCCCGCTTATACCATGGTCAATTTCCAAAGTGACGTAAGTGTGTGTGCGCTTCAATGAAAACAGTGCATTACTATAGAACAGTGTATGAGTATTCAGACAGACCATGTTATAAAAGAACATGATATGAAGAGGTAGTGGATGGCATCAAAAGATTTAAAGCCATCAAATATGTTTGGAAGGAAAGTGTAGACATGCAGATAGAATGGAAAAGAAGAGTTTCCATCAGGTTTCGAGGATAATCACTTACAGTTCCAACTAAAGGGTAGATAAACCCTGCCCCAATGCTGGCACGGACGTCTCTGATGGGCAGGATAAAACCGGTAGGAACACCTTTTTTCTCAGGCATGTGAGAGAGAGACAGGTGGGTCTTGGCCATGCAGATAGGAAGAGCACCGAAACCCTGAGAGATTTACAGACCGTTAATACCCACATGAGACCAGCACAACATCAGCTCTGGGCTCTTGACATCCATTAAAACTGTTGTGTTGAGAGATGGTTATCTAACCATTTAATATCAATAAGCACACAGCTCAAGAAACATATTTGCTGCCAATATAAAACATCAGTGGTAAACAAATACTCAGATTAAAGTATTACAATTTTTCTGCATTGTAAACGTGTTTTCTATTTTTTGTCCTCGAAAGTATGAAACAGATTTAATCAGATTAAATAAATACATTCAAAAATCTGTTGTATATAAATATTGTAGTTTATAACTATGTACTGTTATATTAATGCCTATAATCCCTCTGGTGCTCTTTGTGTGGCAGTCAAAAATTACCAAATTTTATTATACGTTTTTTTTAGTTCGATCATGTTTTTTTATTTAATATTTTGTATTTTTAGGGGATTTTAGGTACTAAATTATATTTATGCTGTAGTTATAACACATTTATTCACTTTTTGAGCATAGGCCTGAAAATGAAATTTCCAACTTAAACTGCCATAAATCTTGAATGCTTTAGAGCACACACTACAGTTTGATCTCTTTTCAAAGAAGACACGTGGCAGATTATTGCTGAAGTGAGAAAAGTTTAAAAAGGTGAACTTATAAGTTACAGAATTTTATGTTTATTGTTATGAAAAAAAAATACTATTTTCAATTTTTATATGAAATATATATTTTCAAAAACATTTTACTGTAAAACTGCAAGAAAATCAAAGCTATGAATCTAAACAAGTTGTGCTCCACATTCGAGCTTGATATCTCAAAAAATTAGCTTTCAGTAAGATTTTATTTGGGCGCAATATCAAAAGTTTCCAAGATGAATTTCGTCTACCATTAATTTCCAATGCGCTAATTTTTGACCGTGAGGAGCACAAGTGTGGCTTTTTTTCAGGACAATTTAACCTTTTAGAATAATGTCCATGTTTTTTTGTGTGTGTTCACATAGCAAGTGCCAAAACCTTTACCAAGTTGTGTACCATTCTGACGAAGTAAAAAAAAAAAGAAAGTAAAATGTTTCAGTAAACAATGACCAAAGAGCACCAGATGGTTAAAAATGATAAAATAGAGATGAATATTGAATATTAACAGGTTGAAAATATTTATATAACCTATAAAAAAACAAGCTCAAATATCAAAACTGTACCTGTTGATTGTAGTAGTCTATTTTAGCTTGAGCCTCAGGTGAAAGCTCAATGTCATCAGCTCCATAAACCTTCTGTGCAATCATCCGAATTTTCTCTACAATAGGATCCTGTTATAAAGAAGAAAAAAAACAGACCACAATAATTACTTAACAGATCAAGAGTAAAACATTTTTTATTATCAGCTCTAAAATGTAGCTTCTGCCTCTGTGGTGGTCATAAATCCCCCCAGTCAGTTTTCTATGTAGAAGAATGGGATAGCAAGTGCCCAGACCTCTAATAGGATAATAGAGGCCAGCCAGAGCCAAGAGCAGAGATTACCGTGACTTTCATAGCATCACTTAAGCAAAGTCACAACCTCCAAACTCACTAAGGTTAACTCAAACCAGCTGATGGCTTCACAGCCTCCCACCTCAACCTGACATACACACTGCAAAGCGCACAAGACGCTTCTTTAGATACGATCATATTTAAACCACCCAGAATCAATTTGCTCTGTCTTTGAGGGAATTCAGGGAATTCAGTCACCAGGGTGACTATGAGCATGAAATTGTCCAGCCATGACTCCACAGGAGTATAAATATGAGGAAGCACAAAGGCCAAATTCCCTTATTCATTCATCACAATGAGTAAAACCAAAGAATATAGTTCTGATGTGCAGCAAAAGATTGTTGAGCTTCACAAAATAGAAAGTGGCTGTAGGAAAATAGCTAAAGCATTGAAAATCCCCATTTCCACCATCAGGGCAATAATTAAGAAGTTCCAATCAACTAAAGATGTTACGTGTATATCGCCCTAATGCACAGCGAGGAGGAGCGTTTGAGTAGACAAAGACTCTCCAAGGATCACAGAGATTCGCAGAGATTAGTTGAGTCTTGGGGTCAGAAAGCCTTTTAAAAAAATCGAACAACCCCTATAAATCACGTTGTTTGGGAGGGTTTCAAGAAAAATCCTCCTCGCTCATCCAAAAACAAACTCCAGCATAGTTATCAGACACGACTGGAACTTCAAAAGAAACCTGGTTCTGTGGTCAGATGAAACTAAAATAAAGAGCTTTTTGATGTGTTTGGTGCAAACAGGGATAAAAAGTACCCCATGCCCACAGTTAAATATACAGCTGGATCTTTAATGTTGTGGGCCTGTTTTTTTGCTGGAGGTCCTGGACATCTTGTTCAGATTCATGGTATCATGGATTCTAGCAAAAACCAACAGATAAAAAAATCAAAACCTGACGCTTCTGCTAGAAATCTTATAATGGGCTCAATATATTCACTTTATAATGTTCGTATTGTTTTTTTTTTTACACAAATTAATCGCATCTGGCCCCACCTGCAGATTGTACAGGAGTTGAAAACGGCTCTCCTGGGATGCGGCTTCCTTCACAGCATGTGCCAGCTCCACAGAGCCCCGCCCACCTCTGGACCAATGATGACACGGAACAGCGGCTGAGGCCCCAGAAGCCTCTGCGATGCGACACACCAAGTCAATCTCTGCTTGAGTGTCAGTCCTTCAAAGAAAGAGAAATGTTATTAGTTCTGACAAGGCAAATCAAAATGGCACAGGGCAAAGAACATTTTGGCTAAACATCAAAAAGCGTGCAAAACGGCTCAATTAGGACACAGTCTTTGGCTGCTTTTAGACCAGAGCACTTTGTTTAAAGGGGTCCTATTATGTCCTTTTATGAAGTCTTGATTTTGTTTTTGGGGTGTAGTAGAATATGCTTTCATGCTTGATTGTTCAAAAAAGGCACCAATTTCGAGGAAGCCCCTCCTTCCGAAATACAAAATGTGTTGTGATGGGCAACGTTTAGCGCGTGTTTGGGAAATGTCACGGCCCTTACCATAACCGCGAGCTCTACTCAGACGTAAATATTAAGGATGCAGTCAATTTCAAACCAATTCAAGCCTGATTCAGGTTTAAGAATGTTAAACAAGAGGTCGTCCAGAACGGATTTCATGCACAGACTTTGCAAGCACGGATTTCACAGGACGTTTCAGAGTGGCATGTTTTTTGTAATATTCTTATACATTTTAGATACAATGTTATACAGCATTTAATCATGATATTTGTCGGAAAATTATGGTAATTCAAACAGTAATCGATCACAACACCAAGGTTTTGTATAGGGATGCACCGATACCGATAATTCTTTATATTTAATAACCGATATATTGGCCAAGAAATCTAAATCCATATGTAATTTTTGAGAGCCTGATTACAAAACCAAAAGTCTCACCATTAAAAGCTATGATCCAAGAACACAATTATGATATTCTCATTATAATTTTATGTAGCCTATATGACAGACTTGCACTTAACTGTATTTTCCTTTTTTGAAATGATTCCAATCATATTTTAAGCAACTGAAAACCATCATGAGCCGCTTTTCCACTCCTTTTTCTCATTGCGTAACCGTTCTATTCTGTGCCGATCCAGGCCAGCTGGTACGGTTCTGGTTTCATTTTCCACTGTGGGGCTGATAACGGCCGCTCTTTGGAATGTCATACAAAAGCGTCAGTCGGTTCCTTGGCAACATAACGGTTTACTGATGATATGAGACATAAATAACTAACGCATTATAGAGGATGATCAGCTATTTATTTTAATTGTATTATTAATTTGTGTATGTGTCACTTAAATAGAGAGTTTAGCCAGCTACAGAGAAACTGGTAGCCAGGCAACAGACAAGTGAGCAATCCTGAGTGACGACGGTGAACAGTGCGCATCTGAAGTGTCTCAGCTGAAGGAAATAATACATTATTTATCGTCTGAATTTTACCGATAACATTACAAATGAATATAATAGGCCGATATCGATATATCGTGCATCCCTAGTTTTGTAACAGCCTTACAAAGAGTGAGAGCTACATTAATACGGTATCAACACTAATGTTGGCAAAAGCTTTGCCCTTTGTTTACATCATAGCAACAACATAAAACTTATAATTGGAACTGTAAATCGAAAACGCAACTACAAATAATAAGACATACTTACAAGTTGTGATCCATAAACAACAGATCCTGACAAAGTGGGAACTGCTCCAATTCAGGAGAAGCTTTTGTGCGGCGCCTGCATTGTGGTTCTGGAAGCTGTTCTCCATAAAATGTGCGGCGCACAGATCAACGCTGGGGTTATAATGTTCAGGAACAGTGTTTAAAATTAATTTAAAGTTCGTCAGCCAAAGAAATGACTTGAAAAAAAACAGCATCTCTTTGACATTGTCGGTCTTCTCTAATGCAGCTCAACCAGGCCTTGTATCCTTTTTTGCATATTCCATGGGCGCTGATCATTTAAAAGGGTACTTCACCACTGGAAAGATGAATGTGTATTTAAATTGGGTCATTTATGTAGTAGAAATGTGAAATTATTTTAGAAGTTGGTGCCTTCTAGACTGAGAAAAGCCAGAAAATTTATTTTTGGCTTATTTGGATGAAAGACAACAACTCCCAGAATGCACTTGTTTCGCTGCCCTACAAGGCCACTCCCACTGGTTACATCACTTGCCACTGTGGCACCACCCCACCGTCGTTTTGATTTTTATAGTGATAAAATCATTTAGTTCAGTTAGAGAACAGACACTACAATTAAAAACTGAACGTGTCTGCTCAATACAGCGTGAGCCGAACGAGATTCGCCCGCACACACCAGCAGCAGGAGTCAGATTTCATTCATCACAAGAGCGAAGAGCTGACAGACAAGATGATCACGTGATTTGGTTTCAAAGCGAAATGTAAAAGCACCTTTTTAAGTGAGTTTGTCATTGTACCTTTTTGTTGTTGTGTTTTTCATTAAGAATAATAGGCTAATGAACCCACAATTCAAGCAACCCGCCCCCGAATTGGCGCTAATTCTAAACCAAAACTAAAATGAGCACGGCCGACCGGGCATTCATTCACGGCCACACAGTCATTCACGGTGTGTGTGCACTGCCGCGTTTTCAGTTCATGCCTATGGAAGCTTAACTTTCATAGAAATTCATTGAAAACAATCGCTTTGCTCCGCACCTCTCCGTTATGAATGCCCGGCGGCCGTGCACATTTACATTCTGTGAGTGAGATCCCACCCCTATGGGCGGGTTGAAAACATGCAGAACTAGCTCCTACTACTGGCTGTAGTCTCTAGCCTCTGGCCAAAAAATGACGATATTTGCGTCATCTGAGGCTTTTTTCCAGACATAAAATACATAAATCTCTCGTCTCAGGGGGATATGAGGGGGGAAAGCACGATCATTCGAATATACTACCGGGTTTCTACGGATACAAAGCTTAATGCTAATCGCTGAAGTAACCCTTTAAATGTGTAACATTATGACTTCACAAAGCCAGGAAAAAACGTGCTGTAGTCCAAACGAGTCGTTCGTTGTAGTTCTTGGAAAGTGGGTTCTGTTAAATAAAATATCTCCCCTTGGAGTGGACTTTGAGCTTTGTAACCTTGCAGATGTTTTTCATGCTCAAACAGCAACATTACACACTAACTAAAGCTGAAAAAGTGGAAAAGCATAATAGGACCCCTTTAACTATTGGTACTCTGGTTTGTGTCAGCCATGTTTTTTTTTTTTTTAATGAACCATAATTTTTAAACATCATGTTTTAGGAAGAAAATGCATGCTGGAGAATAAGTTTTTCTAGATCAATCCTTACTTGAAGACATTCAGAGCAACAACCACTGGGACTCCAAAGAGATGAGCGATCTGAATCTGCTTCTTCAGGTTACTGCAGCCATCTGCAACCAGCTGCAAATTCTGAAGAAGAAAGTAACATTTAACATTTAATTCATAAGATTTAAAATAAGTGCATTTTATAGAAATGACTTATACAAAAACAGAAAGCATTAAAATCTTAGTTTGATCTGAATGGTTCATCAGGATCTTCATGAAAGGATGAGTCGGTTTGCCTTAGAGTCATACGTCATCCAACCAGCTTAGCGTTCAGAGGAAACTTCTGTCTCTCGCTCACGGAGCAGAACCAGTCTCTGAGAATAGCTCTCCAAAGCTCAGGAGACATGCTTTGCTGCTTTCTGTTTCTCATTACAGAACCACACAATTAGCTTAAGCACTTGAGTTATTTTCTCAGCTGGGTTGCTTTAGCGAGACTGATGAAAAGCAGGTACAGTATTTCTTAGACTACAACTCCCATTACGCCTCTGTGTCTCTAGCTTCAACAACACAGATTGTATTTACCCTGTTAATTGAATAACACAAACCACATTAGGGAGGAAGAGGGGAGCTGGAGATGTGCTCTGGGCCTTTGCTCAAACACTCATTCATTTACTCCCCGACCTCCTTCCAACCCTCTTAATTTTCATCCTGCCTATGGGGAGCAATATCACCACTTATTGTTAGAGTAGGATAGTACATAAGTTGTGTTAACCCTAAAATGGGCAACACAGACATTTGTGAGGCTGTGGGGAGAGGCAGGAAAAGTGTAGGTCTCATTTCTTGGTTTCATGTTGAAAGGGTGTTTGTTGTGAATATTTAGATCTGGTGACTTCCTTCATACTTTCTTTGTTTAGCTCATGGGCAGCATTTAAAAACAACATGACCACCTGTAGTGGGAAATCTACTCGCCTTCAGATCAAAGTTGATATATTTCACATATTTACAATATTTGGAGGGGACATGCATGTTTAAAAAGTTGTTAAGCGTTAGCTTATTACGTTTGTTGAAATTTTATATATTTAATTTTTACATTTTTCATAATCTGTCTATAAATGTTTGTATCCCCCAGGATACGTCGCCCCTTTAGGGGTATAAATTAATTGAAAAAAGATTGCTTGTTTGGCAATGCATGTTACAACACTTCAGCCACATTTTTTAAAACATTTATTCTCTCATAACTTAAACTAAACACTTTGTAAAATTCTGTTGAACAATAATTATAATGCCTATTTATGAATCTATTATAGCCTACTGTATCATATTTAATACACAAATTTGAAGCAAGATTGGGAAATAAACACTGCTTACCTCATCAATATACTCTTTAGGTAGTGGTACACCAGCTGTAACCTTTAAAAATACAGATATATCAAATGTATTTTTAATGCAGTCATGCACATGAAGAGACATGTGAATATGCACACACACACTTACATTTGGTCCACCTCCATGCATCTTCAGAGCCCGTACAGTGGCTACCAGCACCACAGCATCAGGCCTCAGCCCAGACGTCCGACACTTAATGTTGAAGAACTTCTCCATGCCAATGTCCGCACCAAAGCCAGCCTCCGTCACTGAGCAAGGAAGGAGCAGGAAATCAAACAATGTTGAGAGCTTTTATAAATAAGACATTGATATAATTGATACTGGTATAAACAAACATTCTGCACCAATGCCTTATTATCACTGCACAGAGCCAGATAAACATGCTTTCTCACACGTAGACATAAAAAAGCAACCAACAATTATGTAGTAATCTAATTGTCCCCACATTCCAGGAAGAGTTTTTGCCATTCATTTATAATAAGGACATAATTAGAGCCATTTTAAGTGAGCATGTAAGTGCTCCACATGTTACTGCCATCATGAGTGAGCGATCAGTGCTGACAGTGGTGGTCAACACATGAGCAGCACAAACGGTTTTGATCAGATGTTTTCAACTCCACTATTTTCATGCCACTTTAGTTTGTTTTGTGTGTGAGAGACATTTACTGTGTTTAAACAGGTCAGCATTAATGCGTGTATGTGCCAATGAATAGTAAGCACGTGTGGAGTCTTTCCACGCATCCATTTTTCCCAGAACCCTGCAAGCTTCCTGTGCTACTTCCCAGGCCTTTGGAGCAGGAGGGAATGGGAAGGGTAATGTTGTTATTTCCACCAGAAAGGTCTGGCATATTTTCTGTGTGTGTGTCTGTGTGTGTCTGTGTGTCTGTGTGCACATCGGAGTGAGGACAAAGTGAGAATAGTGAGGAACTTTTAGCCAGTCCTTACATTCTGACACCACAGGGTTAAGACTTGGTTTTAGGGTTAAGGTTAGGGTAGGGGTTAGGCACTTCATAGTGATGGTTAAGGTTAGGGTAAGGGGACAGGGACTGCATTATATCAATGAATGTCCTCAAATAAAAACAAAGAATGAAAGGAAGGCAGGAGGGGATGCATATGAATGAAGGAAAAGATAGTGTTGTAGTACTCAAGACCGGTCTTAAGACCATTTCTTGTCTCGGTCTCAACAGCATTCGTACTTGGTCTTATCTTAGTCTCAGACTAAAAGAGGACTTTGATTTGATCTCAAAACCAGTCAAGACCACAACCGTGAAGATATCCCTAAATTGCCAGTGCATTGTCTGATTTATTTCTTAACATCATTAAAGGATTACTTCACCACGATATTTTACTCACCCCCATCTCATCCAAGATGTTCAAAGCATTTTGAAGGGCTTCAGAGGCTCTGCGTGATCCCAGACGAGGAATAGGGTCTTATCTAGCGAAACGATTGGTCATTTAAAAAAATAAAAAAATGACCTAAACCTAAATTGCTCATCTTGTGCTGCTCTGCGACGAGCCATGGATTGCGCAATCATGGCGGAAAGGTCACGCAAGACGTAGGAGGAAGTACCGCCCCAAGCAAACGTGCGAGGACTAATACAAATGCCCTTTTTCCAAAAAAACACTCCATCTTTAACTTCAAAATCGTCCAACATTAACTTTTTTTTTGCTAAAGGGCCGTTTGTATTAGTCTTCGCATGTGCACTTTGTAAACACAGGGCCGGTACTTCTGCCTACGTCTACCGTGACCTTTTTGACGTGATTGTGCAATCATTGGCACATAGCAGAGCAGCACAAGATGAGCAATTTAGGTTAAAAAGTATATTCATTTAAAAAAAGAAAATTTAAATGACCGATCATTTCGCTAGATAAGACCCTATTCCTCATCTGGGATCGTGCAGAGCCTCTGAAGCCCTTCGAAGGACTTTGAAACTGCATTGATTTGGACCTTCAACATTTTGGTTGCCATGGAAGTCTGTGATGGGGAGAAAAATCCTGGAATGTTTTCCTCAAAAAACTTAATTTCTTTTCGACTGAAGAAAGAAAGACATGAACATCTTGGATGAGATGGGGTGAGTAAAATATCAGGAAATTTTCATTTTGGAGTGAACTAATCCTTTAATGTGATTTGATGTAAAACTTACTGCTTAAAATTCAATCAATCAATATAACTTATTTCTAATGTGATTTCTTTTATTACTGTTTTGCCAGGTTCGAAATCAATGAAGGATCGTCTCAAACTCAAATGCCCAAAATTCATATAAACGCCCACAAAATTCAAGATTTTGCAAAAAAGTACTTGTATGAAATCTCGTTTTTATATTAGAACATAGGATATAATTAAGCAATATCACAAGAGCAAGAGAGCTGTTTTCACAAATATGAGCATGATTGCAAACGTGATATTGATTTTATACAAACCTTCAATAAACAATAAACAGTTAATGTTAAGTGACTTTCATTTCGACAAGTTACTATCCTACTCCACTTACTGTTGGAGTAGGACAGTACATAAGTTGTTTTAACCCTAAAAATGGGCGACGTATCCTGGGGGATACAAACATTAATAAACAGTTCATGTTAAGTGACTTTCATTTTAAATGCTGTAATGTTATTTCCATCAAGAGGTGCATACATTTTTGGTCCAGATCTTGTATTAACAATGCAAGAGCCCAGCACTCTGTGAAGTCTCCTCCAGGACACCCCAAAGACTTTCAATGAGTTTAAGGTCTGGACTTAGAGGTGAAAATGATCCTTCATGCTCCCTCCCAACCGTTCTTTCACAGTTTGAGCCTGATGAATCTGGACATGTCATCCTGGAATATGGTCTTGATGTGTCTTCCTACATGGTTGTTTAAGAAATGAAAAGCTACACAATCCATCAATTAGGATTGGAAGAACTGTTGCCAAACATATAACATGCTAGAAATAACTGCAATAATGATCCAATCACAGACTCTTAAGCATTTGCCCATTTAAATCCAAACAGCGACTTTTCTTTGGCCGGGCAGTGTATAAAACATTTCTCAGACAGTAGATATGGATCTTTTAGATGATTTTGAGGAGTGCTGGTCTGGTCTTGGTCTCGACTCGGTCTCGCCCTGTCTTGGTCTTGCACTGCGCCCGAAATCGAATACTTCTCTACTATATAGTATGCCAAAAGCAGTATGCCAAAAGAGTAGTGTGTCTTAATTCATAGTATTCAAAAAACAGCCTCCGGATAACCTACAACTTCCGGCAAGCAGTGCGCATTTGATGAACACTTTACTATCCCATGAGGCCATGGGAGAGGATTTATGAATGGAGGTGAAGCAACGCAACTGACGCTGGTAGGTTATGTAATAATGCCAACATGGAGGATGTAGTATGTCCGGATTACATTCATACTACACACATTCGCAAAGTCAGTTCAAATTCAAATGTAGTACCTACTCAGAGAATAGGTGATTTCAGACACACCATTGGTCTTGGTGTCAACCCCACAAAGTCTTGGTATCAACTTGGTCTCGTCTTGGTTTAGGTTTAGGTGGTCTTGACTACAACACTAGAAGGAGGTGCACAGCACTTAAACCTCAAAATGCAGTGTCAATATTAAAGCACAAAGTGAGCCTACTGTTGAAGTTATCTGTAATTTTGCTTATGTATGCGTGTGTGAAAGACCAAAAAATAAATAAAATTAAAAAAAAATTATTTTTTTTTTAAATCACAGAATCAGAGTGTTATCCTGGAGGCCACGCTTATGACCTTGGGAAGACCAGCTGCTGTATGAAAGTAAACCACCTCCTAAACGAGTGTACATCACCAGGCCTCGTGTCATCCACACACCAGTCAGGCTCAGATTTACAGCTGTCTCAGGTCTGAGAGAGAATGTGAGTTGGGGAGTATGTTATCGCCCTTCAGGAACTTTCATAGAATTCAGAATTATCAGCACATCTATCAGTCTGAGGCCTGAGTGTAATCAGTTTAGTTTGAGTAGACTAAAGGTTACTACCATGCCGCTCTGGTATTCCTGAGCACTGCAGTGGTTTTCCTGTGAAGCGGATCTGTTGTGTATAATCAGCTGATAGGCAATGTCCTCCCTCTCACCCACAGCAAAAACACTACATACCACACATACCTTGGCTTCAGGTAACGCATACACGCGTCCCTCCTTCACTAACATCTCGCAAAAGTCAACAAACTCCCAGCATTCCTGCTGTTTGTTGATGCTGATGCTCCAAGTATAATATGAACTTCTTTGAATGTAAGAAGAGAGAGGGGTCCTAGTTCCTTGTCTTTCGAAATACCGTAAATCATATGTATATATCAATATGACTACTGAAATAAATATAGCTGCAAGCAGCAATTATCAGGGCCAAGCACAAACACATGATAAGTCATGCCAACATGGCTGGGAGCATCAGACCAACTGCAACAATGAGCAATTAAAGACATTTAGATCATTTTAGGCAAAATGGTTGAAAAATCATTAATACAATCATTAGTACAATAAGGTTTATCACTTTCGACCAACAGGTGGCGCTGTGAGCAAATTGATGTGTTGTGGTCAGAGTGAGGTGACATGCGAAGTTTGGTCTCAATGTCAAAGCATTGCAGAGATACAGCCTCAGAGTCATTTTGGCATCATGCCATGAACTTCAGTTGCTGTGGTATATGAAAAAGGTTCCCAATCAACACAAAATCCATAACTTTTGTCGGCACAGTCTGAAGATGATGCAATTCGATTTTGGTGAAAATCGGACCAACGGTCTAGGAGGAGTTAGAAAAAGATGCTTTTTAAAGAAAATCAAAAATTGGTATCCATGTGCTCGGCATGACCCAAGGAATCTATTAAGACCAGTTTACAATAGGCTATATTTTACAATAAGCCCATTACAATAGGCTAATTTATTCAAAAGTTATTAGCATTTTTGGAAATTTAATTTTGACCACAAGGTGAGGCGCTGCCTCAAAACTTTTTGAATACCTTCAGGGCATGGTGCAGAGGACAGTTTTGTAACTATACGGCAATGCATTTGTAAAATATAGCATTTTAAGACAAAATTCTAAATGGCCAACATAGGAACGCACGACTCTGCGTGCTGCATCAAATCTAAAGAGATCAGTTTTGCGATTTTTGACCAAAGCGTTCAGTAGTTATAAGCAAAAAAAGCATTTTTTTCATATCTCCTGAACACCAGGTGGCGCTGCACCGAAACTGTGCAGGTACAATCAGGTCATGGTTGTCATAACACACACAGAGGGTGCATCTCAATCAGCTCCCTAGTTAAGTATTCGAGAACAGTTTGAAGATGATGTGGTTACATTTTTGTGAAAATTGGACAAACCGTCTAGGAGTAAAAAAAAGTTTTTTTGGCAAATTCAAAATGGCAAAAAAAAAAAAAAAAAAAAGACGTAAAATTACGTTGAATCGTCTTGAGCCAAGGAATCAGCCCTTGCGGTTCAAAAGTTATTAGCATAAACGTAAGTGCAACTTTGGACAGTTGGTGGCGCTAGAGGGGTTGAGTTAGAGACTCCAATTTTGCTATGGTGACAGTTCAGACTGTCCTCTATCAGTGTGCCAAAGAAATTTCATAACTTTAACGCAAGCTGTTTTATGGGCTGCCGTAGACTTCCAAAGCGGAAGAAGAAGAAACGGAAGAATAATAATAATAACGATTAAAATAGGTGCCTATGCACCTTCAGTGCTTGGCCCCTAATCACAGTTATTATTAGTAGTATGATTATTATGATTACTTAATTTCTTCATATTAAAACATTAAACCATCAAACTTTTATTTTTAAAGAAAACCACAGGAGCCCTTAAAGCTTCTCTTTATTGTCAACAGCCAGTTACAAGTTTGAGAAGATGGTTGCCACATGCTGTGTTCCCAGCTGCTCTGAGATGCTGAAAACACTGTACGCATAAGAACACTGTGCCGCGCTTCACTCTGAAACACACCGCGCATACATTTATTTAATTAAAACGCAGCTTTTACAATTTGATAAAATCACGCTAAGCCATATTCGCAATTTCGGTTTCTATATTTTGAATAATTGTGCAGCCCTAAAAGTTCCCTTTCAAACGAATTGACTATTTACACGCTAGCAGAAAAAGCATCTCAAATTCCAGAGGCTGTAACTCAACACGGCTCTTGGCCAGTTTGGTAAGCAGTGTTTTCATTGGGCTCGCACACTTTAGCTTGTCCTTAAATGAAGGGGTGAAGCTTACACTGCTCTTAGTGTGGACCACAGGGCCTCCGCCATTCCCAGCATTCTTTTAGTGTCTGGGGCATGTCATTGAGCAGGGGAGGGAGGGACAGGGAATAAAAAGGATAGAGAGGAGCAAAAGAATGAGAGAGAAATGGTGATAAAGTGTGTGTGTGTATTCATGTTTTTATATCCCGGTGGGGACTTGAATGCACACTGACTCATGGGGACTCGTGTCACTGTTGGGACCTAAACTGAAGTTCCCATGAGGAAACAAGCTTATAAATCATACAGAATGAGTTTTTTTTGAAAATGTAAAAATGCAGAAAGTTTTGTGTGTGTGTGTCTGTGTGTGCGTGCGCCCGTGTGTGTGTGTGGAATTACAAGCCTGTATGTTCAGGTGTGCCGACACTGAGAGGATTAGTTAAAAAAAAAAAAAAACATTCTTCTGGGTTTTAAGATAAAGGATTCAATGTTGTACCAAATTCCAAATAGGATTTAATTGTATTTTATTAATTATTAATTATTTTATTAATAATTAATTAATTCATTATTGTCGTCTTAACGTAACTTATATAACCAAAGCCATAAATTGTTAAAAATTAAACCGTTCTTGTTTTCTTCCACAGTTTAGCATAACAACAAGGCATGCCACGAGCCAATTACCCACTTAGAGGCATCAGTTAATGTTATTCTAAGTGGGATGTCTAAGTCTAAAAAAAATACCCTAATGCAAGTTGCTACATGTGTAAGTCAAAATTATACACTAATATTCAAAAGTTTGGGTTAAGACTTTTTTTTTTTTTTTGAGGAAATTCATACTTTTATTTTAGCAAGAATGCATTAAATTGATCAAAAGTGACAGTAAAGACACTTCTAATGTTACAAAAGACATAAATGCTGTTCTTTTGAAGGATTTCTGAAGGATCATGTGACACTGAAGACTGGAGTATATGATGCTGAAAATTGTGCTTGTCCATCCCAGGAATAAAATGCATATTAAAATGTATTGAAATAGAAAACAGTTATATTAAATTTTAATAATATTACTGTTTTACTAAATTTTTGATCAAATAAATGCAGTCTTGGTGAGCATAAGAGACATACTAACAAACTTTTGGACAGAACTGTTTTATATATTTAATATTTTCAATTACATACACTACTGTATATCATGTAATTATATTTCATTGTGTTTATATTATTCATCAATTGTAGGGCCCGTAATGGGGAAAACGCGGACACGGAATTTACCGTTTAACGCGGAATGTCATGGAATTTTTGATGAATGAAAAAAAAAAAAAAAGGAATAAAACGGAATTTGGGAAAAAATAAAACAGATTTAATAGGGCCCTACAATTGTTGATTGATAAGGGTGATCAGATTCTGTAGGGTGATCAAATTTTGCACAACACCAGTTCTTTGTGATTTTATTGAAGCTGTACAGGCCAATGAGCATGTGCGACCACTCATGAGCAGGAGTCTGGTTTAAACCTGTTGTAACTTACCCCCAGCATAGCCTTTGTCTCTAGTCAATGAAAGCATGCAACTATAAAAAGCAAACGCAGTGGTGTGCGACTGAATGTGTTTGTTTGTGTGTGTGTGTGTGCACCCACCAACATAGCCTTCTTCTCCAACCAGTTTAAGAGCCAGCTTGTCTGCCAAGACAGAGGAGTTTCCATGGGCGATGTTAGCAAAAGGTCCAGCATGCACAAACACTGGAGTACCCTGACATGACAAAAGACAAACAATATCAGTGCAAACCAAGCAAGACCTGCATTGCAAAATATCACACATTAGCACACACTGTGCCTCAAGATGAAAACTACAGCAGAAATTGCCAGTTAAGAGCTGGTGACTGACAATACAAGCTGTAGGGTTCAAGTGGTCAATCATGTGGTTGAGCTTGTAATGTTAGCTCCATTTTATCTTCAACTACAGTAAACTTTAAACATTCTGAAAGTCTGTTGCATCATCATCAGCCAGAAAGCATTTTAATCGCAGTGAAAATGTGTGGTTTGAACTGATGACCCTGAGGTCCTCTGCAACTTCCCAAACACTGAAAAGCGACACCACATACACTGACAGCTAAAGGGACAGGAAGGAGAGAGTGCAGGAAGATGGAAAGGGAGTACATACAAAACAAAGGATGGAGTGATGGTGAAGTCATTTAAATTCAGGAAAAGGATGGAAGGCTGAAGAAAAAAAGCTCTTCATCAATGGAGACAACCTTCCTTTATTTACATAAACTTTTATCACTGCATCACGGCATCCTCCTTCCACTACTCTGCAGGTGCAGATATAAACATTACAAAATATTCTACACTCACACATTACCCTTGAGACTCAAAGGGCCAAAAGACAAGTCAAGTGAGGTAAGGGAACCAAGTTCATTTTGAGACATGAAATGATTGGTAACACAAGCCTGCCAGAGCCCTGAGATCAATCAAATTGATTGTTCACTTCAATACATTTGTAAAAAAAAAAAAAAAAAAAAAAAGATTTTCATGGTTTATTTGATTCATTATTAGAAACAGCAGGAAACAAAACATTTTGTTATTTAGTTTGTGGACTCAAAAAAACTGCTGGGTTATTTTTTTTATCCCAAATGCTGGGTGCAGTCATTTTATTGGGTTATTTTTCATATTTTTACCCAGTGCTGGGTAGTTTTTCTGTAACTCAGCTGCTGGGTAATTTTTACTGTCAATACAAATGATGAACCCCCTCACATACCTGCCTGCGCCACCATGGAAGTTTCAGCTTCCGTCAAACGAATGCGCGACCAGGCTCTGGTGCGCAGTTATGTTGGAACAGGAAGGGGCCATCCCCAAACTGTTCCCACAATGTTGGGAGCATGAAATTGTCCAAAATGTCTTGGTATGCTGAAGCATTAAGAGTTCCTTTCACTGGAACTAAGGGGCCAACCCCTGAAAAACAACCCCACACCATAATGCAGTCAGGCAAGTCCCGTTCTCCTGGCAACCACCCAACCCAGACTCGTCCATGGGATTGTCAGACAGAGAAGCGTGATTGGTCACTCCAGAGAACACGTCTCCACTGCTCTAGAGTCCAGTGGCGGCGTGCTTTACCCCACTGCATCCCACGCTTTGCATTGCACTTGGTGATGTAAGGATTGGATGAGCTGCTCGGCCATGGAAACCCATTCCATGAAGCTCTCTACGCACTGTTCTTGAGCTAATCTGAAGGCCACATGAAGTTTGGAGGTCTGTAGCTATTGACTCCTGCGCACTGTGACCCTCAGCATGCGCTGACCCCGCTCCGTGATTTTATGTGGCCTACCACTTCGTGGCTGAGTTGCTGTTGTTCCCAATTGCTTCCACTTTGTTATAATACCACTAACAGTTAACCGTGGAATATTTAGTAGTGAGGAAATTTCACGAATGGACTTCATGGTATCATGATTGAGTTCAGAGCTCCTGAGAGCGACCCATTCTTTCACAAATGCTTGTAGAAGCGTCTGCATGCCTAGTGCTTGATTTATACACCTGTGGCCATGGAAGTGATTGGAACACCTGAATTCAATGATTTGGAGGGGTGTCCCAATACTTTTGGCAATATAGTGTGTGTGTATATATACACTCACCTAAAGGATTATTAGGAACACCATACTAATACTGTGTTTGACCCCCTTTCGCCTTCAGAACTGCCTTAATTCTACGTGGCATTGATTCAACAAGGTGCTGAAAGCATTCTTTAGAAATGTTGGCCCATATTGATAGGATAGCATCTTGCAGTTGATGGAGATTTGTGGGATGCACATCCAGGGCACGAAGCTCCCGTTCCACCACATCCCAAAGATGCTCTATTGGGTTGAGATCTGGTGACTGTGGGGGCCATTTTAGTACAGTGAACTCATTGTCATGTTCAAGAAACCAATTTGAAATGATTCGAGCTTTGTGACATGGTGCATTATCCTGCTGGAAGTAGCCATCAGAGGATGGGTACATGGTGGTCATAAAGGGATGGACATGGTCAGAAACAATGCTCAGGTAGGCCGTGGCATTTAAACGATGCCCAATTGGCACTAAGGGGCCTAAAGTGTGCCAAGAAAACATCCCCCACACCATTACACCACCACCAGCCTGCACAGTGGTAACAAGGCATGATGGATCCATGTTCTCATTCTGTTTACGCCAAATTCTGACTCTACCATCTGAATGTCTCAACAGAAATCGAGACTCATCAGACCAGGCAACATTTTTCCAGTCTTCAACTGTCCAATTTTGGTGAGCTCGTGCAAATTGTAGCCTCTTTTTCCTATTTGTAGTGGAGATGAGTGGTACCCGGTGGGGTCTTCTGCTGTTGTAGCCCATCCGCCTCAAGGTTGTGCGTGTTGTGGCTTCACAAATGCTTTGCTGCATACCTCGGTTGTAACGAGTGGTTATTTCAGTCAAAGTTGCTCTTCTATCAGCTTGAATCAGTCGGCCCATTCTCCTCTGACCTCTAGCATCAACAAGGCATTTTCGCCCACAGGACTGCCGCATACTGGATGTTTTTCCCTTTTCACACCATTCTTTGTAAACTCTAGAAATCGTTCTGCGTGAAAATCCCAGTAACTGAGCAGATTGTGAAATACTCAGACCGGCCCGTCTGGCACCAACAACCATGCCACGCTCAAAATTGCTTAAATCACCTTTCTTTCCCATTCTGACATTCAGTTTGGAGTTCAGGAGATTGTCTTGACCAGGACCACACCCCTAAATGCATTGAAGCAACTGCCATGTGATTGGTTGATTAGATAATTGCATTAATGAGAAATTGAACAGGTGTTCCTAATAATCCTTTAGGTGAGTGTATATATAATATATATTTTAGAGTGCATTTTTATTATTTAAAATGAAAAACCTTCAATATCAAATTGACTGACCCAGCACTGTCAAAGAAACAACCCAGCAAAAACAACTGTAACCTAAATACGATTCACAAGTTTAAAAACATCTCAGACGAAATTAATCAGTACTGATAAAGATCAACCAGTAACTTTGTTTAATTTACTGCAACAAGTTTGCCCGCAAAGTGTACATCAGTGGCAGCTTGTCAACAGGTCAAAGTGAAAGAACGAGTGATGGAAAGAGAGTGTATGGTTTTCCAGTGAACTGTCCTCTGGAAAGGTTCTACAGAAAAAAAAAACCAAAAAAACAAAAAAACTACAACATCAGAAAAACTGGAAAGGGAAAGATTGGAGCCCTTTGCCCTGTGAGTGTGGAAAAGAGGAGAGATTTGGCATGCCAAGCCAGAAACGTTACAAAACAGGAAAGACCACATGAGAAAGAGCAAAGCAGATGGGAACAGGTTGGTTATGCTTATTTAATAGGCAAGATGATCAACCTTATTTTGATGTTTGTACTGATTATGACTCAATCTAGTTAATGACTTCAATGTTTAATTACAAATTGATTGAGAAACAATTCTTAGTATCAATGTTGAAAACTGTTGTGCTGCTTAATATTTTTTGCTGAGATCGTGATACATTTAAGGATTCTGAGATGAAGTTCAAAATAACAGCTTATAGAAATTGAAGTGTCTTTACGGTCACTTGTGATCAATTTAATGCTGCCTCTTTTCTGAATAAAAGTGTTCATATATAAAGACTGCGGTTTCTCTCAGCATCACACAAACAATTGGTTTAACTTGGTCAAGCAAATCTGAATAGGGGTATACTTTTAAACCCCACCCATAAAAGAATACTTTTTCACATTTTTTAAAATGTTTTTTTGAGGTTGTCAGATTTAGCTGGGGACAATTTTGTCCCTAAACTTCAGCTAACATAGTAGACATTCAAAGTCAGTTCACCAAAAAAATGAAAATTAGCCCATGATTTACTCACCCTCATGCCATCCTAGGTGTATATGACATTCTTCTTTCTGACGAATACAATCAGAGTTATATAAAAAAAAATGTCCTGGCTCTTCCAAGCTTTATATGGCATTGAATGGAGGATGAGATTTTGAAGCCCAAAAAAGTGCATCCATTCATCATAAAAGTAATCCATACAGCTCCTAAAATAACTAGTTTCCGACAGACGGCCATACACATCGATTTACGGAGAAAGAGTAACCCTTGACCTGATGCATGACGTATTGACGAACATGGAAGCGCAGAGAATACAGCAAAACAAAACACCAAACTAGAAGTCTAAAATTAGAACTTTTAAAGAGAAATGTCAGAGTAGCTTGAGTTTGTTGCCCAGCACTTTTTGTTTGAATCGTGAGCGGCGTCAACGCTTACGGTACTCCTACATCACGTCAGGGGTTACTTTTTTGGTGCAAGTCGACTTGCGTAGGCCGTCTGTCGGAAGCTAGTTCTTTTAGTTTATAAAGTTTAAATGAACATTTTTCTTACACAAATGCATCGCTTCGCTTCAGAAGGCGTATGGATTACTTTTATGATGGATGGATGTACTTTTTTGGGCTTCAAAATCTAATCCTCCATTCACTACCATTATAAAGCTTGGAAGAGCCAGGAAATGTTTTAATATAACTCTGATTGTGTTCGTCTGAAAGAAGAATGTCATATACACCTAGGATGACTTGAGGGAGAGTAAATCATGGGCTAATTTTCATTTGGGTGAACTAACCCTTTAACATCAATCCATCAGAGACAAATTTAACACCCTCAACAAATCTAAAAAATTTTGTCTGCTGTCAATCAAACAGGATTATTTAGATCCGTCTGTGGACACATGCATATCCTCGTTCAAGCGTTCACACACTTCCTCTCTCACTCGTTCACACACACTCGCATACATCCTAATCCCAGAAGGGACATTATAGCCCTGTGTAATATTCCCACAACCCTTCGCTGCCTGGTTCGTTCTGATACGATTCCTCTTCACAGAAGAAACAGGAAACCAGGCAGGAAAGGTTTCACAAAGCAATTCTGGGGCTCTTTCTACAAACATGCAACTCCTATGCATGTCACACGCAAAAACATACGCCCGTAAATACCAAACATCAATCACTAGTCATTAGCATGTTTAAAAGCCATAAAGATGAAAGGCATTCCAACAATCAGGCTTTTCACCACTGTCTATTTCTCATTTCCAGTTTTCTCGTAGTGTTCAGGGTTTGATAGTCAAAGACAGAGACACACTCCCACTGAGCCAAAACTAAAACCAGATGTGCATGCGTTACTGTAGGAGTGTGTGTTTTCTGTCATGCCTCTAATATCCTATCACTTCACCAACGCTGAGAGTATCAAGTTTGGGAGTTTCCATCAAGATAGGACAGTTATGTGTGCATGTGTGTGGGAGACAGAATAAGAAAAATAGCACACAAGTGAGCGACTGTGTAAAAGATACAGAGAGTTTGGGGTACAGGAAGAGGTCTCACCTCCAGTGTCTGCATCAGCGTAGGCTTGATAGCATCTTTCATGAGGACTGCCAAAGCCCCGGTTACACCCTGAGAGAACCAAAAAGCAAAGCAAATGTCAAAATATATAGCAGTTGCCGAATGTTGTGAATGTAGAACGACTAAAACTAAGCGACACTGCTGTTTTTTGGAACCCAGGCAACATTGTTATATACACTGCTCAAAAAATAAAGGGAACACTTAATCATCATCACAGTATAACACCAAGTCAATAAAACTTCAGGGATATCAATCTGTCCAATTAGGAAGCACTGTGAATTAGTTTCACCTGCTTTGGTGCAAATGAAACTGACAACAGGTGCACTGGAGGTGGTGGCCATAGACAATTGTTCTCTGCTTATTCTTCCCGACTGATTCGTCTTTAGTTTTGGGTTTTGTAGGGTCCGTGTCACTGTCTGTAGCATGTGGCAGTACAGTTCCTCCAGGATGGCACATCCATACGTGCCGTCGCAAGGTTTGATGCGTCTCCCAGCACAGTTTCAAGAGCATGGAGGAGATACCAGGAGACAGGCTGCTACACAAGGAGAGCTGGACAGGGACGTAGGAGCAGGACTGGTATCTGCTCCTTTGTGTGAGGAGGAACAGGAGGAGCACAGAGCCTTACAAATGACCTCCAGCAGGATACTGGTGTGCATGTTTCTGACCAAACTGTCAGAAACAGACTTCATGAAGGTGGCATGAGGGCCCAATGTCCTCTAATGGGACCTGTGCTCACAGCTCAGCACCGTGCAGCTCGATTGGCATTTGCCAGAGAACACCAGAATTCAAATCCATCATTGGCATCCCATTCTCTTCACGGATGAGAGCAGAGTCTGGAGATGCCGTGGGGAATGTTATGCTGTGTGCAACATCATCCAGCAGGACCAGTTTGGCGGAGAGGGTCAATAATGGTCTGGGTCGCACAGACCTCCATATGCTAGCCAATGGATCCCTTACTGCTGTTAGGTACTGGGATGAAATCCTCAGAGCCATTGTCAGACCTTATGCTGGTGCAGTGGGCCTTGGGTTCCTCCTGGTGCATGATAATGCCCGGCCTCATGTGGCTAGAGTGTGTAGGCAGTTTTTAGATGACGATGGCATTGATGCCATTGACTGACCCTCACGTTCCCCAGACCTTAATCTAATCAAGAACCTCTGGGACATTATGCATCGGAGCATCCGAAGCCGCAAAGTAGCACCACAGACTGTCCAGGAGCTCACTGATGCCCTGATCCAAGTCTGGGAGGAGATCCCCCAGGACATCATGTAAATTGAATCAGCCTGTAACTTCAGTTTTTACACACTGATTTTTGGTATGATTTTGAATCCAGCCCTCAGTGTGTTGATGATTTTGGTTTCCATTGATTGTTGTCACATAATTGTTCTTAAATTATAGAATGTATACACTGAAAAAATGCTAGGTTGTTTTAACAGCCATTTGGTTACATTTTTTAATTCAATTTTTAACCCAACGTTTGGGTTTGTCCATATTTGACCCACATTTGGGTTAAAAAGACCCAGCATATTTTAGAGTGTATAAATAAAGATTTTCAAATTGAATATTTAATTCATTGAGATCCAATGTGTGATTTAAGTGTGCCCTTACTTTTTTGGAGCAGTGTATATATTATTTGAATACATTTTAAAATGTAATTTGTTCCTGTGGTGGCAAAGCTGAATTTTCAGCATCATTACTCCAGTCTTCACTCCATATGCTGATTTGGTGCCCTTATTATTATTAATGTTGAAAACAGTGTTGCTTAATATTTTTGTGGAAACTGTGATACATTAATTAGGATTCTTTGATGAACAGAAAAGAACATGATTAATTTGAAAAATAAACATTATATGTTAAGTCTTTACTCTCTCTTTTGATCAATTTAATTCATTTTTGCTGAGTAAAAGAATAACATTTTTGCACAGACAGCTTTGCTTGTTTTCTCTCACACACACACCAAGTCATCTGCAGTGATCGGCTTGCCATTTCTGCTGCTGCCCACAACCATACGCCCCAGTCTGGCCCGCATGTCAGCCAATCCATCTGTCAGAGCAAGGATAGCCATGATCTCGCTGGCCACCGCAATATCAAACTGGGTCTGTAAGAACGAGAGGGGAAAGATCACATACTGACCAGCACACAGTGATGATTTAGGTGATTTCCATCAAAACGAATAGTCAGAATATAGACAGTGGAGAGATTCGTCAGACTCAGACACACACATGCAACATCTGCCAAGTCTGGTTCTTTATCACATACAGTAAACTGCTCCCACATGTGTCCAAGACAACCCCAGCTGGACTAAAACCGAGCTGTCCTGGTTTAACTCTCAGCTAATAAATACTCCCCGAATAAAACAGCTGGAAGCAGAGGAGTGGTGGCCAGATGCCTTATCAAGAGAGATGGGCCGCTTAACACACACCACTTGTGTCATCATTTCTTGCCATTTAAGTGCATTTACAGCACCCTAATTGCTGGGCTGATCTGAGTCAATGTTTGCAAAGCTTGAGGTAACACGCTTAAGTGCATTTGTTTTCAATTTCAATTTGAAACACACACACACACACACACACACACACTTGTGGTCTGTCCAAAACACTCATGGTGTACCGTATGTCTCTCAAGAACAAAAGTGCTGTGCTGTAGTGCACATTTTAGTGGTTTTGGTACAGTGGGAGAGAGAGACGAATGCAAGCAAATGCTTGGCCAGCTCAGAGGGTTTGCTATGCGCATAACACCTTTTTTGAAACATTTGCTTTTACTTAGACTGTTTCCCATTGAGGAGCACGCCGTTATCTGCCTGATTTGGTTTAAAAGTAATTATTTCTGACAGCAGCTGACGTACTGCAGGACTTCGATTCCAGTTAGGGGAAATATACATAAGTAAAAGAGGGATAGAGAAAGATATTAGAGATTTATTCATTGAGGAAAAGTGAAAAAACTGCAATGCATCACCTTTAACTGTTGGTTAATTGAATCAGAAGTATGAAGCACATACCTGGCGAGCATGGCCTTTTTCTGTGGCGGCCTGGCCAACAGTGATCTTGCGCAGAAATCGGTCATTGGTATCAAGGACTGTTGGAAACAGGAAAACACAATTTGGAATCAAAATAAGAATAAAAAGGAACCAAAAGCCTGCGTTTCTACCTTATTTACTCATTCTCATGTCAGTCCAACCCTATATGACCGACATTCTCCCATTAAACAAAAAGGAAGAAATTAAGGATGTAGTCATCATTTCCATGCAATTACAATGAATGGGGATGACACTTTTAATGCTTCAAAAACGGCATACTGTAAAAGCACATGACTGGTGCACTATAAATTGCCTGGACTAGGAGTGACACTTAAAATTAAAAAGGAATAAGCTAAAAAAAATGATCAAATTTAAACATTTTAAATTGACAAATTAATAAACAACGATATATTTAATTTTCTTTATTTTCTTTTGTTTTAAAATGTAGTTAAATAATAAAATAGTAAATTAATAAAGCATATTTAGAAGCATATTTAAATTGTATACAAAAAAAACAGGGGTCAGTTTGTTTATTCCATTGGACAGTTCACTTGCTGGGGTACTTATGCCTTCATTTTATTTTTAAGTGTCACTCCTAGTCCTCCATACAAATAATTTGAACCAAAATCATTCAGACCTGTTTTGTGAACAGGATCAGATTAACTTAAAAGGTCTGACTGAAAAGAATGAGGCGTTCATGAACCAGGCAGTGTGCAGAAGACAGCCATAATGGATGTTAAAGACCCCCGTGGTGAAAATAAAGTTTTTATTGTTGTTTGTGTGTCTATGTGGAGTTTTTAATATGCTTTCAGAAAAATCACAAGTCACCACCATTGCTGAATATTTTCTCCTTAAAACTGCAGTGAAACAAAGACAAATCAAAAACACGGTTTGAAACCGCTGTTGTTTCTGACGACACAAACTACCTAACCAATCACGTCAAAATGTGGGCAGATCTTTAGCATATCATTAAATATAACACTCTGAAGCAGGGGAGTCTCAAGAGAAGACATATTTCTTTTGATATGAAAAATCGGGTACTTTTAGCAATATAGCGGTGAATTATGTATATGATGTATATTATGATGAACTATATGCCTTTCTCCACTGACGTTTTATGATGTTCAAAGCGTTTCTAAGGATGCTGATTTTCAGAAGGCAGACTGAGATGGTGAACGGGAACATGGTTTGTGTAACATTAGCAACACATTATTAGCTGTTTGATAACGTAGTCAAGCTAAAGGCTAATCATATTAATTACCGTTATGTGTCTGACGCTGTAAAGAGCGATACCTTTGTGCAGCGTTTACTACAGTAACTTGAGTAAAAGTTGAGCGAGTGGATCTCTGAGCTGGTGTGAGTGAGCGGAGGCGGGGCTCATTTGCATATTCATGAACCCATGTATACTAAATGAAGCAAGGGTGTGGAGTTACATTCAAGGACAGGAAAAAACGTTTAAATATGTCATTTTGGTGATCAAAGATGAGTTTAAAGAGATACAATTATTGACTATAGGGGGACTTTAAGATTTTCAGTGAATGAAGACAAAGTAATGACAGAATTGGGCGAATTTCTCCATTACCCAACTACTTAAGATAACAACAAAGCATTTTAAATCTATTGCAACAAACATTTCAGGATTATTATTTTTTTTGATAAATGCAATATTGTTTTTATCATGTTGCAATAACATCACATTGTTTGGCAGTTTCTATCTACTCAACATAGCAGTGTTGTGTTTGAAGACAACGGCTGGAGAGAATCATGTCATAAGGGAACTCAGCTGGACAGATTTTGCAGATCTGGCGGTCACTGCTGAGGAGATGTACGAGACAATCGAATGAATCTCCGAAACACCAATAAGCTAAAGAGACCCAGAGGGATGGACCCCAAACGAAACCATAATCTTGCAATATGCATGCATTCCTCAAAGACTTTTTGAATTTCTGTTTTTTTTTCTTGCAGCCAAGCTAAAATGTAGGAGGGGGCGGTATGCGACAAACACAACTCCCAAAGGGCCAGGAAGATGGAGGGGAAAGAATTCAAACCCTCTGGTATTTTCTCATAGAAACGCAGAACAATTATTATAAGCCTCATTTTAAACATGTCACAGGCAACAAAAATTACAACAGTGGTTAGGTCCGCTTTCTGGCTGTCTTCCATATTCCTCTTGTGTATCTGTGAGAACACAGTGTACATAAACTACAGCATTTCAGATTGATTAATAATCATTATTCACCGTGAAATCTTCCCATTATGAACATGGGAAGCCCTAATGGTTTAAGCATTATATTTATGAACGTCACATAGAAAGCTGTAATGACGGTCAGATCTTCTCAAACACACAGACAGTTTCGCATTCGCAGCGGGAGAGAGATGTAAAGCTGTTCTTAATCTTCCAGGCCCCTCATCTTACTGTGCACTTTTGAACCGACAGGGTAAATATCCCATCAGTCATTGCAGCACTATCCTCTGAATGTAGGCTAAAGGCAGCAGATGTTCCCAGGCGGCCACGAGTGAAACGGGAAACACCCCAATCCAGCTGAATCTCATCCCCTCAGCGATCAGAGGCCACTGCGTCATAACCCAACGCAGAAGGTCTACATTTGGCATCCCTTCCAGGTGTGAAGAGTAGACACGGTACCGCATGTGTTCAAGGGGCACTAGTTCTCAAAAACAGCTCGCCAATGTAATGACATGGCCAGTTTGTAATGGTATTCCACTAACCGATTGAACAAGAAGAGTAGCCGATGGCCACATAGTGTGTCATACTGCATGCTTTTGACCATCTTATGCATCATATTTCCTGTACCACAAGCTCTAAATCTTTCCCTGACCCATCAAGGATTCTCGTAAGAACAGTAAAGCAAACCACATTACACAAGATCCTACCTCGCTGCCATGTGACCTTCTCAGGGTCAAGGTCAAGCCGGACAAACGCGCTGACCTCTTGTGGTGTGAGGTCGCTGGGGTCGGATTTGTTTATTCCAAGACGCTGAAAACAACAGTGAGGAAGACACAGACACAAGTGCAATGATTACTATGATGAAAAAGCTGACCATTCACAGTAAACAAACCTACTATTAAAACATTTTATTACTAGACTCAGATGAAGAATTCGGGACATTTTTCCTAAATGGCAAATAGTGTGGTCATAAATCTTTTTAATTAGATTTCTCTCCTCGTTGGTTGTCTCTCGTAAATTTACCAGCTTTGCCTTTCCAAATGTAAGTCAACCCAATCTTGTCCCTGAGCAAACATAAACAGTTTGTGTTTAGAGAAGCCTCTCAGCTTATCTGTGTCACAGTCAACATAACACAAGACTTGACTTGAAAGAAAAAGAGAAAAACACTGAAACTTGTGAACGGCTGAGACTTTTCCCTTTTATTTTTCCCCTTGAGGATAAATAAAATTATCAAATCAAATCTTGCTGCGAATTATAGCCTCATAAGAAAGAATGGCTAGTTTGGCATCAGCTGCATGAGGACCCCTGTTGGTTACCAGATGTACTGCATCCAAATATTCTGGATAAGAACTCATATTTATAAACCTGATATAATGTTTTGCTTGGCATAACTAGAAAAAAGTAAGTCCATTATAAAAATGTCCACAGGTTTTATTCATTTACATGATTTTTCCAGGTCTAAAAATCATACATTTAAAATTAGACTGCCTAATTTATCCAGGTTTTTCCAGGACTACAGGAAAGCCTGATTCCTCCATGCAATATCGCTGTTTGTGAATGTAAACATTCTGCAAAGTTGTAAACTCGAAAGTGCACGATAAATAAAGTTATTGTCTCTCAAAAGAAAGAATCGATTCTGAACCGCCTAAACGAGTCGTTTGTAATTCGAATCTCACTGCGTTGCGGTTCTACATCACAAGAAAAGACATTTGCATAATGCCTGCCTATGTTGTACGTCATCCGCCCGTGAACAATTTGACCCTCAAACGTCATTTTACTGACGACTGCTTCTCAAATCTCAGAGTTCAACGCGGTATTCACAAAACGCTTGCTCTTGAAAGATGGGTCAGTACCAGTTTATTTGGACCAGCTCCTCAGAATCATAACCTGTAAGTATGAATAATTATTGATGCATATATTTTCTACTGAGTGTTCAAAATACGTAGTTTTGTGTTTTATATTGTGTAAGTTTCCAGCTAAATCAACACCATTATTACTGTCTTTACAGTGTGTACAAATTCCCCTTGGAGGTTTGCTGAAGCTCCCATCCCACTAATTGAAATCCACTGCTCTAGTGACTTCTGTGTCAAATGATGAGGGTGTTATGAAGTAATAAAAGCCAGTAGTACAAAGATCTCATTCAGACTCACCTGTAGGCGAGTGAGCTGTATAGGAGAGAAGCGTCTCACACTATTAACAGACGGCACTAGTCTGCTGTACAGGGCCTATAAGACAAAGAACAACAACTAATAGCTAAAGGAAGTAATAAACATGCAGCTATAGACTTGTATAGAACCAGAAACAATCTCCTTTAATTACAATGCTATTGATTAACTAACTATTGATCGGCCACAATATGAAATCCAAGGGATACAGTCCTGTGTGAAATCACAAATACATTATGATTGCAGTTGTTTACCTTGTCTGATTGGGTAGCTTCATGGAGAATGCGGGCATCAATAGCTGCCGCCACTAGATTATTGGCTGCAGTAATAGCGTGGATGTCTCCTGTGAGGTGGAGATTAAACTGAGAGAAAAAAAAAGAAAGTGAGAGAGAGGAAGCTGCCCTCTCTGAAGCTTCTGATAAATGCAGTATCTGCTCTCTCACACAAGACACATTTAGTGTTGCTCAAAAGTCTGAGATCAAATTGAAAATCTAGAATGTAAAAGTCTAACTAGTTTGAAGAATTAAAGTCATTAGAGTCATAAAAAGCAAGGAAGCAATTTTGGTCACACTTTAGATTAGGGTCCAATTCTCACTATTAACTATGAATTTTGCCTCAGTACACTCATAAATCACTGCTTATTAATAGTTAGTAAGGTAGTTGTTAAGTTTAGGTATTGGGTTTGATTAAGGGATGTAGAATAAGGTCATGCAGAATAAGGCATTAATATGTGCTTTATAAGTACTAATAAACAGAAGATATCCTAGTAATATGCATGCTAATAAGCAACTAGTTAATAGCGAGAATTGAACCCTAAAATAAAGTGTTACCAAAATTTTTAATTATGTTATTTTCCAATTAAACTGAATAGAGTTGCTGATATTAACTGGTAATGAAAGAAAGTCAATTATAAAAGCACAAAACAAGAGTTTTCACTAGTGACATCAGGCTTTTGGACTATGCACTTTCTTTTACTTGGTCTCAATGTCTGTGTGAGTTCAAGGGCTTTCATCAGTTGTGGCATACTAAGGGAAAGGGCTTTGTGATAGCGGGAGACAGGATGTCTGTAGTCACTCACCTCCTCCATAGGAATGACCTGTGCGTATCCCCCACCCGCCGCTCCTCCTGCAGGGAGACAAAATAATGAAGCAGACTGACAAACACAAAGCAATGAAAACACAAGACAATATATCTGAGATAGCCAGACATTAGCTCTGATCCAAGACCTAGTGAGCTGCCTTGCTGTGTACTGCCTAATAAGTGACTGATTTAAAAAAATTGTTTATCCTTTTGATCTTTCATTAAAAAAAAAAAACATTTTAACCTTTCATTGAAATAAAACAATTAAAAGTGGGGGAAACTCACATTATAAAATAAATGTCAATCTAGGGTCACAATGCATCTAGGGCACCCCTAGAAATTCTTATGAGTAAAATATCTCTGAAGAATATTCCCATTCATATTTACGCACACCAGGGTGACTAGGAGCATGAAATTGTCCAGCCATGACTTCCTGTTCCACAGGAGTATAAATATGAGGAAACACAAAGGCCAAATTCCCTTAAATCATAAAAACCACAGAATATAGTTCTGATGTGCAGCAAAAGATTGTTGAGCTTCACAAAATAGAAAGTGTCTGTAAGAAAACAGTTAAAGCATTGAAAATCCCCATTTCCACCATCAGGGCAATAATTAAGAAGTTCAATCAACTAAAGATGTTAGGAATCTGCCTGGAAGAGGACGTGTGTGTATATCGTCCTAATGCACGGAGAGAGAGTTTGAGTGGACAAAGACTCTCCAAGATCACAGATGGAGAACTGCAGAGATTAGTTGAGTCTTGGGGTCAGAAAGCCTAAAAATTTATCAAACAGCCCCAACAGAAAAATCCTACTCACTCATCCAGAAACAAACTCCAGCATATTCAGTTCAGACACGACTGGAGCTTCAGACGGGACCTGGTTCTGTGGTCAGATCAAACTTAAAAAAAGAGCTTTTTGGCAGCAAACACACCAGATGGCTTTGGTGCAAACAGGGATAAAAAGTCCCCCATGCCCACGGTTAAATATACCGCTGGATCTTTAATGTTGTGGGCTGTTTTTTTGCTGGAGGTCCTGGACATCTTGTTCAGATTCATGGTATCATAGATTCTAGCAAATACTAACAGATAAAAATCAAAACCTGACATTTCTGCTAGAAATCTGATAATGGGCCGTGGTTGGATCTTCCATCAGGACAATGATCCAAAACAAACATCAAAATCAACACAAAAATGTGTGACTGAGCACAAAATGAAGCTTCTGCCATGGCCGTCCCAGTTCCCTGACCTGAACCCTATAGAGAATGAGTGATGAACTGAAGAGAAGAGCTGGGAATCTGAAGGATCTGGAGAGATTCTGTATGGAGGAATGGGCTCTGATCTCCAAACTCATCAGGCATTATAGAAGAAGACTCAGAGCTGTTATCTTGGGGAAAGGATGTTGCAATAATTGTGGCCAACGTGAACTAGAGAAAAACATTTATTTCATAATGCGAGTTTCCCCCCACTTTCAATTGTTTTACTTCAATGAAAGATTAGAATTTTGTGCATTTTTTTAATTAAAGATCAAAAGGATAAACAATGCGACATGTGATGCCGCATTAAAATCCAGGTATCTTAGAAGGTTGCTTAATTCTGATGTCTACATTTTGGAACAACCTCCAGGAAGTGCATCTATGATTCCTTAAAATGCTGTTAGTTATTGTAATCTATACATTACAATAAAGCAAAACGCAAACAAAAACACACCTTTGACTCCAAACGTTGGGCCCTGGGAAGGCTGTCGCAGACAAGCGAAGGAGTTGAGCTTGAGATGAGCAGAGAGGGCCTGGACCAGACCTATGGTCACTGTACTCTTCCCCTCACCCAGAGGAGTGGGAGTTATACTGAAAAACACAGAACGAAAACATCATCAACACATTCAATGAGAGAAGGCTGTGACTCTACATCTATTCACCATTTTTCCCTCTGATCTCCCTATATTAGACTGTCGGTAAACCCTCTCCCCAACAGCATCCTCCCTCTCTCTCTCTCTCTCTCTCTCTGTCTGTCTTTGTGGAGCGGCTTTTTTGGCAGTGCAGTAAAGGCATGCCAGTGGTTGACAGTAATTGAGTAGGCCGGGTGGGGAGGGCAGTGCTGCTTCACAGCATCTGTAGGCAGAACAAAGAGCGGGACTTAAAGAAGGAGAGTTAGGGGAGAGGGAAGCGGCTGCTGATAAAGCCAGGGGTCTGCACATTCCCCACACACATAAAAGAGACCCTGGGCCCCCGATCGGAGCTGACCGAGCCACGCTTCACACACACGGATGAAAGGGAGGCTCCTGGTGGGCTTGAGAGCCAGTGGTAGATAAGATCCCTGGGCCCACCAATCATTCTCTCGAGGAATGTAGAGGCAGAGTACAAACGCACACAAACATTTACCTGAAGATTTCCTAAAATGCTTTTGACCTCTGAAAGTATTATTATTTCTCTTATGCATGTTCTTGCAATACACAAATGGTGGTCATGAATCCATCTTCCATTAACTGATTGAAAAAAAAGCTTTTAGCTTTTCAGATTAAGGGTGTGTTCACTCTTGTAGTTCGTTCTCTTGGTTCGTTTCATCAGGACCAAAAAAAAATTAAATTAGTGCTTCGTGTTCAGATTGCCATTTTTATCACCAAACCTAAAAATATCAAACCTAAAGGCAAAGGGATACGTTCACAACCTGAGTGGTTGGCTTTTATTGCCTATTTTGAGACGAAACTTACCGAACATCCAAAACAATGCTATGTGCTGGGATAAATGCAGTAGTTGTATGTGCGTAGCTACATAAGATGGTATTTTGACCAGCTGAGAACTCGTGAAGAGCTAATAAAATGTGTAAAGGAGTCAAAACAGCTGTCACACACACAAACCAAGATCTGCTGAGAGGAGACGCAGTTCTGACTGTATTAAACTGTGATGGGCAAACTCACGACTATGATGAGAAAAAACAGGCGTGCTTCAGCATTCTGTCTTTTTTAGGGTCTCATCTTGTGACATGTCCCCATGTTTTTGGTTCGTTTACATGTCTTTGGTCCGTGTTGCATTCATATTTCATGTGAACCGCACCAGAGTTGGTTTGGAAGCAGAACGAGACCCATCTTTTCAGCTTGTTTGGTGCACACCAGGAGTCAGATGGCAGTGTTGACACTTATTAAAAAAAACACACTAACAGAGCAATCGCACCAGAGTTTGTTTTAATCCAACCGAACATGCCAAGTGTGAACACGCCCTAAGGTTCAACACTGCCATCCGAACCCTGGTGCGCATCAAACTAGCGGACCGAGGCCACTGAAAAGATGAGTCTCGGCCCGCTTCCAAACGAACTCTGGTGCGGTTCAAATGATATATGAATGCAACACGGACCAAAAACAGGAAGATAAGACCCTAAAAAGGACTGAATGCTCAAGCATACATGTTTTTTCTGGTCATAGTCATGATGTTGCCCATCACAGTTCGGTACAGGCGTCAGAACCGTGTCTTTTTCGCAGCAGATCTTGGTTTGTGTGTGTGACGGAGGGATTCCTGCCGCTGTTTTGACTCCTTTACACATTTTATAAGCTCTTTACAAGTTCTCAGCTGGTCAAAATATCATCATATGCAGGCTATGCAGAACAGAAGATTGTTTTGGATGTTCAAAATAGGCAATACGTCATAAAAGCCAAATAATCAGGTTGCGAACGTATCCCTTTGCTTTTAGGTTCGGTATCTTTAGGTTCGGTAAAAATGCCAATCTGAACGCCAAGCAGACCAGGACTAAACTTTTTTTTTTCTTTTTTTGGTCCGGACCTAAAGCACCAAGAGAACCAAACTACAAGTGTGAACACACCCTTATTCAAATGAACCACACTAACAGAGCAATCGCACCAGGGTTCGCTTAACCCAACCAAACATGCCACGTGTGAACACACCCTAAATAACCTGTTCAACAAATTAAGTCACAGTTTTCTGAACTTTGGGGTTCAATAAAATTTTGTATCACTGCTTTAGTATCGAATCAATTTAGATAAGTATCGTGACATGAATTAAACATCAATGACAGAAGTAAAAACTGATGTCGCACCCTGCCACCAGGACATATTTGCCATCAGGCTGATGTTGGAGGCGGTTGAGGAGGGACAAACGGACTTTGGCTTTGGTGTTCCCGTAGGCTTCCAGCTCCTCCGGAAGCAACCCAATCTCCTGAGCGAGCTGGGATATGGGCTTGGGAGTCTGTGCCCTTGAGATCTCTATATCACTGAGGGTTACAGAAAGAGAAAGGAGGAGAGATAATTAGTTGTGCACAAATGCACAAGCAAAAGTCGGAATGATGCATATTTTGTAGAAACCAAAAGGCAAGGCTGCTCATACCTAGGCACAGGTGACAGTGGTTGAAGTTTCAGTGGGCGGAGCCTCCATGACTGGTACTCCTGTTCTTGTAACCACCTCCTGCTGCTCCTCACTACATGCTGACAGATCACAATAACACAGCTACAAACAACTTCATTTATTGCATTGTTATACACACACACACACACACACACAATCAATCAAAGCAGCATATTAGAACATAGGCGGAGCGTGTGTAAGTCTGGCAACGGGTCAAAAATTAACGGGGACTTGGACCAAAAATGCACCTGCACATTTAAACTAAATCTAGTAATAAAGTGAAAATGAAAATCAAATGAAAAGTGTTGATTGCGGCATTAAATTTAAAACTGCTCATGTTGCATCACACTTTTTACATGTTTTACAGCATTGTGCACTATAACCAATCACACACGACTCTGCTGAGCTTATGAATGCAATAGCCAATCAGAGGGGCAAAGATTAGTCATCACTGAAACGCAGGAGTTTTGTTCACGTGTGCGAGCTGAACTCTGAATTCTGCACTCGCGTGAATACTCTCATCATAAACTGATAAACATAAGACGCTTGAGAACGTTGAAACTAATATAAATAGTTTTTTCTATTTACAACGTATTTTTGCAATGTTGAGCAATGTAGCCAGTCACAAACACATCTGATGATTTCTTGAACACACTGGCCAATCAGACGCAAGTTAGAATCCCCTCAACACTCAAAACACTGTTGTCCAGTGCTGAGATCTGCACACTCAGATACTCCTGTTATAATTGAACTTGTAACCAAAAAAAAAACATTTTTGTACACATTATGTAGGCTAAATAAGATATTCATTGTACAATCAGCTTAATCGATTGGCAGAACTTTGTGAGATTGCAATGAATTAAGATGAGTGACAGCTTAAAGGGAGGGCTTTCTAGGTGATAATCCATTCAGAATTTGAAGAAAACGTATGTTTTGCTGCACTAGGTAAAGCAATTATTATTCAAACTGACTGTCATGCCAAATCACGCATATGCTTGTGTGTTCAAATTATAGTGGTTTATGAACAGAACCACTTTAATAACAGAGCTTTTATCCTAGGATGTGTAGGTTGTTTATAGGCGACACGTAACATTTCATGACATTCTATTTAAATGTGTTTTTAAGGAGGAATCGCATCTAGCCTTACCCTAGGGTTATATAATAAATATTTGTTATAACAACTGTCAAAGACATAAAGGCACAATACATGTACGATTTTTGGATTTAAATATCCAAAAACCACTAGAACAGTGTTATGTATTTTGTTGACTTGTGTACTTACATTATCCCAAATGTTTCAAAGAATGCTTAAATCCAGAGAAATAATAAATTTTAACCAGGACACGGACCGTTCAATGACATCATACCCGCGTTACCCTCGATTTCCGGTTATATTTTGCAGAAACCATGGAAACACCAAAGACGCTTTAATATATAATGCGTTTTATTAGACAGGCGAGCAACTGTTTGGATCATTCATGGACAGAAACTAATCATTGTTCTCCAGCTCAACACAGTTAGTCTTATTGTTTAAATCTGGTGTTCTTGATTTACCGCGAGTACCATGTTTTACCATGCCTAATATCGATCTCTTACTGCAGTGTGAACAAGTGTCTCATAGTAGCGCCGAGTGAACACACAGAGTAGCATTATAACATAACTCTCAACACACTCAAATGTGTGTAATATGATAAAGCAGCGCTGCGTTCCCCCACATACACGAGCAGAAGAAGCGGAAGCGCTCGTCTGGCAGAATAAAAGCTGCACTGCTCTCGAGCCGTGTGTCGCGCTCGTCTCTCATTAGCAATCGCTCCAGTGCCTCGTTCCGCTCCACACTACAGTCACGTTCATAAATATTTAATACATTAGCTCATTCATAAATATGACTTCTGCCCGAGTCCCGTCGGATTCTGTTCCACCAGCTGTAGAAGTGAAGACGACAACTCCCATGATTCCACAAAATCAAGGCGTCATCAAGCTACACCTTTGTTTTGAATAAGCGACCTCAAGCAGCGAAAATTACATATTGTGCCTTTAATCCTTAAATTGGTTAATCACAGGTTCTGAAGATTTGATAAAGTTTAATTTAGTCTATTTAAAGACATTAATAGAAAGAAGAAACCACAACAGAAGGCTTCTCACCTGCATTCGAAGCGCAGCACTTAGAGGCCCAACTCCAGCATTAGATTGAGCTTCAATCCTGGGCTCCCAACTATCAGGGTGCTCTAGGAAATAAGATCATATGAATGAAACGTTGGCACAGACTGAGCATCTGAGGAAATACAATTAGCGGTGTCTTATTATGTTCCCACACTAATGGAATCTCTGTGGGTTATGGAGGAAATAGCATGGGCCTCTATATCCATTAAGTTCTCTTAAAGAGATGGCAGGTAATGAAAGGTGAAGAAAAGCACATGCCTGACTTAATTATTTTTGAAGAAATCACATGCTTGTCTTTCACATCCAGTGTAGCACAATTAAAATAGCTCAGATGACACTTCGCTAACAAAGAAGTGCCCTGAATGTTTTACATATAGCAGCAGTGTAAAAAAATCAATTGTTGTGATATCGGCCAAGCATTACTGCTTTACTTTGAAGAAATATACCTTCCATTAGGGCTGAGCCAAGGTTGATGACCACCACCCCTGGTCTTAACCAGGTGGATGGAAGGCTCTTGTGGCCGGTCTCTAACAATACCGCCACATCCGAATCCATGATCTGAAACAAAGAAAGAAATAAAGAAACAGAGACCAAATTAGTGTACGCCTCACATGATTTATCTAGTTCAAGATTTTTTGTTTACGGGGCAGTGCACATTAATAAACATGGCTGTAAATCTGCCAGAATTAGACAAAAGGCTATTTTTTCATCTGTTGACACAATGTTAAAAAGTCACCCTAAAAACAAAGCATCTTATATTAACACACACACAAAAGAGAAACAAAAGAAAACAAAAAAAGAGGGGAAAAACATTAAAATGATCAAATAAAATACAAAGTACACACAGGAAATCGTGCTAAAATACATTAACAGAAAATTGTGCTGCATAAGAGGTAAAAGAGATAGCGGCAGAAGAAAGCAAATAACCAAGAGTAATTATTACAAAGAGGCTAATATTAAGATACTAATGTTCACAGTGCTGAGTAATAAGTAACCAGTTTCATTCCCTTGCAGCTTTGACTGAAAATAAAGACCGACTCAATTTACATTTTCTGACAGGAATAATACAGTCCCCTCTTTCCCCAACCCTTGTAGACCGATATATACAGTTGTTCTAATGTTAACATACTGTTTTAACGGGGAAGACAGGCTATGTATAGTCTTAAACCCAAGACAAAAATCTACATATCTTCTCAGGTTATCCCAGCTTAGCAAATTATATTTGTTTTGTATTGAGTAAGGATGGAAATCAGTTCATTTTCATATCTAGATGTCCATCCTGAAGTAAAGTAGCACTGCCCCCTGCTGGTACAAATAGCAAACTATGCATTGAAATTGACCTGGAAAAAAATGATCTCCCAGTGATCTATCAGCTGATTTACCTGTTTCTGCAGGTGCTTTGAACTCCACTGGCAGGTCTGCACAATCATGCCATTGTTTTGCAGCAGGAACTGGAGAGCCACCTTCAGGGGGCCCGTTACACCCACCAGCACTGCCATCTTGCCAACCAATGGGGCATCTAAATGCGAGAAACAAAAGGGCAAATGCTGTACATTTAAACAGAGTAATAAACTCACCATTAACTTCACCTCAAGTATTATGTTACAATAAAAAAAACACTACCATTCAAAAGTCAGGGGTCAGAAAACTTTTCCCACTTTTATTCAGCAAGCACTAGGGGCTGCACATACTAGTCGACTTTAATGCTCTGCCATGACACTTTAAAGGGATAGTTCATCCAAAAATGAAAATTCTGTCATTAATTCCTCACCCTCATGTTGTTCCAAACCCGTAAGACCTTCGTTCATCTTCAGAACACAGATTAAGATATTTTTGATGAAATCAGAGAGCTCTCTGACCCCTCCATAGACAGCGACTTTACCACCGTCAAGTGGTAAAGGTAGTAAAGACATCGTTAAAATAGTTAAATGTGACTCCAGTTCAACCTTAATGTTATGAAGTGACAAGAATACTTTTTGTGCGCCAAAAAAAGTTTTTTTGCGAACTAACCCTTTAAGACATCTTACCAATCCCATACTTTTGAATAGTAGTGTACTTGCATCTTCGAGGCACTACATTCAGTAGAATTAGCATTAAGTGTCTGTGAAACATTTTGGACATATGTAATAAGAACGTATGCCAAAATGCATAAACAAACATAACACACCATGCCTGGCAAGTATCTCCAGCACAGCTCCAGCTACAGGTGAGGTAAAGCCGTCTCTCTGATCCCGCAACACCACACGGCCAACATTAAGATCAGTGACCCTGCAAACACAGATACATACAGAAGTGTCTTTGTGTGCAAAACATACAGAGTCTACCACAAAAAAATATTTTTACTAAATACCCTGCAAAATACAGTATCATGGTAGATAGAATATATTCACAGCAAGTAAGCTGTCAAATGACCCACCATTGGAGGTTATGAGAAAAATATGAACATGCTGTAACCACAAAAACTGTAGCTTACCCATCAACATCCTTCTGCGGCTTGATGGCGTTACAAATGCTTCTGGAGAGGAAGGACTGAGAAAGATGCAGAAAAATGCCATGAACACGAGAATCCTCATTTAACCGCAAGATCTCCTCGATCACCTGTAGAACAGAGGCAAACATTCAGGAGACGGAACTGCACAGGACATTATCTGTATTTATTCACGAAAGCTATTTATTGCATTTTAGATTCGCAATATCACTGACCTCGTCCTCCGTGCACTGGTGTGGCAGACAAATCTGCATAACGTTTAAGCCGATCTGTGTGGACAATCAAAACAACAAATTCAAGGTGGTATATAATAATAATATCTGTATAAGCTATAGATCACTAGAAAAACAACTACTATGATGTAATGGAAAATTTGCATGTTATACATAAACACACACATATTTGTATATGTGGTTTGCGCCGACTCACCATAGGCGTAATGATTTTTATACTGTACAAAGTGTATATTACCCCTACACTAAACCTACCCCCTCACAAAACTTTCAAAAAAACACTGTTTAGTATGTTTTTTCAGCCTTTTGGTTTATGAGGACAATTCCTTAAAAAACAACCATGTTTACGTTGTAATACCCATGTCATTATACACATTTGTGTTCTCATAAAACCATATATACAAGAACACGCACACACATGTACAGTCATGAGAAAAAGAAAGGAAACACTACTGAATTCCATGGTTTTCAGTATCCAAACATCAAAAAACCATCTGGTTCTTGGCAAGTATTAAAATTCTGAAAATAAAACCTCAGATGAACAACAATGTCACACCATGTTATTAATTATTTAACAAAAATAAAGCCAAAATGATAAAGCCATGGGTGACAAACTAAGTACATCCTATGATTCAATTGCTTGTAGACCCACTTTTAGCAGCAATAACTTAATAATCATTTTCTGTATGACTTTATCAGTCTCTCACATCATTCTGGAGGAATTTTGGCCCGCTCATCTTTACAACGTTGCTCCAATTTACTGAAGTTTGTGGGGATTTGTTTATGCACAGCTCATGCCACAGCATTTCAGAGTCAGGATGAGGTCTGGACTTTGACTGGGCCAGTGCAACACCCTGATTCTTTTTTTTCAGCCGTTTTGGTGTAGATTTAATGGTGTTCTTGGGATCATTGTCCTGCTGCATGAACCAATATCGGCCAAGTTTTAGCTGTCGAACAGATGTCCTCACATTTTGATACTTTGGTATACAGAGGAGTTAGTGGTCGACTCAAGGACTGTGAGGTGCCCAGGTCCCGTGGCTACAAAACAAGCCCAAAATCATCACCCCTCCACCAGCTTGCTTGACTTTTGGTATGAGGTGTTTGTGCAGATATGCTCTTTTGGTTTTTACCAAACGTGCCGCTGTGCATTTATGGCCAAATATCTCCACTTTGGTCTCGTCTGTCCAAAGGACATTGTTCTAGAAGTCTTGAGGTTTGTTCAGATGCAACTTTGCAAACCTAAGCCGTGCTGCCGTGATCTTTTTAGAAAGAAGAGGCTTTCTCCTGGCAACCCTTCCAAACATGCCATACTGGACCCATCTTTTTCTAATTGTACTGTCATGAACTTTAACATTTAACACGTTAACTGAGGCCTGTAGAGTCTGAGGTGTAGTTCTTGGGTGCTGACGGTCTGATCTTGGGGTGAATTTGCTGCGACGTCCACTCTTGGGAAGATTGGCGTCTGTTTTGAATGTCTTCCACTTGTGAATAATCTTCCTCGCTGTAGAATAATGGACTTCAAATAGTTTGTAAATGGTAATATAACTCTTCTTAGATTGATGGCAGCAACAATTGCTTCTCTGAGATCATTGCTGACGTCTTTCTTCCTTGGCATTGTGTTAACACACACCTGAATGCTCCAGACCAGAACTTCAGCTTTTATAGAGGTGATCATACTTGCTGGTGATCATTTAATGAAAGACATTTGATAAGCAGCACCTGATACTTACCCTCTTAATTCCTATGTTAGCAGTAAGGGTGTACTTAGTTTGTCACACATGGCTTTTCCATTTTGGCCTAGTTTTTACTGAATAATGACAGCAACAATCCAAGCAATAATCATGCTGCATAAGCTTCATTCGGATTCCAATATTATGAATGCATGGATGGACTTTATTTTTAATGAATATTCAGCTCACGTGGGGAAGACATTGCGCGTTTGTTCCTTCATTTCACCACGGATTCGTTTGTAAACAAGAGACTGGATTTGCAGACAGGATGAGATTACATGAATGAATGAAGCAACACACTAATGTGAGTAAAACATGTTTATATGTGATAGTATTGCATTGTTACAGATCGTTTGATATCCATTAATTATGTGTACGTGTATAACTGAACATAACTTAGCACGCTGTCACAGGCTGGAGAATCCTTTATTATCACCGGCCTGCCAACGGGCTCTCTTAAATAGTAAAATAACATTCCTTTCTTGATGTGCGTTGTTCACTCTCTTGACTTGATATTTGAAGGAAAAATACAATCACAGAAGTTTTGATCATGCTGATTTGTCTGACTCTGCAGTGAGGCTTGTGCGTGCGCATGTGTGTGTTAGTGATGCACGGTTCGCGGTTATATCCACCAATCGGGCGGGCCAAGTAATAAAAAATAACATTCCAATTAATTGCAGGTGGATGAGAGTTCGTTGTGTTTGTTTGATAGAGACATTTTGCGAGCCCTGTGGGCGAATCATTCCGGTTGCCGTTTCCCACACGCTTTCAAAACAATTCCTCACATGTACTCACGAGGAAGCCGAAGCGCATTATAATATGCAAAGCTTATCCAATCATAGCAGTGGGTGTCTTCAGTGCGGCACGCCCATAAAGAGTGTTTCAGGAGCTAGGCTCAAAACCAGGGCAGAAAATTGCCTATTACTTATGCATGCATGTTTTTGAATGTAAAAACCACGCGAACCTCATAAGTTGATATCAGACAACAGTATAATTTTTTTTTTAAAAAGCCAGTTCATGACCCCTTTAAGACCTGCCAAGGAACAGATAATTTTTTATTATGTCCTGATACAGAAAACCATGGATGTATATGGATGGTATAATAACAGCATCACGCTGCCTCCTGTGTGTGTGTGTGTGTGTGTGTGTGTGTCAGCTAAACCTTGGTCCCTTCAATAAATCACTTTTCAAAATGCATGCCTGTATTTGTACATGGAAAACAGTGATGTTGAACAGATAAGAAGACAAACAGTTATACCTTTCTAGCCATCTTCTTATTCACCTCCAGCAAACTGTCATCTTCACCAGCCTATCAGAAGTAAAAACATACCAGCTTTCAGTGTCTGAGATTCATTCACATACCAACAGATACACACGTATGCTCTCTAGTCACACCTGTATGATAGCAAGTGTAGGTTTGAGGCCTGGGTTGGTTTCTCGAATCGCTTTGAGCTCCTCTCTGCTCCTCTGAACAATGTCACTGTAAATGAGATGGAAACAAAAGAATATATTTAGATATTCAATTCATAGAGCTTTCTATGGATGCACCGCTATATGAAAATATTGGCCGATACCGATAATTCTTTATATTTGAAAGCCGATAAACAATATATTGGCTGATAAATCTAAATGCAAATGTTTATATAATTTTTGAGAGTCTGATTACAAAACAAATGTCTCATCATTAAAAGTTATACCACAAGCACACAATTATAATGTTTTTATGTAGCCTATTTTCCTTTATTGCAGTGATTCCAATCATATTTCAAGCAATTCATAACCATCATGGTGAACAGTGCGCACCTGAAGTGTCTCAGCTATAGGATATAATACATTATTTATTGACTTTAATATATTGGCCAAATTTTCTTATCGGGCCCGATAACGATGACATTAAAAATGAACATAATTGGCCGATATCGATATGGTGGCCGATATATCGTGCATCCCCATTTATTTCATCAATAGTAGCATTCTGCATGTTCACTAACTGCCGCTAACAGGGCAGAACTTTTCATTGAATGAGCATAAAACACATCAAACATCAGTTGTTGTTTATTTAAACTTAAATCAAGCTTACAAAGTCGATAAGCGTTTTAAGCAACTTGGTTATCTATTGCTGACTGCTCTGCTCCAAAAATCAATGTCAACCACGCATCAAACATCAAATGACACTGCGACATCTTGCATGTTCTGAGACTCTAAAACTTTGAACCTCAGATAAAATAGCGCATTAGCTGCAAATTTTAGGCCAAACATCATCATTACAGTTATTCAAATTCTAACATTACCTAAAGACTAATATTTTTTCAACATTCAGAGTAGATCTTCAACCGCTCTAAATACTATGGATGCACGATATATCGACCACCATATCGGTATCAGCCGATGCATGTTCATTTTTATATATCTGATATATTAAAGCTAATAAATAATGTATTTTTCCTTCAGCTGAGACACTTCAGATGTGCACTGTTCACCATGATGGTTTTGAATTGCTTGAAATATGATTGAAATCACTTTAAAAAAAAAGGAAAATACAGTTCATGTGCAGCCCAAGTCTGTCATATAGACTATATTAAATTATAATGAGAACATCTACATATAGCGGTGCATCCCTGCTAAATCCTCAAACACAACTTCACCCTGTGCCTGCCCAGATCAAGTTTAAAACTCTTATGTGCACATGCAGCATAGCAACTACACCGGTGTCCTGTTGCTGTGTATGACAAAGCATTAAATTAAACAGATATTAGAATAATATTAAGAGTAATCAGTTTTGTTCAGCTGAATATAATCCTTTTAAGCGGGTTAGCCAACACAACTATTAGCAGATAAACTTATCTTATGGTTACCGATGAGTATTGCATCATTGTACTCTTGTACGGCTCCTGCAAAGGCATCTTTACCGATTACTTTAACCCTCTGTAGCAGCTACCTGACCTTTGACTCCATTTACAGATATCTAAAAGATGCATAGGGGTCACTTGTAGGGTTTGATTTGCAATGATTAAAGTCTAAATAAAGACATACAAAAGTTTCTATCACAGGAGTTTTTTTTTTTAAACACTTTTTAACGACATATGAAATCTAGCACGATAACGCAAAGCAAGTTTTTGCAAATGTATGCAATCATTTTTGCAAAAATACAGACACAAGTAAAAAAACAAACAGCAAGGAGGAGGTTACACAAGAGTACAAAACAGAAACACCCACTCACTTACATACACGCACGCACGCACACACACACTATTATACACACAAATGAACTGGTGTGGCTGTAACAATATTAAATTGAGCCAAAAGACTCTAAGAGGTTGAAATCAGATCAGACCCAGATTGATTAAGCATACCTGTTCATTTTTGTCACATTTTTATTGAATTATGTGTAACAAAATGTCCTCTGTGTTCAGGTTTGACTAAGTAAAATTAATGCAAAAACTGACAAATCTAAACCTGGACAAAAAGTAGTCTTTGAGAATGTCTAAGTAAAAAATCCAATCTGTTATGCAAAAAAAAAAAAAAAAAAACACTAGAGAATTTAAAAGACACTTAATATAGAACTAAATAGGAATCTATGGCATTGCATTACATAAGTTTATTTTACCCCCACCAAATGGCACTAATCTTATGGAAGCTCGTTTCCGCCACGGAATAAAACCATTTAAAAGATAATTGCGACTTTCTCTCACAACTGCGAGTTTATATCTCGCCATTCTGACTTTATAACATGCAATTACAAGTTATAAAATCAGAATTGCATGATATAACGTCAGAACTGCAAGTTATTAAGTCCCATTCTGAGGGGAAAAAAAGACTGACTTTTTTCTCAGAATTGCAAGTTTATATCTCACAATCGCGACTTTATATCACACAAAAATCTGAATTGCAAGATGTAAACTCGCAACTGAGAGGAAAAAAAGTCAGAATTGTGAGATAAAAAGTCGCAATTACCTTTTTTATTCTGTGATGGAAACAGGCGTCCATACTAATCTACCTTCAAAAATTGGATTTTAAATGCCTTGTCTTAATTTTAACATGGAATACTGCTTTAATTGAAAAATATATATATTAGAAAAACAATGTGTATTATTTTAAATGGGGAAAAGAGTATCATAGAGCATCATAAAATCCCCTCAAAATTCTAAATAATAATCAAATTATTATTGAACAAAGATATATTACATAAAAAAAAAATAATTAAGGCACTTTTTGACCATGAAGGAGCCAAGTGTGACCCCTAATATAACAAATTATATTAAAATAATTTATTAACCCTTTAACTTTCAAATCTAAACCCAGCAATTAATAGTCGTCATTTCACCGTCTCGGTTAAAGGGTTAGTTCACCCAAAAATGAAAATAATGTCATTTATTCCTCACCCTCATGCTGTTCCAGACCCGTTAGACCTCCGTTTATATTTGGAACACAAATTAAGATATTTTTGTTGAAATCCGATGGCCCATTGGCAGCAATGACATTTCCTCTCCCCATAAAAGGTACTAAAGACGTTGTTAAAAAGTCCATCTCACTACAGTGGTTCTACAATAATTTTATGAAGCGACGAGAATAGTTTTTGTGCGCAAAAAAAAAACCAATCATGATTCGATACGCTGATTCATAACGCTCCGAAGCTTCATGAAGCAGTGCTTTGAAATCGGCCATCACTATATAAGTCGTTATTTTGGGGGTTTTCGTGCACAAAAACTATTCTAGTCGCTTCATAAATTATTGTAGAACCACTGTAGTGAGATGGACTTCTTAACGACATCTTTTATGGGTCTTGAGAGAGGAAATGTCATTGCTGCCAATGGAGGCCTTTCTGAGCCATCGGATTTCAACAAAAATATCTTAATTTGTGTTTTAAAGATAAACTGAGGTCTTACAGGTCTGGAACAGCATGAGGGTGAGGAATAAATGACATTATTTTTGGGTGAACTAACCCTTTAACTATAGACCCGATAGTCGGCTACTATGAGTAACCCACTTCTAGCCAAAATAACCTTGAATTGGGTTACATGCTAAAATATCTTGTGAGATGTATGATATTCCATCATGTAAGCAAAGTCAACAGTGATTACAAGGTGTTTGGTTTCATTTCTTTGACATGTTCATGTTCTAGATCAGGGGTTTTCAAACTGGGGGTCCTCCAGAAGCTTCTAAGGGGTCCCCAGAAAATTTTAGAGAGTAAAAAGACAAAGCAAAAATGGTTAAAGTACCAAACTTTCTAACCACTTTCTTGCCATACTTTCCAGAATTGTATATACTCACTATAGTCCCCTTTGTCTTGCTCACTGGCATTATTATTAACGCAGTGCGTTAACTGCTTACATACATTTATTGTGAAAGTTGCTTATACAAATAATTTTTTATTAAAAATGTTATTCTTCAGGTTTATAGAGTTGCAAGAAAAAGTATGTGAACCACTTGCAGAATCTGTGAAAATGTGAATAAATGTGTGTTTTTTTTTTATTTAGTACTGTCCTGAATAAGATATTTTACATAAAAAAAAGTTTATCACAAGTGATAAAGTTTATGAAGCATTTATTCTTAATACTGTGTGTTGTTGAATGATCCACAGCTGTTTATTTTGTTTTGTGATGATTGTTCTTGACTGTACAGCCAACATTAAGTATAGCCAATTTAAGTTTGGAAACAATATGTTGTATTTATGGCACACTTACTATTTATCTAACAGTTTAAATGTTTTTTCATACATAAAAATATATAAAGATGGATTTTAGGAAGGGGGTCCCTCATAATTGGGGGTCCTTGGCATCATAAAGTTTGGAAACCCCTGCTCTAGATGACTAGTCTATACTTTGGCTGTGGTTAGACGTCTATTATATTTTCACTGACAGCCCAAATGTTGCCTGGTTTTAGCCTAGACGTCAGGACTGCGTTAGGACGGCTATTAGACGTCTTTTAAACGCAAAATTGCTTGCTGGGTTGTTATAATAGTTATATTATTAGGAGATTAGCTATTTAGCTATTCTGTTTTGCTAGCTGCTTGCCTACATAATATTTGTTATTGAAATATTTTTAAAAAATCGTATTATTGAAATGAAAAATTACCTCAAACTGTTTGTGTCAATTTGTGTTTTTATCTAGAAGATGTATTTCTACTGTATAATAATAAACAGCTTCAAAGTCAGCAAACGGCGGTTATTTCCGTTACACGTTTAAATCTGTGAAGAAAGCCAGTAACGGTACAGGAGAGCGGGTTAAAAATGAGCACATTTAGTGTAAAACTTGCCTACAAATAACGACATGCTGATCAGTGTGTGTGAGTGACTGAGGTCCTTAGTTAAAAAGTCACTTTTTGAAGAAAATTTACAATTTAGATACGTAGCCTATATAGTTCATTGTGCATAAAGGGTGTAGCCTTCATACGGAAGACTATGGGAGGCAGAAGTTACATCAGCGGGCGGCCAAACACCGGCAACACGTGGAAACAAATCAACGCCATGACAAGAGATAGTTTCTATATAAACCAAACTGTTACAATCACAAAACCACCCGGATATAGTTTTAGAAGATGAAAGTTTTGTCCAATTAAAGGATTGTGGAGTTTTATTCTTACCTAGCAGCGCTTTCATACAGCGATCCATCGTTTTTCCGTGGGTGACTTTTAAAGCTCGCTACCGTTTCGGTTGTGCCGCTGGTCGAACTCGCTGCCCGAACCGGTAGATAAGAAACAGCGCTGTTATTCTCCGGGTTTAAAACTTTGACACCGGCGCGTGATCGTCGTAGGCTCGCGTGGCTCCGATGTGCATGGCGATAAGCAACCGATAGTCTCATCTTGCCCCGGGTTTGGAGTTGCTAAGCAGCGCGGTGTCACTCACGAGTCTCGTGTGATGCTTTGGTGATCTCGAGCAATTCTGGACTAGTTGACAAGCCAAGCGCGTGCCCGACTGAGAGGCGCGCGCAGTGCACACAAAGAGGAAATGCTCTCGAGCAAGTCTGAGCAAGAACTAATGACTGGGCAACATCTGCTCTCTCTCTTTTTTGTAACCTTATTTTCTTTCAATTCACAAATCTGTACACTGTACAAAAATGGTGCTATATATAGTGCTAAAAGTGGTTCGTAATCATAGGGGAACCACTTTCATTCAAACAGAATGATTGAAGGCAGCACATGAGATAAGAGGAACAGTGTTGTCTAATTGATGTCATCACACTAACCTGTCCCAATCCAGCAGTCACAGTCATGAGTTTTGTGTTTGCAAGTGGACTATACACTACAGTTCAAAAGTTTGGGATCTGTAAGATTTTTTAAATGTTTTAAATTCTTATTTAATAATAAAATAATTTTTTAAAAATCATCGTTATTACCCTTTTGTAATAAAAGATAATCTCTTATGCTTACCAAGGCTGCATTTATTTGATCAACAATACAGTAAACCGGTAAAATCAGGGATGATTCTAGGATTTCAATATTAGGGGGGTTCAGCCCCCAATGAGGAAGATATTTATTATATTGTTTGTATACTAGAGTAAGCATGAACAATACAATAGGTTCTACACTGGCTATCAAGTCAATCCCTGAATATTGAATTAATTTCTAATCATTTTAAATAACCAGCTAATATTCATTAATTAAGAATATAGGCATTACTGTAGTATTACTGTAATTGTCTTGGCAATATGTGAGTAAAAACTTTTAAAATATTTGTGTTTTAAACAAAAAAAAAAAAAAAAAATTAACTTTAAAGAAGATTTATAATTTCTCATTTTCATTCATGGAGATAACATGTAAAAATGTGCCATGCTTTAGTCACCTGGTGGAAAACAAACACACTTTTAACTATGAAATTACCACTATAACCAGTAGATGGCTGCAGAGGACCACTCATTCGCCTTTGAATTACATGATTTAAATTAATAACACATTTGAGCAATTTTATTGGACTGAAGTTTGAAGCATAGCAAGATTAGGAAAGTCACAAAGTCTCATGGCAATTAGATGAAAGGAATTTCATAAAAATAAATAAATTGATAAATAGATAAATAAATAAGCACATATTTTACAATGGATGGAACTACACAGATGCAGCTATCATAACAATCTATCAATAAATGCACAAACGTTACGGAGTTAATGATACATTTTTAGAGGTGCTGGGTGGAAATTTAGGGGGACTAAAGCCCTCCTAAAACGTGCCTAGTGAAATATTATTATAATATAAAATAATAACTGTTTTCTATTTTAATATATTTTAAAAAATAATCTATTACTGTGATGGCAAAGCTGAATTTTCAGCAGGTTTTACGCCAGTCTTCAGTCAAATGATCCTTCATAAATCATTCTAATATGATGATTTGCAGCTCAAGAAACATTTATTATTATCATCAATGTTGAAAACTGCGTAATACTATTTTTATAACACTATAAATGTCTTTAGTGTCACTTTTGAATAATTCAGTGCATAAAAGTATTACTTTCTTACCGACCCCAAACTTTTTAAAGGTAGTGTATAGACGAATCAACATAACTTACAGAACATCTGTCTGTGTTGTTTATATACAGTATTTAGTTATCACCATATTTAACAAAGTTGTCCCTGGAAAACAATCTTATAACAAAGTACACTAAAAAAAAGAGCCTCTTGTTCAGTATAATTGATTAAACTGAGCTAAAGCAACATCATTTTTTAACATTTTGTCACAACTTAACTGTGTTTAATCCACCTAATATATTTAAAAGTGAACTTTACTTAATCTATTTGTGTTGGGACTACATGAATCGTTTTTGACGACTAACTGGGCAGTAGATCTGGAGTTCCCAGCATGCTTTGCAAGGGACTGCAATGAGAGTAAAGTTAGAGATTAAGGCTGAATCTGAAATTGTCCCCTATACTCTATGGCATTATTTGAGTGGACAGCCATTTGTAGTGGTGTCCAAAACCATAGTGGATGATATTAAGGGCACTCATTCAATCCCACAATGCACCGCAATAACAAGTGTACAGCCAATGTACACTTAGCTGTCCGAATTCACTCACTCGTTTTCATTCACTCCTTCAAGTGAACTGTATTAGTGGACTAACGTAGGGAATAGTGATTGAGGGTTTAGGGGGCGATTTCAGGCTCGGCCTAAGTGTTATTTGATGTGTTTTCAGTAAAGGGTTGTTAGTGTTTAATGTTGGACATTTAGGATAGTTTCGGTAATGTTTTTGAATTGTGCTGAAGAGTGGCACTTGTGAGCAGATATGGTGCACTGTAAAAAAAAAAAAATTAATGATGAACTTTTTATATTTTGTCAAATCAACTTAAATAATTAATGTGGTTCAGATAACATAATATTTTGCATTTCTATTTATTTAACCAATCTCCATTGTATTAACTGAATGAATTCAACATTTTAAGGCAACCAGGTAACTTACTTTTTTAAGTTAAACCAACAGTGTGGTTGCTGTGAGTTTATTTGTTTCACTCAGTGTTTCACTCATACTTCTTATTCGTTCATTCTATATAGTGCACAAAATGATATGTGAAACTGCACTCAAATAAAAAGTTTGATCAAAAAAATTAAATTAAGATAAACTTCTACATTGTTCACACTGTTTTTGTTGGTCTATTATATATAGCAACCTCCAATATCAACTTCCTATGCCACAGTCAGAAAGGTTTGTGTATTATTGCATGTGTTGTTTTAATAGATGTGAGCAGGGACATCACGTTTCACACGAGGTGGACGCGTGATCTAATTAGGGTAACAAAGTTATCCTCTAATTTATGACATCTGCCAAACATCTTTGAATGAATGCACACAGAACAAGATACAGCTGATAACATTTTTAAATACACATAAATAGTTATAGATCCATCATCACAAGTAACCAGACATCACAAAAACTTCATTTGAAAAAAAAAGGGGGGGAAAAGGTTTTTCTGAATCCAGCAAGCTGTAAAAAGGTTTTTCAATATTTGTGATACTTTTGAGATATTTATTGATAAAGGCAGTGCATTGTACAAAATTACTTATTCACCTAAAGAAGAAATAGCAACAAATATAAAACAGTAATACAAACAAAATGAGTGTATTTCTTTTGAATTGTGATATTTGTGGCCATATCATCGCTTCCAGAAGAACATTTTTTTAAACGGGTTGCTTCTATCATGTCTCTTGGCTCGCTCCAGCTTCACAAGCACCTCCCTGACCTCCACCTCTGTTGACTGAACATTGGTGTGAATGTAGTCTATCATCGAGCTCTGCTGTTCTACTAGCATGGCCACGTCCAGAAAAACCTCATGAAGGCTCTGAATGCGTCTCTCCAGCTGCAGCAGTTCTGTATGACGGCTCTCAATCTGTATGAGCGCAGACCGTGCGGTTTTCCCTTCTGAAACCATGTTCTCGCTGAAGACGTTCCACTGACCGCTCTCCAGCATCTCCTCGATCTGGTCACCCGTGACCTCTCGCCCCACTACCTCCATCTGTCGTTGAATATATGCCTTGCAGGACTCTCTGTAGCTCATCTCCGCATTGTTGTACCCTACCATGGTATCCCGGAAACTGTTGCTTATGCTGGCGTACTGTGTTCGGGCGATTCTTGCCACTGGTGAATTGACGCCATACTTTTCCTCTAACTCTTTCCCATGGGAATCCATCTTGCGAAGGCGCGCAAGCATCTCCTGTCCACTGGTTTTGATGCCAGCAGCGATGGCATCAGAGTCGCAGGTATTAGTAGCACTAGAGCCGACTGCACCTGTATAAATATGTGAGTTTTGCTCCCTGAGACGCTTCACTTCCAGACTGATGTTCTGAATCTGACACCGAGCCTCCTGTGCCTCATCAAACACAGCTTCCATGTCAGGGCTGGTGTCCGGAGGAGGGTCATCATCATGGTTTTTGTTTTCTGAAGGGGGGCGAGCTTGGCCAGTTTCATGTTCTGCAACACTCTCATTAGACACTGATATGGCCTGGAGGTGGTCAAGTCTGTCCCTCATGACTTAAGTATATGACTGAAATGTAAAAAATATAGAGAGGTCCATAAATTAATTACAAAGCCAACACACATGAACATAAAATATACAGGCATTTGGGTAACAACAGAATATTTGTTGTCAGACGAGTGGAAACGTAGCCTACTAAACCTGTCAGACAAGACAGACTTGTTTTTGGTCCACGTTGGATGCAGTGTTATATTATTTGAATATAACGCAAAAATGTAGTTATATTCATTACGAGATAAATATATTTAGTACATTTATAAAAATAAACAAAAGACTTGTAGACCCATCTTATCATTGGAGAAAAATATTTAACTCTTTTTTGCAAATGTTTGGCAACGCAAATACTCTGCTTTGAGAATATCACTGTGGCCTACCTCAAATTGTGTCCTTCTGAGTGCATTCCTCTCAAAGTCAGCTTTGCAGGGCACGAAATTCAAAAGAAAAAACATAACCCAATTTCACCTCTTCTTGTCGAACGCCGAACGTGAGTGATGATGATGTAATAGACACAGACCCCGCCCCAAGTACGGTTGCGTAGAGACCAGTAGTGATGGAACTGCAACGGCCACCGGAAGTAAATTGCTAACTGCCGTAGCCAAAGAACGCAAAAATCACTAATAATAGGCGTAATTGCTAATTTAACCATTTAACAAAATGCTTTTGGCGTTCAATTATATACAGATACAATTAAAATGCCACATAACATATAACATTTACGTATCTAATCTGTCAAGTATTAAAAGCAAATCAGCTGTTTTCTCTTAGTAGACGGTTACAGTAGGACGTGACGAAGTAGCAGTTAAAGTCGCGCATGCGCAATAGAACGCCAGAAATAATAAATACAATAATAAAAGAAAAGAAATCCATTAAAAAAATATTTATCGTTATTACCCTTGTGATAAATATATAACTAAATTTAACCGAAATGTTTCCCCACTTGAGCAAGGAGGAGGAGGAATAATCTCTTTTACACTTATTCTACTTCTGTTCTTACTCTAAAAAAATTTTGTCTTCAAATTTCAGCTTCCTTAATTCTTGTATTTCACCAGCTGTGTAATATTTCTATCACTAACTCTGATGTTTCTGACAGTAAAGAGCTAGATGATGTCTTAAACTTTATTTGTATGATGGGTAAATATCATATTCGCAAAGCAAGATACCTTAATTTCAAACCTAATTATGATTTACAGTTGTTATTATTATCATCTCTTCAAAAAAATCCCCACCAATAAAAAAGCTTTGAAAACAGAATAGAACAACCTTTTTAAACCATTTATTTATTTTTTCTCTGTATCCCCACATGTTCGTGTTCATTGTTCTGTAGTATCTCTTTGTATTAAATTATAATTATGCAATAAAAAATCCCCAGCTGTTGCTTAAAGTCCCTAGTATGTCCGGCAGAGGGCAGCAGAGATGCGAGGAGCGCTGAGGCCAAGTAGCTCTAATTTGTTTATCTTTATTGTTTATGTTTGTTTTATCGCCGTTAATGTATTGTACGTCTACTGCATCTGTGTTAAAGATTTGAACGTTGAGAAAGGCTTAAATACACAACATATTTTGACTCCCATGTAGGCTAAATGTGTACAAAAAAAATAGATAAAAAATAAAAACTAGACTTATTATTTAAGGAAGTAGGCTATAAACAACTAAAATGCATAGTCATTTAAACGTCTCTGTATATAGTCCGGCTATGAGTAGCCAAAATAACCTTGAATTTGGTTACATATCGTTTTTGCCATATGTATGATATTCCATCATGTAAGCAAAGTCAACAGTGATTACAAGGTGTTTGGTTTCATTTCTTTGACTATTTTTCATTTTGATTTTTTCTAGTCTATACTTTGGCTGTGGTTAGACGTCTATTATATTTTCACTGACAGCCCAAATGTTGCCTTGTTTTAGCCTAGACGTCAGGACTGCGTTAGGACGGCTATTAGACGTCTTTTAAACGCAAAATTGCTTGCTGGGTTGTTATAATAGATATATTATTACAAATGATTATAATTATTAGGAGCTATTCTGTTTTGCTAGCTGCTTGCCTACATGATATTTTTCGGTAATATAAGCTTTTAGTCCGATTTCTTTAGTTAAATCATAATCTAGGCCTACTTTCCTTCAAATATATTTTATTTTCACTGTCAGTATGCTTACTAAATTGATCGAAGTTGCTCAGGATCTGTTGAATCCTTGACTCTATATCTTTGCATCACCACCACAATCCGTGATTGTAGGCTTATTCCCTTAATTAATCAATCAAATTAGGCCGACATGGCATGGGAAATATGAAGACGACATCGAATTCTGTACCTTTTCGCAAAATAGAAATTACGTCACGGGTTAACGAAACACACGTCTGGCATTCTATCGAACGAACAGGTTTGGCGGGAAAGTTACGCCCTGGAACGCGCATTCCTTCCCCCACCCATTAGATGACAGCGGTGCAGTGAAGATGGAGCTGCAGCCTTGATGACATAAGATAAACTGCTGACATTTTGGACAAAAAGATAAGGTAATGTACTTTGTAGTGCACGACATAGGGGTTTATTTATTTATTTTCACCTTTTCAGCTCGTCACATCTATTTTACAATTTTATGGAAAATAATTCATAGAAGAAGTATAGGCTATTCGTTAGGATGTTGTCAGTGTAAAACTGTAAAAGTCTTGAAAACTTAGCCTATAAAATTAATTTCAAACAAATAGTAAAATGCTGCTTTGAGGACATTTAATTTCCTCCCATAGAAAACCAAGAAATGAGGGTTAATGGACCAACAGTTACAAAAAAACAGACAAAATTCGTTATACATTATTAATAAAACACAGGGAGGTTTAGTGATTGGCAAAAACCAAATCTGTATTCGGGTAGTTGACAAATATGCAGTAAAAATGTTTTAGTTTTTTTTTTAGTAAAACAACACTTTTGAAGTAAAAATACATATTATTAGCCTATGTAGTGTGAAGTCTGATGTTTGAGATAATATAAGGGGTCACTAACTTTGTTAATTCTTTCACTGTTTTTTGAACATTTTTAGTGAAATGTGTCCTATGGTGTGACAGCAACTATTAAGAATATAGGGGTGACGCACCAAAGGACAACAAAACTTAAAAAATTAAATATTTGAACAATTCTGAGACAAAATCTTACCATGGGCTTCAGTAACATGACCTTGAATGGGGTCCTTCAACTAATTAAACTGATTTAAAATCAGGATATGGTGTCACACCAGAGGACATGGTTTTCAAGTGACAAAATGCAAATTTGCTTTCTTTCGTCATATTCTGGGCTCATCTGCTTTTATGTACATAGTATGCTTTATTAGTATGGTGTTTACTGAGTTTGGTCTTTTAATACCACTTTCTTAAGCCACGCCAAGCGCTTTTCACGTTAAGTGTTTTAGAGTGTCTCGAGAGAACACCATTTATGAAGAAACAAAGACTGAACTATCAATTCAATCCATTCAAACTTGTTTGGTGAGTGACGCCAGAAATAGTTTCACAGATGAACTAGTTAGACGTGTGACTTTATCAGTGTCGGTAAGGAAGCATTATCTCCCTCTTTTTCAGAATGAAAATTCTGCTTGAAAACAACGACTAGGATACATGAGGTATTGTTATGCTATATTGAGAGTGTTTAGCCTACATCAGATGGTGTCCTTTCTTGTTCATTCTCCCCTATAGCGATCATGAGGGACAGACTGGATCATCTCCAGACCATTTCAGAGTCTGACAGCCATCTGGAAGAGCTGGAATTGAACTCTTTCAGCAATGTGGACCTGGAGGAGGATTTCCCCCAGCAGGCCGTCATTTATGACAACAGCGATGAGATGGAGTCTGTGCTGGATGAGGCTCAGGACACTCGCCGCGAGATTCAGCTCATCCGTCTCGAGGTCAAGCGTCTCAGGGACCAAAACACACGCATACTTAGCGAACCAACTCGTACAACACACGTAAAGCATGACGCCAATGTCATCGCCGGTGACATCAAGACCCGCGGAGAGGACGTTCTGACACGTCTAAAAAAAATGGACGCCCACGCCAAAGAGCTCGAAGAGGAGCACGGCATCAACTCCGCTGTGGCGAGAATCGCCCGAACACAGTACACCACCCTAAGCAACAACTTCCGAGACGCGATAACCGAGTACAACGACGCTGAGATGAGTCACAAGGAGTCGTGCAAGCGCCACATTCAGCGGCAAATGGAGATCGTGGGCCGAGAGGTGTCCGGTGACCAGATTGAAGAGATGCTGGAGAGCGGTCAGTGGAACATCTTCAACGATAACGTCATGTCAGAAGGGAAAACGGCTCGTTCTGCGCTCAACCAGATTGAGAGTCGACATCGGGACCTGCTCGAGTTAGAAAGCCGACTCAAGAGCCTTCATGAGGTGTTCCTGGACGTGGCTATGCTTGTAGAGGAACAAGGACCCATGACAGACTACATCTTAAACAATGTTCAGAAAACCGATGCTATGCTTGGTGAAGTCCTTGTCAAACTGAACCGGGCAAAGAGACATGACAATAACAACCCATTTAAGAAAATGTTTTGTGGATGCTTTCCATGCGCAAAAAACTGATCAGAGCGATTGTGAACAGTGTGGACGTTTGGAGGCCTGCAGTATCTGCTGACCATTGTCTTCCAAGAATAAGCTCTTTGAATGATCACAAAACCTTGAAACTGCTGAATTGAACAATAAGACAGCTAAGAGCAAATTAAACAAGAAAAACAAACACCACATGCCTTCATGAAGACGTCTTTTCATTTGCAGATTAATACCTGTTAACATGCAGTGTGCTGTAAATCAGGCTATAACTTATTATCTTCTACATTGTTATGTCTTTCATTCATCTAAAGTGCTTTAATTGAATATGCACTTTCTAGACCCTTTTACATATTTACCGGAATATGAAGCATCTGCCATGTTTTGCCAATGAAAGTTTATTGAAGCTATGTGCTTAATGTTTATTAGATAAATACATAAGCTCAATAAAATATATTATGTCATTATTACTTGTCTTTATTATTAAGTGAATTACATGTGACAAAATGTTTTGTTTTTTACAGTATTTCAAATGGAATTAGTATATTGGATTATCAGAAAATAGGTAGACCTAGGCCTATGATAGATTACAGATCTTTAATTAATTATTTCTTATAAACTTAGGCTTTTCTTTCACCTTTATGGGCTAACTGGATAGGACTTTCTTAGAAATGGTCCTCACTGCAGAATACAAGATCCAGGGGGCGAGGTTGGATCCAGATCCAACTCCTCCCACTTTACATATCCCTAAACCTACCTGCCTCCACCCCCTAATCCCTAAACCTACCCATCTCCACCCCCTGGATCTGGATCCTGGATCTCATGTTCTGCAGTGAGGAGCTACTGCTTTCTTATGCATGTAACAACATGGGAAGTCTGACACCATGAGGGAAACGTTCCTATAGTATGTTCTCACTCTTTAGTCTTTAGTCTCTCTTAGCTAGAATGAGGAAACAGAGACAATAACTAAGGGGTTTAAAATGATTTAGGCCAAATCTATTGACACAGCTCTATTCTGATTGCCACATTGTAGAATTGTACATTTTACTTTGCCCGGACTTTAAGGCACTGGACTCATTTTTAGATAGTTTACACATACAGTCAACTCCAGAATCATATGAGCAAAAAGCGGCTGTCAAAATAAATCTGCATTGTTTATCCTTTTGATCTTTCATTTAAAAAAATTCACAAAATTCTAACCTTTCATTGAAGTAAAATAATTGAAAGTGGGGGGAAACTCACATTATGAAATAAATTCTTTTCTCCCATGCAGGTTGGCCACAATTATTGGCACCTCTAGTAATTAAATTAAAATATCTCTGAAGAATATTCCCATTCATATTTACATTTTTAGCACACCGTGACTAGGAGCATGAAATTGTCCAGCCATGACTTCCTGTTCCACAGGAGTATAAATATGAGGAAACACAAAGGCCAAATTCTCTTAATCATAAAAACCACAGAATATAGTTCTGATGTGCAGCAAAAGATTGTTGAGCTTCACAAAATAGAAAGTGTCTGTAAGAAAACAGCTAAAGCATTGAAAATCCCCATTTCCACCATCAGGGCAATAATTAAGAAGTTCAATCAACTAAAGATGTTAGGAATCTGCCTGGAAGAGGACGTGTGTGTATATCGTCCTAATGCACGGAGAGAGAGTTTGAGTGGACAAAGACTCTCCAAGATCACAGATGGAGAACTGCAGAGATTAGTTGAGTCTTGGGGTCAGAAAGACAAAAAAAATGATCAAACAGCCCCAACAGAAAAATCCTCCTCGCTCATCCAGAAACAAACTCCAGCATATTCAGTTCAGACACGACTGGAGCTTCAGACGGGACCTGGTTCTGTGGTCAGATCAAACTAAAAAAAGAGCTTTTTGGCAGCAAACACACCAGATGGCTTTGGTGCAAACAGGGATAAAAAGTCCCCCATGCCCACGGTTAAATATACCGCTGGATCTTTAATGTTGTGGGCTGTCCTGGACATCTTGTTCAGATTCATGGTATCATGGATTCTAGCAAATACCAACAGATAAAAATCAAAACCTGACGCTTCTGCTAGAAATCTGATAATGGGCCGTGGTTGGATCTTCCATCAGGACAATGATCCAAAACAAACATCAAAATCAACACAAAAATGTGTGACTGAGCACAAAATGAAGCTTCTGCCATGGCCGTCCCAGTTCCCTGACCTGAACCCTATAGAGAATGAGTGATGAACTGAAGAGAAGAGCTGGGAATCTGAAGGATCTGGAGAGATTCTGTATGGAGGAATGGGCTCTGATCTCCAAACTCATCAGGCATTATAGAAGAAGACTCAGAGCTGTTATCTTGGGGAAAGGACAATGCAATAATTGGGTGCCAATAATTGTGGCCAACGTGAACTAGAGAAAAATGTATAACTATTTAGTTGTTTCTCACATAACGTTTCCTTGTTCCACAATACATGCCACAAATGTGACATGAACACTGCATGAAACATAAAATTGTGTGACACAAAATGTTTAATTTTCATCTGTTTAATAACAAATGATTATTGATTAGATTTCACTTATATATCACTTTAAAAATAGTAATTTACAGTAGTACATCCATTCCAGTTTTAAAAAATACTTTAGCATTAAACAAATACAAAAAAAAAAACTACTTTTGAGGCTGAAACCAAACAAATAAATAAACAATGACCATTGATCTTGACTAAAGTGGTTTAACGTTTCAAGTCAGTCATAAAGCTCACAAAGCTCCACATATCTGCATGCATTTATGATCATCCAACTTCTTTTCAGTCGCCAGTTCTTGAAGAAACATCTCCTCCTTTAAGACAACACACAGAGAAACAATGAGAACCAATGAGAAATTGTTAAAACTTGTATGCAACTAAGTGTGATCATAAGAAATGCCTGGAGCGTCATTAGTTTACTCACAGTGTGGTACCAGAAGCTTGTAAACTTTTCCTTTGACCATTTAAATATTTGACTGAAAGGTGCAAGAACATGTAAGTGCAGGTGGGGGACGGTGATAAATGGAGGCACATGGAAACCTAGACTGAAATACAGACAAGTCTCATTTAATAACTGCTTCAAATAAACACTTGATAAATGTAATAGTGTTATAGAATATATACCTGATGTCTTCAAAATCTGTGACATCCTTGGCTTTCAGCACATCTCTTCCCATTTCTGCCATCCTCCTAACTGGCCAAGATAATCACATTTAGATTACTGAAAAACCTACTTAATCATTTTTTTTAAATAAATGTTTACTACTGTCTGTTATTATCATCATGATAATGAATATATATACACCCATCAGGCATGACATTATAACCACTGACAGGTGAAGTGAATAACACTGATTATCTCTTCATCACGGCTCCTGTTAGTGGGTGGGATATATTAGGCAGCAAGTGAACATTTTGTCCTCAAAGTTGATGTGCTAGAAGCAGGAAAAATGGGCAAGCGTAAGGATTTGAACGAGTTTGACAAGGGCCAAATTGTGATGGCTAGACGACTGGCTCAGAGCATCTCCAAAACTGCAGCTCTTGTGGGGTGTTCCCGGTCTGCAGTGGTCAGTATCTATCAAAAGTGCTCCAAGGAAGGAACAGTGGAGAACCGGCGACAGAGTCATGGCTCATTGATGCACGTGGGGAGCTGTGGAGTGCGATCATACAGACGAGCTACTGTAGCTCAGATTGCTCAAGAAGTTAATGCTGGTTCTGATAGAAAGGTGTCAGAATACACAGTGCATCACAGTTTGTTGCGTATGGGGCTGCATAGCCGCAGACCAGTCAGGGTGCCATGCACCAGGATGCACTATGGGAAGAAGGCAAGCCGACGGAGGCAGTGTGATGCTTAGGTCAATGTTCTGCTGGGAAACCTTGGGTTCTGCCATCCATGTGGATGTTACTTTGACATGTACCACCTACCTTAGCATTGTTGCAGACCATGTACACACTTTCATGGAAACGGTGGCTGTGGCCTCTTTCAGCAGGATAATGCAAAGCAAAAATGGTTCCCAAAGCATGGTTCAGGAATAGTTTGAGGAGCACAACAACGCGTTTGAGGTGTTGACTTGGCCTCCAAATTCCCCAGATCTCAATCCAATCGAGCATCTGTGGGATGTGCTGAACAAACAAGTCCGATCCATGTAGGCCCCACCTCACAACTTACAGGACTTAAAGGATCTGCTGCTAACATCTTGGTGCCAGATACCACAGCACACCTTCAGGGGTCTAGTGGAGTCCATGCCTCGACGGGTCAGAGCTGTTTTGGCAGCAAAAGGGGGACCAACACAATATTAGGTCATAATGTTATGCCTGTTTATTATTATGTCTAATAATAATGATATGCTAATTATAAACATTGGATCAATTCTTCATTTCTCTGTCTGTTACTGCCCCCTGCTGGCTAGAAATACAAAAGCCATTCGCAAAAAAACATTATTCGCTTTAAATAATCAGAAGCAACCCCAAAAATTACATAATCTTACCAAGATTTATATCATCTGCTTGGAGTGACAAACAGCTATGGATATGTTTCTTTGGTATAACCAGGTAGTGGTGAGGTGCAGCTGGATAAATGTCCTCGAAACAAACAATTTCCTCATCCTGTCAAAGAATCACATTCTAAAGTTTATTATACTAATTATGTAATTGTATTATAAAAAAACATTGGTTTTTATTGTATATTTATGTTCCTTAAAAAACTGATTTATATAATTTCGACGTAACATACTTTATGAAGTGTATTCTAAGATTGATGCATGTTCATTTTGTTTGCATCGATGTACAGAGTTTTGGACCCCCTGTATTTATACATGGGACATACTGGATGAGTTGTAATGCCATCCCTTTTTCACTCATTACAAAGCCACTTGAAGGCCATCTCTGCTCATTAGCTTTATTTTAGCCAATGACAAATGTGAAATCACAGGATGACTCCGAAATCACCCACTATACCCTCAAATAGGGCATTATTTGAGTGGACAGCCATTTGTAGTGGTGTCTGAAACCATAGTGGACATTATCGAGTCCACTCATTCAATCCCACAATGCAACGCAATAACGAGTGTACAGCCAATTCACTCACTCGTTTTCATTCACTCCTTCAAGTGAACTGTATTAGTGGACTGAAGCAGGGAATAGTTTTAGGGGGTGATTCCAGATTCAGCCATTATGACCACCACAGCGAAAGTTATGACTCAAAAAATAGCCTATATTTGAGATAAGCTAGTAAAATGTCATTCCGCTAGGCCAATCAGGTTTGAGAACCTCAACATATTGTTTAATAATGAGTATAATAATGTTAATAATGAGTAAAGTAAGATTAAATGATGTCATAATCATATCGTCATCACATTAGTTTCAAAGCTCCTCCTCTTTTAAAGGGACAGTTCGGCCAAAAATTCTGTCATCATTTACTCACCCTAAAGTTGTTCCAAACCTGTATACATTTCTTTGATCTGCTTGGTTGCAAACATTCTTAGAAATATCTTCATTTGTGTACAGTTTTTACAGGATGGTGAGTAAATAATGACAGATTTTTCATTTCTGGGTGAACTGTCCCTTTAAGGACAGCAGCACATTCACAGTTTTTGATTTGTTTTTGTCCTTACTACATATTAATGCTGTACAGTCGTTTGAATGAAAACGTCTAAAAAAATATAAAATATAAAAATAAACATCTGGAGAATAACTTGTCTATGATATACCCCCCTTCGCCTATCAGAGAACTGTTTAAACATCATCATAAACATCAACTTACTTCCGCCAATATCTGAGTGTATGGTTCGTCGCCGTTTGCGATCCTACAGAAAATACAGGATTCATCCAAGTTGTCGTCCGAAGAATCACAGGAACGCTTTTTTTCAGCCATTCTGGCAGGGAGTTTCCGGGACAAATGAAACTCTCATGTTCCGTGTGACTGTCATCTGTCCTTCCTTTAGGGTGAATCTCATTTACGATCACACATTAGTCACAACTTTGCGTCAAGGGTTCGCCATACCATAGTATACGTAGTTGCGTAAGCTACGCACAAACACCAGATTATAATAAGTTGCCAAAGCAAACGGAAACGTGTGAAACCTTTCACTAGTGATGGGCGAAACACTGCTAGGGCAAGGCTGGGAATCAAGAGGAATCGACTCCTCTTTAAGAGGCCTTTTTAGTTCAACAGACTTAAGCATTAACTTGTCTCTCGCTCACTTTTATTAAACATTACAAAACATCACAGCATTAAAGCAATACAGATAGACACAGCTAAGCTGCCAGGGTAACAACAATTTTGAATGTAGAGAATTGCTTTGGGGTTAACAGAGCTTTGGATAGTTTCCATATACTTGTCTAGATCATCTTTGAATAGAGAAAAGACAGGTTTAGAGCCAGAACATTTTTGCTTGTGTATGTGAAATTTAGCTTGTAGGGAACACAATTTAATTATGTAATACTATTTTCCCTATGTTCTCTTTTGAGTAGTCGAACAAACCAAAGAAAACATCTTTAAAACAGAAAGAAAAGTCGCTTACAAAATAAGATTGGATAAACATGAACAAATCTGTGTGGGTAAACTCGCTCACTAATGGCGATTAGAAGTTTGTTTCATTTGAATCGATTCCAGAACCAGGAATCGGAATCGATTCCAAAAATGTCCAAAAATTTTTATTTATTTTTTACTTTTTTTATTATGCCAAAAATGAAAAGATAACAAGTACAGGAACAATAAAAAAACAAGACATAGATCACAAAAAAGGGAAGTGCCAGAGGGAAGAAAAAAGGTTAAACATTGAAAGCAAAAAATATTTTTTTTATTATTTTTTTTTATGCCCATCAAAGACAAAACATAGGAATTATAGTCTACTAGAAAAATAGACAGTAGCGGGATCTTACCCAAACATTTGCATTTGTGAATACAAAATTTACCAAGAATCAGATTAACAATGTACTGAATATGAGAGTTTGGATTATGATAAAGAAAAATCATACTAAAAGTGGCTTTTTTTTTTTTGAGAGAGAGAGAGAGATTCACATAACTCATTACAAAAACACAAACATTCACAAAAAAGATTGTCTCAATTGTCTCTTCTACATCACAGAAAGATGTTTCATCTTTTGTTTCGAATCAAGTCACGTGATTTCAGTAAACGAGGATTCGTTACGTCATAACACAGACACTTGTTTATCATATTTAATCTTATTAGATGATTAGTTAATCGCATTTGATAGATTTCAACTTTCAATAAAATATTTACAGTGGGTTTGTAAAAGCTGTTTTATGCATGTTTGGCATGAGTTTGTGTTGTATTTCCACTGTTCTGACCAGCAGGGGTCACCAGAGTGTGGTGTTTGAAAAGCCTCACTTCTCCCTTCCACTGTTGAGGCCTGCCATTTTTGTTTTGTTTGTTTGTTTGTTTGTTTTACATTACGTCACTAGGGTCGGGTGTGTTCTTTCAGTTTTGAGTCCCAGCTTGTAGTTAATTGTGTTTCTTCAACTATAGGCACTTTTGGCCAGGGTGAATTAAACTCAAACTCAAGTTTAAAATCTGCCTACTGACTATACCAGGGGTTTTCAAACTGGGGTCCGGGGATCCACAGGGGGCCGCAAGAGAGTGACAGGGGGTCCATGGAAAAGTCAAAAGTCTAAAAAGAAAAAAAAAAAGGATTAAAATAAATGAGTAAAGCAATACATTAAAAAAAAGTTATTAATCTATTAAATAAATTAAATTACATTAAAATCAATAAAATAAAAAATTATGAATATACACTCACCTAAAGGATTATTAGGAACACCATACTAATACTGTGTTTGACCCCCTTTCGCCTTCAGAACTGCCTTAATTCTACGTGGCATTGATTCAACAAGGTGCTGAAAGCATTCTTTAGAAATGTTGGCCCATATTGATAGGATAGCATCTTGCAGTTGATGGAGATTTGTGGGATGCACATCCAGGGCACGAAGCTCCCGTTCCACCACATCCCAAAGATGCTCTATTGGGTTGAGATCTGGTGACTGTGGGGGCCATTTTAGTACAGTGAACTCATTGTCATGTTCAAGAAACCAATTTGAAATGATTCCAGCTTTGTGACATGGTGCATTATCCTGCTGGAAGTAGCCATCAGAGGATGGGTACATGGTGGTCATAAAGGGATGGACATGGTCAGAAACAATGCTCAGGTAGGCCGTGGCATTTAAACGATGCCCAATTGGCACTAAGGGGCCTAAAGTGTGCCAAGAAAACATCCCCCACACCATTACACCACCACCACCAGCCTGCACAGTGGTAACAAGGCATGATGGATCCATGTTCTCATTCTGTTTACGCCAAATTCTGACTCTACCATCTGAATGTCTCAACAGAAATCGAGACTCATCAGACCAGGCAACATTTTTCCAGTCTTCAACTGTCCAATTTTGATGAGCTCGTGCAAATTGTAGCCTCTTTTTCCTATTTGTAGTGGAGATGAGTGGTACCCGGTGGGGTCTTCTGCTGTTGTAGCCCATCCGCCTCAAGGTTGTGCGTGTTGTGGCTTCACAAATGCTTTGCTGCATACCTCGGTTGTAACGAGTGGTTATTTCAGTCAAAGTTGCTCTTCTATCAGCTTGAATCAGTCTGCCCATGTATGTAAATAAATAAAAAAAGATTAAAATTAAATAAACAAGAAATAAATAATACATATAACAATACATTACTACACTGAGTAGAACAAAATTAATAATGTAACAAACTAATTTTAGATTTATAATATACATTTTTTGTGTATAAATTGAGTGTTTATAATTGACAGATGCAATTTTAGGATGGGATCATATTTGGGTTATACGTTCAACAGTGTACGTATGCATATAGACGCACGCTCATTTTTATTTTATTATGGGCAAAAGGTAAATTTCACCCAATAAATAGGCCAATTAAGTGATTGTGGTTATTTCATGTTACAGTTTAAAACATGTAATAATTCATAATTTAGGCTTTATAATGGATTCCCATTGTTTGAAAGTCTGGGACAAGGGCAAAACAAAATCAAGTCTTTTGAAAAGTAGCAAAAATAAATAATGAATAACGGTAAAACGTTTCCATGTGACTTTCAAATGACACAAGAAAAAAGTTGAAACGTTCAATTTATAAACCCCACATCCCAGAAGACGAAGCAAAACCATTAGATATTTTTACCATAAATGATTGAACACTATTAGCTAGGCCTAAAAGAACATGCATAACTTTCTTTTAAATGGCCTATCTCGAATTTATCTTATTTTTTAAAAATAATTAATTTGCTGGGGTTTAATTTTTCTCTTTTATTTTGGCAAAAAAAGTTACATATTTTCTAACCTCGACATGTTTGATTCATCAAAAAAAAATGTACTCAATGAATATGGTTTAAGAGGGCAAACATTGAAATCTTTTAATTTAATGACAGCATTATCGTAAACTATGAACCAGTAATTAACCCATCAAACCATAGCCTCCCACCATCACTGAATGAAAATGACTTTAGTAGGATGAGCAACATTTTAATTTCATTATTTATTTAGTGATAGCTTGGAATGGTCCGTTACTGCCCTCTGCTGGGTACAAACAGACACAGACCTGCTAGCCTTACTGAGAAATGATTTTACATGAAGCTTTCCGCTGACAGAAAAAAACTTTTCCAAACAAATGACATAGCTGATATACTATGTAAAATGACAAGCCATCTGAGGCAAATCGTGTTAGTTTATAAAGTAGCGATATATGATGGTTAGTCTGTGAATGTCATAAATGTTCATGGGACACGCAATAGTGATATTTTTAAATGGTAAATCTAAAGAAAGTAAGTTTTGTTATATTTAAAGATGTTTAAAGAAGTTTTTAATGTAGTTTGTATGTCTATGTGGCATGCTTTCAGACAAACCATGTGCAAATTCATAAGTCAACACCATTGCTGAGTGTTTTCTGCTTAAAACTGCAGTGAAACAAAGACAGTCTAAAAAAAATCGCTGGTGTTTCTGACGTCACAAACTACCTTGTAACCAATCACATCAACGTGTGGGCGGGGTTTAGCATATCATTAACTGCTGCTAAGCAGAGTCTCAAGCGAAGCCAGGTTATCCCAGTATATTTTTCTGTTGATATGAAAAAACAAGTACTTTTAGCAATATAGCGGGTGAATTATTATGATGTTATGATGAACTATATTCTCCACTGCCGCTCGGTGATGTTCAAAGCGTTTCTAAGGATGCTGAGACTGAGATGGCGAACGGGAACATGGTTTGTGTAACATTAGCAACACATTATTAGCTGTTTGATAAGGTAGTCAAGCTAAAGGCTAATCATATTCATTACTGTTATGTGTCTGACGTTGCAAAGAGCGATACCTTTGTGCAGCGTTTACTACAGTAACTTGAGTAAAAGTTGAGTGAGTGAGTGGAGGCGGGGCTCCATACATATTCATGGTTAGGCGTATACTAAATGAAGCAAGGGTGTGGAGTTACATTAAAGCCATTTTAAGGCATGAAGAATTTTTTTCCTTCCGCTTATTTTTCCTTGCACTTCCGCTTCTTCCGCTCATGTGTATGTGCATATTATCATATTGAGAGTTATGTTATAATGCTACTCTGTGTGTCGCTCGGCGCTACTATGAGACACTTGTTCACACTGAGATCGATATTAGGCATGGTAAAACATGGTACTCGCGGTAAATCAAGAACACCAGATTTAAACAATAAGACTAACTGTGTTGAGCTGGAGAACAATGATTAGTTTCTGTCCATCCAAACAGTAATAAAACACATCATTTCCAAGGGTAACGCGGGTATGATGTCATTAAACGACCCGTGTCCTGGTTAAAATTGCTTATTTCTCTGGATTTAAACATTCTTGGAAACATTTGGGATAATGTAAGTACACAAGTTAACAAATAACACTGTTCTAGTGGTTTTGGGATATTTGAATCCAAAAATCTTACATATTGTGCCTTTAAATGAAAGATGATAAAGGTGTTGGCCATCCTGGAACATATTTCAAAACAATAATAAATTCATAAAGCTACCTGAATTCACCATTAAAAAAAAAAAAAAAAATTAATATATTCCAGAACGTGTTTTAATCTGTTGATGGCTGTTATGTGTTAATTTCGCGCCCACTTTGGAATCTAGCCAAAGATTTGGACAAACTATTTATAAACACAGCTGACATTTTAACGTCATCGAATTAAAAGAAATGAAAATTATTTAATTGAAAGCCAAAAGTCCCGCTTTAGTGTGCGTGGGTTTAATACCATATGAGCAGCCCCCGCGTGCTTACGGGACGTCCGTCATATCTCACGCGCGCTGCAGGTGCGTGGAATCCTGTGTGTGTGTGTGCGTGTGTGTGTGCGGCGAACGCTCCGCCCCTGTTAAAGTAAACGATTGAAGAAAAGTCGCGGTCGAAAGCTGAACTACGTTACTGACACATTTCAAAACTCGAAAGCTCTGAAAGAGTGCAGCTCCTTTACTTTCTGCAAGTAGGCATATGTCGTTGACTTCCTTGCATTTTTAGTTATTTATTTATCTACTTGTTTTAACCATTTCGACTTTTCGCAACTTGCGTTTCTCTTCTCAGATGTGTTCGGATGAAGAGCGCACGATGACGGGGGGCTCCGGTAACGGAAAGTTGCGTCAATGGCTGATCGAGCAGGTGGACACCGGAAAATACCCCGGACTCGTGTGGGAGAACGAGGAGAAGAGCATCTTTCGGATTCCGTGGAAGCACGCGGGGAAGCAGGACTACAACAGGGATGAGGATGCTGCGCTCTTCAAGGTACAGATGAGAAACAGATGCCAACAGGAACGCATCGTTTCTCCCATGGGATCTGTGAAGACAGCGCATATATGTTTCCAAATTTAAATGTTTTATATTTTTGTCGGGCTTAAAGTAAAAAGGTGTGGCAACACTTTATTTTACAGTGTTTTTGTTACATGTACTTACTATAGTAATAACTATAAATGATGCATATTACATGCAAATAACCCTCAACTAACCCCTAATCCTACCCTAGCCCAATAGTAAGTACATGTTGTTAATTACTATTACTAATTACAGTGTAACAACCTTACCATGGTGTGGTAACACTTTATTTTACAGTGTCATTGTTACATATGTTACATGAAGTAATAAATTATGCATAATTACATGCAACTAAACCAAACCCTAACCCTATAGTAAGTACACATAGCTACTTAATATTACTCAGTACTTAAATGTACAATTACAGTGTAACAAAGTCACCTTAAAGTGGTGGGTTACGCTTCATTTAGAAGGTGTCTTTGTTACAGTGTAATTATATATTTAAGTACTGAGTAATATTAATTAACAACATGCACTTACTATAGGGGATTAGGGTTTGGTTGAGGGTTAGTTGCATGTAATTATGCATCGTTTACTGTTATTACTATGGTAAGTACATGTAACATATGTAACAAGGACACTGTAAAATAAAGTGTTACCTTATATTTTTGTGGGGCTTAAAGTAAAAATTTTTACAGTGTCATTGTTACAATATGTTACATGTAGTTACTATAGTAATAACTATAAATTATGAATACTTACATGCAACTAATCCTAAACCAAACCTAATCCTAACCCCTATAGTAAGTACATGTAGTTACTTAATAATACTCAGTACTCGTATAATTACAGTGTGACAATAAAGTGTAACCAAAAGTGTCTAAGTGGTGTAACTGTTCGACATTGTGAAAAAAACCCATCTCATTAAGTGGCTAAAATTAATTGCGTAAGTAGTGTTTGCATAATCACATATTTGGCCCTTTTTATTGTGAGAATGCCACACAGGTCAAATTGTTTGATATTCAGGATTTAAGATTTTCGAATCGAATTAGACTTACTTTAAAAAAAGCATGCAAACGGATTGCCTAAGTAAAAAATAATAGTATGTTGTACTGACAAATGCTTAGTTAGTGTAGTTGACTTACACAAGAGTTCTAGTACCTAAAAAATAATAAATAATAAATTAAATGTAATTGTTACCATTGTTGTGTTTTGCATGCTGAATGTTGAAGTCTGTGTGTGACTCAAGCATGATCAATTGCATGATATTGTCACAAATATAGAAGAATTTTATCAACCCAATTAAAAGGTGTTTATCATTATTCGACATGAAAAATGATAGTTAATGATTTAGTTAAAAACCTAATTATTACTTCCCTTCCTTTGAAAAAAATGATTTCTCATCAATAGGAAGAGAATTACAATAATATAAATGTAGTTCCAGGTGCCTGACCAAAGGGAACACTGATCACCATAATGGTGAGTTCAAACAAAACATTTAAAGAAAAACAACACCAGTTTGTCAAGTCAGCTTATGTGTTGTTCTCTCAAAATTTTCAGTTGTATGGACAATTCAACTTTCAAGATGACTTTGGGAAATGAGTAAATGCGACTAGAGAAGTAGAGGAAATGAGTGAAAAGTGAATTGGCTTGCCTCAAAAACTGGCGCTCAAACCAATCAATTAACTCAGGTTTTCTGAGTAACCAAGGCATAGTATGTGAATAGTGCAGATTACTAGATTTTAGAAGAACTGTTGGATTTTACAGTGTATCTGATTGACCCATATGTTGACCTCTCGGTTTGAACTTGTTTTCCTGCAGGCTTGGGCACTATTCAAAGGCAAGTTCCGGGAGGGGATCGACAAACCTGACCCACCGACTTGGAAAACACGTCTTCGTTGTGCTCTCAACAAGAGCAATGACTTTGAGGAGCTTGTGGAGCGTAGTCAACTTGACATATCGGACCCCTATAAAGTGTATAGGATTGTTCCGGAAGGATCCAAAAAAGGCAAGGGGGAGCATCTAAATGAGCACATAAGCACTTGTGTAGTCCGTATTCAGTGCGGTCATATTTCTTCATAATGTAAATGAATGACATCAAACAGATTAGAACAGCTGTTGGCCATATTTTATAAATATTTCCTTAGATAGCTGATGAAAATAATAAAATATATAATATTTCAATGTTGCAGGTCCCAAATCTCTTGATGATTCACAGTCTAATTCAAGCTCACCCAGTTATCCAATACACCCCCCTTATGCACCAGCACCTTCTCAGGTTAGAATCAAGCATCATCTTAGTTGTACTTTGGCTTGAATGTTCAGACTTTGCCCTTCAGATCACTATACACGCTTGTCATTACAGGTGTGCAACTACATTTCTCCAGCAGAGAGAGGATGGAGGGATTACTCCACCCTGTCTGAGATCCCTTTCAGCCAGAGCCCCTACACACCACGCTGGGACACTGGTACTGTCTTACTGTGTGCACTTGAGAGAGAAAGTAAGTGTAGTAGCATGCAAGTGCACTGACATATTTCTGTTTGCACAGGGTACCAGTTCAGTGGCTCCTTCTTCAGTTGCAATGCATCCGATCCACAGCCGTCACCCTTCACCCTGGACACCAGCATGAGATCCGCTGAGGCTTTGGCCCTCTCAGGTACTGTACACGCTCAAACTTAATCATAAACACATAGAGACATTGACTGGCTCAATGGGAATGGATTGATTGGTCTTCATGTATTGATACGTCTGATACCGATTTTGCAACCCAATTTGAGTTGTTTTCAACCCAAGGGCTGGGTAAATATAGGGCAGAACACATGTTGGGTTAACTTTACCCAGCAAATTGGGTTGTTTATTTAACCCAGCATAGTTGATTCATGGATCTCGTGCTGGAGCTTGTGTCGTGTTCAGCGGGGGAACTTCTAACTTCAGACCGCCCTGCGTTTCTCTCGTAGCCGAAATATGTTGTGACTGACTTATTAAACTGGCTATATTCTGTATCTTATTGAATACAATCATAAAATTTTATGCAAGGTCAAGGCATCAGGTGTTTCCATCACGTGAAAAGACAGACGCGACACTCGTTTAGGTGACTCATATCGCGCCCCTGTATGTTGCTTTGCATAAAATTAAACAATATACAGCACAATAACGAATTTATAGATAAATTAAAATATACACAAACCTGTATTTTACCGAAGACTTGCACCAATTTGACGGAGCTGCACTAGTGCTCTCTGCAAAAAGCCTGCGATAAATAACTCAAGCCCTGGGTTGTTACGTCTGACCCAGGATCTGGGTTACATAAAAACTACTCAAACACTGGGTTGTTACGTCTGACCCAGGATCTGGGTTACACAAAAACTACTCAAACACTGGGTTGTTACGTCTGACCCAGGATCTGGGTTACACAAAAACTACTCAAACACTGGGTTGTTACGTCTGACCCAGGATCTGAGTAACACAAAAACTACTCAAACACTGGGTTGTTACGTCTGACCCAGGATCTGAGTAACACAAAAACTACTCAAACACTGGGTTGTTACGTCTGACCCAGGATCTGGGTTATACAAAAACTACTTAAACACTGGGTTGTTACGTCTGACCCAGGATCTGGGTTACACAAAAACTACTTAAACACTGGGTTGTTACGTCTGACCCAGGATCTGGGTTACACAAAAACTACTTTAACACTGGGTTGTTACGTCTGACCCAGGATCTGAGTAACACAAAAACTACTCAAACACTGGGTTGTTACGTCTGACCCAGGATCTGGGTTACACAAAAACTACTTAAACACTGGGTTGTTACATCTGACCCAGGATCTGGGTTACACAAAACTACCCAAACACTGAAAAAACAACCCCCCATAAAATTACCCAAAATTTACCCAAAAACCCAGGATTTGGGTAGAAAATATACCCCAAGATTTTTTAGAGTGTGTGATGACCCAGACAGCAACATAGTGTTGGCCCAGATGTGGGCCACATCTGGTACATGTGGATTCAATGCGTACCAGATGTGGGCCGGATCTAGGCCGACACTGCGTTGCTGTCTGGGGAGGCGATTACAACATCGACAACATTACAACAGTTAAGCATCACAAAATTATAATGTACAGAATGAAAAATGGATATTCGTTTTGAGATTTGAGAAAGATCACATTTAAAGTCACGATGTTACAGATATTTTCTAGCGTATTGAGACGCACATCTGAGTGAAACTGTAGGGGGGACTTTGGAGTTTTATCCCTCAGGCAGATCTGAAAAAATCTCTAATATCGGCTGATAGCTAGCTGATATGGTACTGCATTATATTTGTTTCTAGTTGTCTTGACATCAATGGCTCCCGTTATGATATTAGGTTTTAACTCATTTGATCTTTGTCTCGATTAGATTACCGCCTAAATGTGGTGGTGTTTTACCGGGACGCCCTGGTGCGAGAGGTAACAGTGAACAGTCCAGAGGGCTGTCAGCTGGGCCCTAGCAGAGAGGGACAGGCCTTCGCTTCACCTGGGACCCCAGAACTGGTTGAACTCCCTCAAGCTGAAAGGGCATCTCTGGAGCGGGGTGTTTTACTCTGGATGGCCCGTGATGGGCTCTACGCCCGCCGCCGCTGCCCCTGCCGGGTGTACTGGGAGGGAGCTCACGCTCCACCTACTGACAAACCCAACAAGCTGGAGAGAGAGGAGGACTGCAAACTGCTGGACACTCATCTGTTCATAACAGGTTAGTGCATGGTGATTCAGATAACTTACACTAAGATTATGACTAACAGATGATCTGATGACATGTTAAAAACTGGTTACTTTAAACTATCACTCATCTTTCTCAGAGACATTTATTGTAAACCTTTATATGTCTGTTAATTCACTTCTTGTATACATCGTCATATCTCCAGTAAACAAACACATCAAAGCTTTTACAGTAAACAGTGTCACATTATCTGTGGGTTGATATTTAGTGTCAGTCATCTATGAGTTACAACTTGCTCACGCCCACCTTCAGCCTTAGATTCAATGATTGTTGTGATTCTCACAGAACTTTCCAGCATATGATGAATACAACTCAAATACCACAGGAATCACATGTGGCCTAAAGCTCACAGTATGGAAAGTAAATAGAGAATGAAAAAGAAAAAAAAATACAGAAAGAGATGAGATCATATGCTTTACCAAATGTTTAGTTTCCTGCCATTTACAAATGAGCACACTGTAACAAGGATGCAGCCAAATATTCAAGATTATAGTTTAAGAATTGGTCATTTCTGAAAATTCTGTAATATTTAATGCAGGGTAAAATTTTTCAAAACTTTGGGGTCAGCAAGATTTTTTTTTTTTAAAGAAATTAATAGTTAGCAGGGATGCATTAAATTGATCAAAAGTGACAGTAAAGACACTTTTTGTAATGTCACAAAAGATTTATGTTTCAAATCAATGCTGAACTTTTTAGAATCTATAAAAATAGTTTTCACAAAAACATGAAGTTGTTTCCTGAGCAGCAAATCATCATATCAGAATGATTTCTGAAGGATCATGTGACACTGAAGACTGGAGTAATGATGCTGAAATCATTTAAAAATAAATTCAAATAGAAAATATTTCACAATATTACAGTTTTCACTGTATTTTTGATCAAATAAATGCAGCCTTGGTGAGTAGAAGAGACTTTTACTAACATCGTATACCAGCGCAAACCCTTAAAACTACTGTGAGGATTTACTAAAGACACGCAGTGGAACATTAGCGCTGAAAGGTGTGGACAGGGTTATTTTTGCACATGCATTTGTAGGAGTTTCCCTTTTAGACGCAGTATTTATGTGAGGAGAGTATTTAAATGAATCACGCAAGATGATTTACTAAGATTTGTGCTCGTCAATTTACTGGTGTTTGCGCCCAGAGCAGGGTAGTAACTGATTACATGTAATCTGTATTACTTAAACATTAAGTACTTGTAATTAGATTATATTGCAATACTCGTATTCAGACTAGTTACTTTTTTATTGATTGCATGTTATTCTCACAATGACAGTCAAATATTCATAATTCATTGATTCTCCCTACTACTTCTTTTTTCTTTTCCTTTCTAAATACACCCACTGGTCATGTGACTATCACTGAAAACTGGATTTACAGAAATCTCCTTTAACTTTAACTTAAATTACACTTGTGTTTCTCAACATTGCATATCTAATCAACTCCTGATTCACACATTAATTATTATTTGAATTATCACTCAGTTATGTATTACTGTCTTTGGAAGCTTTTGTCTTTCAAACACATTAAAATGTACAAATTCACGTCATTTCATATTTACATGCAATTCCTGAAATTTCTCTGACCTGATATATTTACTTGAAGTCCCCTGAGATTTTAATTTGTAAATTAGGTCAATAATCAAATTAAGTCAATAAAAATAAGCTTTTCATTAAACTCAGGAACCCCAGTCTGGGAAACCCTGACATAATGTAATATTTAATGCACTTCATGTTGTTGATAACAAAAAAATGGAATATATTTTCTCTTTGTATTTTTTATATCAATATGGTACAAGATTATTCTACTCAAATCAGTGTGATAAACAACTTGGGTCAAAAGTAATCTAAAAGTAGTCAGATTAGATTCATTATATTAAATATGTAATGTAATGGATTACGTTACTAACTAAAATTTTTGTCATGTAATTTGTAATCAGTAACCAGATTACAATTTGCAAGTAATCTACCCAGCTCTGTTTGCGCCATTATTTACCGCCCAAAAAAGCATGTCTTAAACCAGACGCTGATTTGCGCTGCTCTTGGTAGATTGCGTTGTTCATTATGGAAATGATCGGCTGCGTTTTTGTTCTTTAATTTGCGCGTCGTCAGAACTTTCCACTCCCATCATTGCACTCATGTTAATTTGCCCTGTTTAGTAAATCTAGCCCTAAAAATCGTACCGACCCCAAACATTTGGATGGTAGTGTAGATCTCCATTATCAGTATTCTTTCCCTTCTCCCTCTTCCAACCATTTGCTGGTGTATTTATTGATCTCACATGCCATTGGCTGTGAATAAACGTCTCCTCCTCCTTTTGTCCTGTAGAGTTGCAGAGTTACGCCCTGCACGCTCGTCCTGCGCCATGTTCCCAAGTGCTGCTGTTCTTTGAGGATGAGAGTCCTGATGCTCAACGGCCAAGAAGGACCTTCACAGTGCAGGTTCGTCTTTGGTTCTGTATAATACTGATGAACAGTCATGAACAAAACAATGATATTAATTCAGTCTGAATTTGCTCTTTATGTCACAGGTCGAGCCACTGTTTGCTCGCCAGCTTCTCTTCCTCAGTCACCCGGGCAGCATGAACTACATCCGCAGCCATGAGCTTTCACACCTTCCTCCTGAACACAGCGACCCAAGATTACAGAGTCATTACGCATCACCATAACAACAGCTCTCAGAATTGACCCTGGCGGCTTGTCACTATGTGCTTAACCCTGGGTTAAAGTCTTGTTGATCCCTGGATTCAAGTCTTGTTTAACCCTGGGTTAAAGTCTTGTTTAACCCTGGATTCAAGTCTTGTTTCACCCTAGGTTAAAGTCTTGTTTAACCCTGGATTCAAGTCTTGTTTAACCCTGGATTCAAGTCTTGTTTAACCCTGGGTTAAAGTCTTGTTTAAGCCTGGATTCAAGTCTTGTTTAACCCTGGGTTAAAGTCTTGTTTAACCCTGGGTTAAAGTCTTGTTTAACCCTGGGTTAAAGTCTTGTTTAACCCTGGATTCAAGTCTTGTTTAACCCTGGGTTATAGCAAGTTTAAATCCTGGATTGCTGGGATAATTATAATTTACTCACTCTCATGTTGTTCCAAACCTGTATGACTCTCTTTCTCCTGTGGAACACTGGGAACCAAACAACATTGGAGCCCATTGACTTCCATTGAAAGAAAATATTTCTCAAATGTTCTGCTTTCATGTTCTACAGAAGAAAGTCATACAAGTTGCATACAGGGGGATTGTTTACATTAAGCTATTTTCACACTTGTAATTTTGAAGGGAGGTAAACGCCACTTTTAACCTAGGGTTATAACGTTCTGCTAATCAACAGATAATGGAGTTATTAAAGTCCCACTGTAGGCAATCATTTTATCCCTTAAAACTCATCTTTGATCACCAAAATTACATATTTAAACATTTTTTACTGTGAAAAAAAATCTCATGCCTTAAAATAGCTTCAATAAAACTCTACACCCTTGCTTCATTTAGTATTTGCGGAATCATGAATATGCAAATGAGCCCCGCCTCCACTCACTCACACCAGCTCAGAGACCCACTCGCTCAACTTTTACTCAAGTTACTGTAGTAAACGCTGCACAAAGGTATCGCTCTTTACAACGTCAGACACATAACAGTAATTAATATGATTAGCCTTTAGCTTGACTACCTTATCAAACAGCTAATAATGTGTTGCTAATGTTACACAAACCATGTTCCCGTTCGCCATCTCAGTCTCAGCATCCTTAGAAACGCTTTGAACATCACCGAGCGGCAGTGGAGAAAGTTTATAATAACATCATAATAAACATCATATACATAATTCACTGTTATATTGCTAAATGTACAACATAAAAATATACCGGTATGTCTTCTCTTGAGAATCCCCTGCTTCAGAGCGGTCATAGTTAATGATATGCTAAAGCCTGCCCACACGTTGACTTGATTGGATACAAGGTAGTTTGTGACAGGAACACCAGCGATTTCAAAACACGTTTTGTTTCACTGCAGTTTTAAGCAGAAAATACTCAGCAATGGCGTTGACTTATGAATTTGCACATGGTTTGTCTGAAAGCATATTAAAAACACCACATAGACACACAAACAACATTAAAAACTTGATTTTCACCACAGGGGTCTTTAAATGGTTTTAAAGTGCCATATATGTCTAATCAATATGCAAAAGCAAGAATGTTAACCCAGGGTTTAAATATGTAGCGTAAAATCTTGAAACTTGACAATCCAGGACTAATTTCTAACCCAGGGTGAAGTTTGAACAGTGTGAAACATGGAAGAATATAACGTGTTAATCCCTGGTTAACTGTAAAAAGCCCACACGTTTTGTAAGCTAAAGTGTAAAAGGCAAATGCTGTAATTCTGCTGAGCACCAGAATCATCTACAGTGCTAACAGACCGCATCAGACTGTTGTCATGTTTTATACTGAGAAAAACGCAAAAATCTGTGCAACTCACGAGGATAAATGATTGTATCATGTGGGCTGTTTGCTGACATGACAGAAAAGAATGTAAATATTAGCTGTGACTGATTGTTTCTTGCTACATTTGTTTGAGCTGCGATGTATTGCATTTAGATAGTAAAAGCCAAATAATTCACATTTGGATGTGTATAGGTTTTATTTTTTATAAACCTTTTTCTGTACAATTCTGACTAAATGTTCTACTTTTTATTCCACTACTAAAAATATGCTTTTTTAAATGTCATTGAGATGCCCAGAATGCCTCAACATTCATGTCACCTTTTTAATTTTTAATAAAAAAAGAAAAGTGAAAAACTGACTGTGTGCGCTGATTCCTGGGGTGAAAATTACACATGGGCAACAAAAAGAGAAAAAAAGTTAAATAAAAATAAAATGACCAAATATGCTTTAACAAACTATCGTTCAAAAGTACATTATTGATGAAAGAAATTCATATTTTTATTCATCAAGGATGCATTACATTGATCAAAAATGAGGGTAAAAGATATTTATAATGTTACAAATGATTTCTATTTCAAATAAATGTTGTAATTTTGAACTTTATTCGTCAAGGAATCCTGAAAGAAATGTATCACGGTTTCCACAAAATATGAAGCCGCACAACTGTATTCAACATTGATAATAATCATAAATGTTTCTTGAGCATCAAATAGAATGATTTCTGAAGGATCATGTGACACTGAAGACTGGAGCGAGGATACTGAAAATTCAGCTTTTAAAAAATGATTTACATATTTTAAGTTGTAACAATATTTTACAATATTACTGTTTTTTTTTTTACTGTATTTATGCACCCTTGATGAGCATAAGAGACTCCGAACTTTTGAATGGTAGTGGTATTTCACAATTATAGCAATGTTTTAGGGTGTTCTCCTTGTTTTATACACTTGGTCCTTTTCAGCGGTCTGAGCGCAGTTTGTGTTATTTTTGGACCATATGTGAACACTCAAACGATCTCAGACCCCTTTAAAGCAAACCGAACGGAGACCATCTCGGGTTCACATAAACAGATGGTTTTGTCTTAAGTGAATGTAAACATCTGGAAGAAATGCTGTATGTGTATCATTATATTGGATCCGTGCATTACTGTAGTTCTTAAAGTGACAGCAGCCTAGAATCAGTATACGTTTTATTCATACAGTGAAGATGCGGTTTCATTTTTTCATTTGATTATTAAATTTCATACTTGAATGCTGTTTTTAGGTATACCTACTGTGCCTGGAAAATGTAAAGCAGTTTATTTAATTTGCATCTTTCTTTTATTATATTTGTCCTATTGTTTTTTTCTATTCTGATGTTATTGACTTCTGCAATAAGAAAACATGATTCAAGGAAAACAATTCAAAATAAATGTTATTTACAAAGGTGGATGTGTGATAGTGCAAGAATATGGATGTAGTATTGCAACAAAATTTATATTTTTGTGCAAAAGAGAAACTTAGAGTTAAGCTCATTCAACAGCATGTGTAGCAATGTCGCTTTACAAAATAATAATAACCTTTGCAAAGAAATATCTTGGCTAAGTGAATGGGATTAAACGTTGAAGGCCATAGGGTCAGCCATCAAACACTGAACTGAACTAGATCTAAAAAGCAACAGTATGAACACAAAGAGGTCTGAGACCACATTCCTACTTAAGTGGACCAAAAAAGTCCTCTTTCAGGGACAGTGTGAATGTGAAGAGAACTGGGTCCTTTTTCACTCTTGGTTCACAATGGACATTTTTAGCGAACCGCACCCAGACCAACTCACGAGATGGTCTCAGCTTGCTTTTAAGGGGTCTGAGATAGTTTGGAGTGCTCACATACAGGCCAAAAAAAAAAAATCACACAGACCCTTGAAAAGGACCAAGTGTGAAAACATCCTTACTCTCTTTCCACTAGGTTTGCTTTGAAGATAACTTTGGCTTCTACAGGAGAGGATTCTCTCTGAACAGACACAAGTGGACGTCATTTGTCTAAGTCTCTCCATCACAGGTGGGCTGACTGTGGCCTGTATAAACGACTGGAGGGGATTACTTTCAGCCCCCACTACAAACACTGGAATCCCCTTGAACGTGAGTGGACGCCAAGCCCTCGTTTACACTGAACAGAAGCAATATGTTATCTGCAGAGAATATAGACGGAGTGTGTGTGACAGCACACACACACAGGATGGTGTCTGTGGTTTGGAGACAGGATGGTGCGCGGGCAGTCTCTGCTTGATGACATCACAGAGGAAGAGGCAGACTGACATGAGTATTATTTATTCTTCCTTCTCAATGAAAACAGCCAGTTTGCCTCATTTGTTGTTGTTTTTCCTTAAAGCTATAATAAACAATGTTATGTACAATCTAAAAAACACTGGGTAAATATAGGACAGAACACATGTGTTCATTTTACCCAGCAAATTGGGTTGATTATTTTTTACTATAATATTATTTCTTTACTTCATACAAGAATTAATGTTTACGGATGAACTTAAATCCTCTAAAAAAAAATTAAATTATCGACACAACCCCTGGTTTGCATGATAATCCCGACCATAATTTTCGACCATATTTTATAGTATAGCATATTTTATATAGTTTTTAATACATATTGCCAACATTTAAGCTCGTTTAACAAATATTAGAAGTAAAAATTAAACATTTAGAAGTAATTAAAGAGTAATCGCCCAGTCTCTGTTGTCCCGTTTCCACCGTAACGGCGCTGGATCTCGTGCCGGAGCTTGTGTCGTGTTCAGCGGGGGAACTTCTAACTTCAGCCCGCCGCCCTGCGTTTCTCTCGTAGCCGAAATATGCGGTGACTGACTCCATAACCTGTCCATAAACAATCAGTGTACAGTTGTGAAACATATTTTAACATCATAAGTATTTATATTCTGTATCTTTTTTTAATAAAATTATAAAATTTTATGTAAGGCATCACGCGAAAAGACCGACGCGACACTCGTTTAGGTGACTCACATCGCGCCCCTGTATGTTGCTTTGCATAAAATTAAATGACATACAGCACAATAACAAATTTATAGATAAATTAAAATATACCCAAACCTGTATTTTACTGAAGACATGCACCAATTTGACGGAGCTGCACTGCTCTCTCCAAACACTGGGTTGTTACGTCTGACCCAGGATCTGAGTTACACAAAAACTACTCAAACACTGGGTTGTTACGTCTGACCCAGGATCTGGGTTACACAAAAACTACTCAAACACTGGGTTGTTACGTCTGACCCAGGATCTGGGTTACACAAAAACTACTCAAACACTGGGTTGTTACGTCTGACCCAGGATCTGAGTTACACAAAAACTACTCAAACACTGGGTTGTTACATCTGACCCAGGATTTGAGTTACACAAAAACTACCCAAACACTGGGTTGTTACGTCTGACCCAGGATCTGAGTTACACAAAAACTACTCAAACACTGGGTTGTTACGTCTGACCCAGGATCTGGGTTACACAAAAACTACTCAAACACTGGGTTGTTACGTCTGACCCAGGATATGAGTTACACAAAAACTACTCAAACACTGGGTTGTTACGTCTGACCCAGGATCTGAGTTACACAAAAACTACCCAAACACTGGGTTGTTACGTCTGACCCAGGATCTGAGTTACACAAAAACTACTCGAACACTGGGTTGTTACGTCTGACCCAGAATCTGGGTTACACAAAAACTACTCAAACACTGGGTTGTTACGTCTGACCCAGGATCTGGGTTACACAAAAACTACTCAAACACTGGGTTGTTACGTCTGACCCAGAATCTGGGTTACACAAAAACTACTCAAACACTGGGTTGTTACGTCTGACCCAGAATCTGGGTTACACAAAAACTACTCAAACACTGGGTTGTTACGTCTGACCCAGGATCTGGGTTACACAAAAACTACTCAAACACTGGGTTGTTACGTCTGACCCAGGATCTGGGTTACACAAAAACTACTCAAACACTGGGTTGTTACGTCTGACCCAGGATCTGGGTTACACAAAAACTACTCAAACACTGGGTTGTTACGTCTGACCCAGGATCTGGGTTACACAAAAACTACTCAAACACTGGGTTGTTACGTCTGACCCAGGATCTGAGTTACACAAAAACTACCCAAACAGTGGGTTGTTACGTCTGACCCAGGATCTGAGTAACACAAAAACTACTCAAACACTGGGTCGTTATGTCTTACCCAGGATCTGAGTTACACAAAAACTACAACCTAGGATTTGGGTAGAAAAAAAACTTTTTTTGAGAAGTGAATCAGGTCAAAAAGTCTTAAACTATGCTATAGGATGAGACTGTTAACTTTGGGATGCACGGGGACATCCTGAGAAAACTTTTTACACACAAAATTTCTTCGAGTTTTCCACTGTTTATGGGTTCACGGCTCTAAATTAGCACATAAACATGTTTTGGATCATTTTCCCCTGCCTACAGAGCGGAAAGGTGCAATCATTAAAAACTTCCCTTAAGCTGTGATCAATACACCCACTCTTTCACCTGGTGCCGCACACGGCTTTGATGCTCTTCTGACAAAACTGCTTTCCTTAAATGAGTGGGTGTTGAGCACTCTAAATTTAGAAGAATAGAAATCAACAAACAAGACTTGAAGTGTTGGGAAAAGGTAGGTTTGCGTCGTCACTTCACCTTTTCAGGTTTTCCAGATCATTGTGGAGGTTTTTTTTGTTGTTGATGCGATGTTGGCAGCCTGCGAGAGCTTTTAAAGTGTCCATAATATGCTCCTTCACAATATCAGAATTTATTTTATTTTTTAGGGGGGGTATTTTAGGGGGACCCCATTGACTTTCATAGTATTTTTTTCCCTCCATACTAAGGAAATCAATGGGTTCCCATCAACTGTTTGGTTGCCCCATATTCTTCAAAATATCTTCTTTTGTGTTCAGTTCATACAGGTTTGGAACAACTTGAGGTTGAGTAAATGATGACAATTTTGAATTTTTAGGTGAACTATCCCTGGATTAGGAGTTAAGCATAACACATGTGCAAATTGCTGCTATAATCAAAGGAGGACCACATATTAATAACTGATTACATTGTAGTCAATGTACGCTTATTTCCTGTGAGCTTTTTGTTTTTCTATGCATTTTTTTTTGCATAATACAACCCATATTTATCTCTTTCCCTGTCAGTGTTTTTATAACAATTTAAAAAAAAAATCATTTTCACAAAAAATCTCATGACCCTTAGAATATTTTGTTGTATGAATATCTGAACATGCAATATATCAAAAGAAAGAACAGATTCCAGTTTTATTCTAGCTTCATGCATTCTTTTTATGATCAACACTTGAATGTGGGTAAGTTTCATAAAAAAAAAACATTTTGAGCAAAAATCTGAGAAAAACACGTTTTGTTTTTTTTCAAAGACTACATCTGGATGATGGAGTAGATGGAGTCCATCAACACCACTAAAGCTTCACAGTCCTGTAGCTCGTCCTGGGGCGACATTTCATTCAGTAACATTAGGCCGTTTTGATTTATTTGCTGTTTAATGTTGATGATCACGTTATTTTACATGTGCATATGATTACATATGATATCGCTTGTTTCTGCATCTTCTTCACCTGTGTTTTGATCAGGAGATTCAGTACTCTTTCAGATGTGTCATAGCGCCCTACCGTATAACAGTGACAACACAGAAAGCCGGAAAATTACGTGTTTGGCAGGGAAACAGTTAATTATGTGCTGGAGTTTGCCTTTCTGGCCAAATAATGTTGTGCTTTTAATACCTTTATCAAGTTTAGTGTATTCTTTTTCCCAACATAAAACACTCTTCATATTTTGATTGTTAAATTGAAACTGTCATTAAAAGCAAATATCCCCTCCAGACATCTCTTTTGGAGTGATGAACTACTTTTGAGCTGGACTCTGTAACTTTATAGATCGTTTAAAGCATAATAAGGGCCTTTTAAGTGCCTAGCTAGTGTTCTAGTCAGTTATATCTTAAACTCCTAAACCACATGCCAACAGCAAATAATAGCAGTTTACAGTAAAAAAATCTCCCAATACTGAACACTTCCTCCCGGGATAGGTAAAAACACGCAGACACTGCTGAGGTGGGGCAGGGTGTGTGTCTTTCTGTCTGACACTAGGCAGGGTGTGTGCACGCATCAGTGATCGCAGTGTGGTCATAATAGACTTCAGCACAAAACGACTCTTTTGACAACATGAGGACAAGAGTCATTTCAGAACTCAATAGTTTCATCCACAGAGAGATAAACTCTTGCTATTTCTACCTCTCTCACACACACATAACTGGCAATTACTCAAGCAACTGTTTTACACAATAGCGTTTGCAGGAAACCCACTTCTGTGTAAGCGCACATAGATTTATTTTGAATTTTAACTGCACAGGTGAACAAAGAGGCAGTACAACTTGTCTATTAATTAACAACAAACTGACACATCCTCACAAACACAAGCACTGTCCAGCAGATAGAAAAAGACTATATTAGTGGCACTAGATTGGCTTTAAATGGTTTTTAAAATTGAAATGGTCTCTTAGTGTTACATGGCAGAAGCGTTGTTGAAATGTTGGGTTTTTGTGAAGGTTTATCGCTTCACAGGCTGAAAAGAGGCAGGCTTGAAGCAGTTAAGCTGTAGCTTCATACTGCTCTTAAACTTGTTCAGTAGCTCCTCCAAGAGTCTGAGAATGGAGAGAGGGAGAGAGAGAGAGAGAGAGAGAGAGAGAGAGAGAGAGAGAGAGAGAGAGAGAGAGAGATTAGAAAAGAGCCCTTTTACATTTTCACTGGCCACACCACAAAAAATGCTATTTTGTTGTTTTAACATATACACTAGCATTTAAAAGTTTGGGATCAGTAAGATTTTTTCCAGCATGGACACATTAAAAAGACAGTAAAGACTTATGCATTGTTACAAGGTGTCTATTTTCTTCTTCTCCAGTGCATTATTGGCACCCCTAGAGATTCTTAAGAGTATAATATCTCTGAAGTACATTCCCATTCATATTTACGCTTTTTTTAGAACACCAGGGTACACCAAACATAAATACATAAATATGAGGAAACACAAAGGCCAAAATCATTCATCACAATGAGTAAAACTACAGAATATAGTTCTGATGTGCAGCAAAAGATTGTTGAGCTTCACAAAATAGAAAGTGTCTGTAAGAAAACAGCTAAAGCATTGAAAATCCCCATTTCCACCATCAGGCCAATAATTAAGAAGTTCAATCAACTAAAGATGTTAGGAATCTGCCTGGAAGAGGATGTGTGTGTATATCGTCCTAATGCACGGCGAGGAGGAGAGTTTGAGTGGACAAAGACTCTCCAAGATCACAGATGGAGAACTGCAGAGATTAGTTGAGTCTTGGGGTCAGAAAGACAAAAAAAATTATCAAACAGCCCCAACAGAAAAATCCTCCTCGCTCATCTAAAAACAAACTCCAGCATATTCAGTTCAGACACGACTGGAGCTTCAGACGGGACCTGGTTCTGTGGTCAGATCAAACTAAAAAAAGAGCTTTTTGGCAGCACACACACCAGATGTCTTTGGTGCAAACAGGGATAAAAAGTCCCCCATGCCCACGGTTAAATATACCGCTGGATCTTTAATGTTGTGGGCTGTTTTTTTGCTGGAGGTCCTGGACATCTTGTTCAGATTCATGGTATCATAGATTCTAGCAAATACTAACAGATAAAAATCAAAACCTGACGCTTCTGCTAGAAATCTGATAATGGGCCGTGGTTGGATCTTCCATCAGGACAATGATCCAAAACAAACATCAAAATCAACACAAAAATGTGTGACTGAGCACAAAATGAAGCTTCTGCCATGGCCGTCCCAGTTCCCTGACCTGAACCCTATAGAGAATGAGTGATGAACTGAAGAGAAGAGCTGGGAATCTGAAGGATCTGGAGAGATTCTGTATGGAGGAATGGGCTCTGATCTCCAAACTCATCAGGCATTATAGAAGAAGACTCAGAGCTGTTATCTTGGGGAAAGGATGTTACAATAATTGTGGCCAACGTGAACTAGAGAAAAACATTTATTTCATAATGTGAGTTTCCCCCAACTTTCAATTGTTTTACTTCAATGAAAGAATTTTGTGCATTTTTTTAATGAAAGATCAAAAGGATAAACAATGCAGATTTATTTTCACAGCCACCGTTGCTCATATATATATCACATATATCATATAATAGTGGAGGGCACTGTAATATATTAAAATAGTATAATGTATAATATATTAATGTATTTCGGATCAAATAAATGCAGCCTTATCAACCTCAAACTTATGAACAGTAGTGTACTGTATGTGGTAAAAATGTTTATTAGTTTAAATATTAAGATTTTTTTTTTTAATTTGCAGTTATATCCGGTAATCTTACAACTTACATTATACAACTCAATAACATTAATTCATAAACATACTTTAGCTGGAAAATGATGGCATATGATCCAAAACACTGTCAATCGTTTGATGACTTTCAACCCATTCAATTGGATGCTTCCAAGTCTATCACAAGTAATTCTTGCAATTTCGTATCTTAACACCGCCCACTTTAAGTGCAGGTTGATCACTATAGAGAAGATCATGCTTTCCCACTAGTTCTAACAGTTTCACACTTGTTGAATTGATTAATATTATCAGGACTTGCTCAGTGATTTATGACACCCAAGTGGTCACTCGCATGGCAATTCATGACTGGACTGAACAAGGTCACTTGCACATGTGGGATGACATTTAATGGGTGAGCTTGGTGCTAATTATTATCATCATCTCTGATGACCAGCAGTTATTATTTATTTATCAGTGTCAAGCATAATGTAATTGGGATTTGAGATTGAACTCACTTTTTGTCGGCTCCACTCTGCAGCTGGGGTAGCGCTTCCAATGCCTGTTTAAAACTAGTGCTGAGACACAGAAGAGAACATCACACACTCACAACGAAACGCATTATCATACAAACACAGCCAAATATCTGCTTTTCTGTTTCTAGTTTAGCTTTTGTGTTGAGACATGAATCAATGTTGAGCGTGATTAGGTCTTACCGACTCTCTGATGTGAGGTACGGCTCGATGGCATCTAGCAACGCGCAGATTTCCAGACGTGCCTGGAGAGAGAAATATAAAAAAAATATTAGTGTGCATTTTAATAACTTAAAGAGATAGTTCACCCACAAATGAAAATTCTGTCATCATTTACTCACCCTCAAGTTGTTCCAAACCCGTATGAATTTCTTTCTTCTGCTGAATAGTATTTTCCCCATACTATGGAAGTCAGTGGGGTCCATAAACTGTTTGGTTACCCATATTCTTCAAAATATCTTCTTTTGTGTTCAGCAGAAGAAAGAAATTCATACAGGTTTGGAACAACTTGAGGGTGAGTAAATGATGACAGAATTTTTGGGTGAACTGTCCCTTTAAGATCAAATGCTAACTGTCCTGATAAGTGTATGTGAGGTGTGAGGTGTACCTGCAGTGCACCGTTTTTACTAAAGGAGGACACACACTGCATCAGCCGACTCATTTCTTCGGCTACAGCCTCAATGATCTTTGATAAAACACGAGTAACCAGCTCCTTGGAAATCGTGAAAACCTGATAGGGCAAGAAACAAAGAATCTTTGAAAACTACTTTTGGTAACACTTTAGTATGGGGAACACATATTCACATATTCAACTATGACTTTTGCCACTATATACTCCTAATTTACTGCTTATTAATAGTTAGTAAGGTAGTTTTTGTAGCGTTTAAGTTTAGGTATTGGGTCATATTGGATCCATGCAGCTCTTAAAGTGACAGCAGCCTAATATTCCTGCTGCCGTCTCTAACACTCATCAAACAACAAAAGACAGAGAAAATTCACCTGTTCTTGACTGAATAATGTTTGTAACTATATTTGTAATGTATATTTTATTCATAAAGTGCATTAAGTTACAGTTTCTGTTTCTGAATTCCTGAAAATCTTAAAACACTGTTTATTTCAATCATATCTTTGTTCAGTTGTATTTAATTGTTGCGAATGCTATTTTTTAATTTATTGTTTACTTGTTCTTTTTATTTGTTCGTGACTTGTCTTTAATAATGCTTGACATTTATATTAGTTTGGCTAGTTGTTTTTATGGTGTTTTTAAACCACAGGCAAACGTTCCTTATGTAAGTGTTCTTTAGCCTGTTGATTTTTGTTCATGATATTCAGAAATGTTTTGGAATAAGACTTAAAATAAATGTGAATGATATCTAAGGAAATTAGGAATCGATAAGAATCAGAATCGATAAGCAGAATTGGAATTGTTAAAATAAAAACGATACCCAATCCTAGTTGTGCCTACTTTTTAGAATTGAAAGTGTACATAATAAAGCCTTTAAATGCTGTCTAGGTAAGTTGACATTGAGCATGACATTCTCAAGGTGTAAGATGTCTAACAGGGGTTATTTTAAAGCAGAGACGAGTGATTGGTCAAACTGAAGGTTTGTGCATCTTACCTCAGCATGAACAGAGATAATGTTGACCAAAGCCTCCTTCAAATAACTCCTCACACCTGAGTCAGAAACAAAGGGAATGAGAAAAGGTAGATACATGAGTAATGTTCAGGGAGGTAAGGAACCATACAAAATGTAAAAATCTCATCAGTTTCTATTCACAAGTATGATATGGTTTTTCCTAATTGTCACGTCTTTCCTCCTACAGGAAGTCGCTCAGAGAGCAAACTGTGTCAGGCATGGCTTGCATCATGAATATTGGTTACATTACTGGGATATTAATGAACTGATTTGCTGAAAGGCAGACATTGGTCGATGAGTTCACACAGTGGGAGTGCCATTTACCACTTGCTTATAATTGCTTTATAAATGTTTATTTACTTTCTTTGCACTGTTAAAGCAGGGCTCGACAATAAGGACTGCCCGATGCACATGTAACAGTACATTGGATCCGTGCATTCGTGACAGCAGCCTAATATTCCTGCTGCCGTCTGCTTTTATGCTAATCAAACAAAAGACGGGGGGAAAAAAATTGCTCACTGCTCTTGACTGTAATAAGGGTTAATCTATATTTATACAGCGTAAATGTATACATGATTACTATTTCTGTAACTGACAATCTAGTTCAGACCTACATTAAAAACTGTTTATTTCATTTGTATATGTTTGTTCTGTTGTATTTATTTGTGGTATTGCTCGTAATTTGATTATTTGTCTTGAACAATATTTAAAATGTATATGAGTTGGTGTCATAACCTTATTTATTAAGGTTACATGGATCAAAAACAACTAAAACAATAGGTCTAGGTCTATTTTAATTTATATATTTATTACTTTTTTTTGGTGGGGCCAGTAGAAAAAATCCTTAGCGTTGAGCCCTGTAAAGTAATTACTTCCTGGTTCTCTATGCATGTGACGCCTACATTTATTAGTCACTCTAGTAATCAAATAGCATACAACAGATAATAATGTAATAGAGTAATTAAATGTAATCTAGTAATTAAAAGAACCAGCTTTTATTAGTGTATCTGTACAAAAATATTTGCTCTGTAATATTTTATATTTGCATTATAATCAGTACATAAAGAGATACACTACCGTTCAAAGTTTGTGGTCAGTAAGATTTTTTTAATGACTCTTATGCTCACCAAAACTGCATTTATTTGAAAAAACAAACAAACAAAAAAACAGTAATATTGTGAAATACCATTACAATTTTAAATAACTGTTTTCTTTCTGAAAATATTAAAACATTTAATTGATTCCAGTGAAGTAAAATTTTCAGCAGACATTACCCACTTTTAATCAATTTAATGCATCCTTACTAAATAAAAGTATTAATTTCTTTAAAGAAAATAATAATACTGACCCCAAACTTTTGAACGGTATTGTAAATGACATGACATTAAATTAATTATGCACATTAACGTGTAATAAAATTGGTTTGTGTATTTTGGAGCAAAAGATAGGCATTTTCCAAATGGACTGGTAAATAAACAGGAGCAGTGGCAAAGGGAAGGTGATTGGATTTACACAGTTCTACTTATAATGTTTCAGAAGCAGGAAGTGTACTTGCATGTACACAAATGATTCAACATACGTAAGGAATAGCATTTAGTCAAGTATGCACCACACAGACCTCATCATACTAAATATACACACACTACCACGACTGAAACTGACACACAAATGCACTGATGGCAGACTGAAACTGCAGAATCAAGATCAGCAAACGTGTTTGTGGATCTCCATGGGGATGGTTTTTCAACTTTCAAGCAGACATCATCTTCTAGAAACATCCACAGAGTGTCATCAATATGCGCATGGCATGATTCAGGTGTGTGATACCTGTGGGCGGCAGGCAGTCCTTCCAGTCAAAGTATCCAGCGTAGATGCCAGGCTCCAGCGAGCCGACAATAGGATCAGATTTTTTCTCAATGTATGTCTCAAACAGATATTCGTCCAGCTGTCTCAGTGCCTCTATGCTGACCTGAAGAACATGGGCATGCATTCAGTTTAATCACAAACCACTGATGGCTTTCACAGATCATACAAGATTCTATCCTGCAACACAGCAGTGCATGTGACCTTAAGAAACCATTAACATCACACACTTCTTGCAGAATGAGTAAAGACCACTCATGCATGGCCATCGCGCTGATGTGTGTTTAACTTTAGGGAAGTACTGAAAAAACCAAAATGGAAAGCACCATTTTAAAAGGGGACACATCTCTGGGATCTCAGTAAAACTCCAGAGATGTACATCTGTCCTAATAGATGAGAGTCAATAGAAGACTGTTGTTACAAAATGTTGTTACACATTAATAACTAGACTATTATATATATATATATAAAAAAAAAGTCTTGTTCATGCAAATCTCCTGCCATGATGCTATAGTGTTGTGCATGGTTGCCGTTACTATTTGGGGTTTTAAGTATGCAGTTGCTAAGGTGTGCTTAGGAAAAAAGGTTCAATGGAGTTCTATATAGAACCCTAGGGTTCTTAACTCAATGATAAAGAACACTTTATGTCAAAGAGGTTCTATTTCAGGAGAAATGAATTAAATGTGCAGTGTGTAAATTTTAGTGGCATCTAGCGGTGAGGTTGAGAATTGCAACCGCCCGCCACTCACCCCTCCCTTTAGGAGCACATAGAGAAGCTACGGTGGCCGACACAGGACAAAGATGTCGTCGTCTGAGACAGCAGAGAGTAGCTAGCGCTCTGTAGAGCAGTTTGTCCGTTTAGGGCTACTGTAGAAACATGGCGGCGCAAAATGGCGACTTCACTGTAAGGAGACCCGCGGTGTATGGAGATAGAAACGGCTCATTCTAAGGTAATAAAAATTACACGATTTAACGATTCATTATGTAAGGTCTTTATACACCACTGAAAACATAGTTATGCATATTATATTGCATTTGTCAATAGATCCTCATAAATATTACACACTGCACCTTTAAATGACTGCATAATACTTTCATGTTTAATGGGTCATTTACATTTTTTTCTAGTGATAAAGTATGTTTAGAAGCAGGTCCAAACACAGCATATTCAACTGTATCTGTCAGATCACTTCCTGCATTCCCATTGGTATTTGCTTCGCTGCATATTTTCATAAATTAAGCTCTGCTAACGGTCGTTGTCAGTGTGAACCCCTTTAACGGTTAGGGGATTGTTCAAATCCTTTATCCTAATGAGCAATACTATTATTGATGCAGCTCTAAATCATTCTGGAAACTATGAGGCACGGTCAATAATCAATACTTTTTTCGCATCTGTATTAAAGAGGTCCCATTATGCCCTTTTTATGAAGTCTTTGAAGATTTTGTTTTTGGGGTGTACTATAATATGCTTTAATGCTTGGTTGTTCAAAACCACATTATTTTTCTCATATTTTACATTATTACAGCATTTCTGTCCCCAGTTTGGCTCAAACACGCCGATTTTGATGAAGCCCCTCCTTCCGAAATGTGCTGTGATTGGTTAGCTGGCCCAGTGTGTTGTGATTGCCACCACTTTTTGTTCGGGAAATGTCCTGCCCCTCCATAACTGCGAGTTCTTCTCTAGTGTAAATATTAAAGACACAATATGTAATTTTTCGCCTCGGGCAGAAATCATATTGATGGATGAGCTAATGTTTTACAGATTTATGAACGTGACTGTAGTATGAAGCAGGGTGTGAGCTGAACGAGGCGCTGGAGCGATTGCTAATGAGAGACGAGCGCGACACACGGCTCGAGAGCAGTGGAGCTTTTATTCTGCCACAGACAAGCGCTTCCGCTTCTTCTGCTCGTATATGTGGGGGAACGCAGCGCTGCTTTATCATATTACACACATTTGAGTGTGTTGAGAGTTATGCTATAATGCTACTCTGTGTGTTCACTCGGCGCTACTATGAGAAATTTGTTCACACTGCAGTAAGAGATCGATATTAGGCATGGTAAAACATGGTACTCGCGGTAAATTAAGAACACCAGATTTAAACAATAAGACTAACTGTGTTGAGCTGGAGAACAATGATTAGTTTCTGTCCATGAATGATCCAAACAGTTGCTCACCTGTCTAATAAAACACATCAGATATTAAAGCGGCTTTGGTGTTGCCATGGTTTCTACAAAATAAAACCAGAAATCGAGGAACGTAGGTATGATGTCATTGATAGGCGACATGCAGTCCGTGTCCTGGTTAAAATGGCTTATTTCTCTGGGTTTAAACATTCTTGGAAACATTTGGGATAATATAAGTACACAAGTCAACAAAATATATAACACTGTTCTAGTGGTTTTTGGATATTTTAAACCAAAAAACTTACATATTGTGCTTTTAAGGTTATTTCAAACAAATTTGAGCCCGATTCAGACCCCAATGCTAATGAACAAGAGGATCGTCCAGAACGGATTTCATGCACAGACTTTGCAAGCACGGATATCACAGGACGTTTCAGAGTGGTATGTTTTTTGTCATTTTCTTATACATTATAGACACAATGTTACCCACCACTTAATCGTAATATTTGTGGGAAAACTAAGGTAATATAAACAGTAATCGATCATAAAACCATGGTTAATTTTCCTGAGGGGCCGTGAACCGTCTTACAAAAGCAACAGAAAACAAGCTGTTGTCCATAAAATGTGCAGCGCACAGTTGAACATTGGGGTTATAATGTTCAGGAACAGTGTTTAAAATAAATTTAAACCAGTGTAAGTTCGTCAGCCTTAGGAAGATCAAACAAATGAGTTTTGGAAACGGGGTGGAGAAACCAGCGTCTCTTTGACAGAGATAATACAGTCTTCTGTAACGCAGCTCAGACAGGCCTCGTCCTCTTTTTTGCGTATTCTGTGGGCGGGGATTATTTAAATTAGTAACATTATGACTATCTTGTAGTCCAATCGCATTGTAGTACAAATGAGCCGTTCGTTGTAGTTCTTGAAAAGGGGATTTTGTTAAATAAAATATCTCCCTTTGGAGTGGACTTAACCCTGCAGATCTTTTTTATGCTCAAACAGCGACATAACACACTAACTAAAGCTGAAAAAGTGCATAATAGGACCCCTTTAAGAGAAATAGGTCAGTCACTTTGTGATCATATAATAAAGCTCTCCTGTGAGTTATCAGGCTCTTATTCAGAGTTAAATTTCTCTGAAAGGTAAAATGGATTTATCTACATAATCGCTTTAAGCCTGACACACTCATTCACTACGATCTGCATTTACTGGAAAGGCCAACCATAACCTTTCGCAAGGGCTTTCTCGCTCTCCCCTGCAGGGCACAAAAGTCACGTCGAGGGAGTGTGTTCTAATGCCACCATGAAAAACCCTTGAGCTTCTCCTCAATCTGTGTGAGTCATTCTCACTTCAGCTAAAGAAAGCATAAACGACTAAACTAGAATCACACCTGTTATCACTTAGAAAAAAGAAAATGCCAACGGTGGAGTTAAAGGGAAAAAGGAAGTGTGCGTGTGTCTTTATACCCTGATGATCTTCTCTGCAGTGGTGAAGCCGTTCTTCTCCAGGTGCTCAGCCAGATTGAGAAAGGTGTGTCTCTCCAGATACTGACAGTTACTGAGGATGATGAGGAGACGCTGCTCCTGCATGGGTCAGAACACACACACAGCAACTGATTCAGTTACAATGAACACACACACATATATAGAGAGAGATTTTGGGGTATTTTTCTCGAGAAAAAATATTTGTATATGAACATAATTAAAACAATGCAGAAAGGCTGAGAGTATGTGTGAAGCTAATATATATATATGATGGGTATTATTGTGCCTTTATTTAAAAGTTGGTGAAGCATAAACCAGTCAGTGAAAGAAAGAGAGAGTAAAATAGAGAAAGAGAGAGAGATAGAGGGGAAACCTGCAGCTCTTCCACTGCAGGCTAGGGGAAACCCCATGTGAGCGGCCGCAACATTGCGCTCTCTTTAGAGAAAGCGGCTGTTTTTCACAACACATGACCTCTGTGCGTGATGCGCGAATGTTTGCTGTGCTGCAGATGGAAACTCTGACAAAGACATCCATAACAGAACACAGGATGTTTTCTCAGGAGAAGGGTTCGTCAGAACTAAAAAATAACAAGTACAGTATTTTTTGGGGAAAAAAATCATGCATTTTTTTGCATGATATGACAAAATATTAAACAGAGCGGCATTCCGTTTAGATATGGAACAAATACAAAACAAATATAATAGTTCAGAATTTAGAATAAAAAAAGTGTTTGTACTAATGCTGTCAATCGATTACAAAAATAGTAATTAATCGCATTTTTTCTGTAACATTGGAGTTTTTAATATTTTTATATTGTAATAATTTCACACTTACTCTCCAAATTAATGTAGAAACAACTTAAATGTTTGTCAAAATGTCATCTTTTTATGGCCAGTATCACTGATAGTAATACTGATACGGATGTCTCTATGAAAATGATTTTTTTTTAAACATTAATGATAGACATTCAACATTACAGTGTAATTGAAAGCTATAAATTCCAACATTTATTAGATTTATAATAACAACTTTTAATCTAAGTGAATTTAAAAAATCTTTACATAAACCCATAATAATAAATGTCATATTTACCTGTGGCCTTCATAATCAATATACAGAAATTAAATAAAGTTATCAAACACTTTACAGTCTTAACTGCATAAATTGTAAATTAAATATAAATTAATCCTTATTAAAGCTACAATTTTCTCGGTTCCCTTTGTTCTTTGATGAACATTAATGACAGACATCACAGCGATTGGTTTATTAGGCTGCTGTCACTTTAAGATCTGCCGCTGCCAAACCGAACACGACACGGATCTGACGTGCTGTCACGAGCATCTCATTATGTCACAACTCTTTAAGTTCATTTAAGACGTTATTTAACTCATTTAAGACTGTGTCAGTCAGTTCTCTTTTGTCTTGACTCGTTTGAATGGTTTAAATGCATTTGCATGAATAAGAGCGTGATCATACACTCACCTAAAGGATTATTAGGAACACCTGTTCCAATTTCTCATTAATGCAGTTATCTAATCAACCAATCACATGGCAGTTGCTTCAATGCATTTAGGGGTGTGGTCCTGGTCAAGACAATCTCCTGAACTCCAAACTGAATGTCAGAATGGGAAAGAAAGGTGATTTAAGCCATTTTGAGCGTGGCATGGTTGTTGGTGCCAGACGGGCCGGTCTGAGTATTTCACAATCTGCTCAGTTACTGGGATTTTCACGCACAACCATTTCTAGAGTTTACAAAGAATGGTGTGAAAAGGGAAAAACATCCAGTATGCGGCAGTCCTGTGGGCGAAAATGCCCTGTTGATGCTAGAGGTCAGAGGAGAATGGGCCGACTGATTCAAGCTGATAGAAGAGCAACTTTGACTGAAATAACCACTCGTTACAACCGAGGTATGCAGCAAAGCATTTGTGAAGCCACAACACGCACAACCTTGAGGCGGATGGGCTACAACAGCAGAAGACCCCACCGGGTACCACTCATCTCCACTACAAATAGGAAAAAGAGGCTACAATTTGCACGAGCTCACCAAAATTGGACAGTTGAAGACTGGAAAAATGTTGCCTGGTCTGATGAGTCTCGATTTCTGTTGAGACATTCAGATGGTAGAGTCAGAATTTGGCGTAAACAGAATGAGAACATGGATCCATCATGCCTTGTTACCACTGTGCAGGCTGGTGGTGGTGGTGTAATGGTGTGGGGGATGTTTTCTTGGCACACTTTAGGCCCCTTAGTGCCAATTGGGCATCGTTTAAATGCCACGGCCTACCTGAGCATTGTTTCTGACCATGTCCATCCCTTTATGACCACCATGTACCCATCCTCTGATGGCTACTTCCAGCAGGATAATGCACCATGTCACAAAGCTCGAATCATTTCAAATTGGTTTCTTGAACATGACAATGAGTTCACTGTACTAAAATGGCCCCCACAGTCACCAGATCTCAACCCAATAGAGCATCTTTGGGATGTGGTGGAACCGGAGCTTCGTGCCCTGGATGTGCATCCCACAAATCTCTATCAACTGCAAGATGCTATCCTATCAATATGGGCCAACATTTCTAAAGAATGCTTTCAGCACCTTGTTGAATCAATGCCACGTAGAATTAAGGCAGTTCTGAAGGCGAAAGGGGGTCAAACACAGTATTAGTATGGTGTTCCTAATAATCCTTTAGGTGAGTGTATAATGTAATGGTAGCCAAAGGATGACAGAAAAACGGATGCTGCGTTAAATATTTTTAAAATGTTAAACTGAAAAAATGTATTGCATGAGTTAACGTGCTAATTTTGAAAGCACTAGTTTGTACACTTTGGGGTTGTGAAATGTTAATGTGGTTGGCCTGCTAGGAAAATTAAACCACTAAAAATTACTTTCACTTCACAGTGCAGATGCCACTTTGCTTTAATATTTTGTAAAGCCACTGTCATTTTAAAGCCTGACTTAAGTATCAAGAAGACTCCAAATGTTATGAGATCACTGTAAACTCTATTTATGCGGTTTAAACTTTTACATACAGATACACACACGCATTACTGAATTAGCACAAAAGGAAGGATTAAATGAAGGGAGGGAGCACTTCTGGGTTACGTGAGGTCTCTGAATATCTTCAATCGATCAGATGCAGTTTCGTTTTTACCAGGATTCTCTCTCTCTCTCTTTTTCTGTCAATCTATTCATCTATCAGGCTTTCAGAAAAACTGTGACACTCTGTGGTTCTGAAACTACATATCAACACAGTGTAATTTGGATTTCAGTCAGGGCCTCTGTGAATAATCGTTTAAAACCAGGCGAGGAGCTGAACGTGTCAGAGCAGCGTGAAGAAGGCTGTTATCACCACTAACTTCCTATTATCCATACTCAAACATCCTGTCGAATACAGTGACGTCCCCCTCTGCAGAATTACATTACATGACTATAACAGCATAATCGATTGAATCCCTTTTTTGGATTGTTGACTAAAAAAAAAAGTGAAGAGTACTCGACGCAAGCCAGATTCAAACCTGTCTCCCATATAGGCCACAGCTAGACATTTTTATGTATAATGAAATAAATTAAATGTATCTTTAGCATAAAATATGCATTATTAATCTGAAGAGAGAGAAAGAGAAGATGGAACAATGAGAAAGGTGAAAATCAGGAGGAGAGGTGAAGAACGTCCTTACTGGTTTTGAACTAAAGTCATCTTTGATGCTTCCAAAAAGATCAGGTGAAGCCAAATCCACAGACAAACTGAAAGAGAAACATTTATTACAAAATTACAAATATACATTTTAGCGTGAAATTACAGTATATTCCACTTTCACAGTAATTCCACAGTTGGTTTTCCATTAAAGTCCTCATGAAATCAAATCGATCTTATTTACTTTGTTAGCACACATTACAGGTCTTAGGGCGAACAATTCATCCGTGCAAGTTAATACACAGAAAAAAATAGTTTGCCGTGGTAATCTTTAATGAAAATCTGAAAAGTAACTTCCAGTCTGGAATGGCGTTCCCTTTCTGATGACGGCAGTTTGACGGCTTGGGTTTGAATATCCTTAACCACTCCCCTCCGACCGTTAGTCTGCTATGAGCGAGAGATGGAGAGGAGGAGCGCTGAAGTAAAACCCTGCCCTCTGTTCAATATTCCCTTTCACTTGGAAATACGTCACAGCACTGAAATAAAATAAGTTGCAACTTCCGGTTCACTGGGACTTTAACTGCACTTGTAAAATCTACAATATCATATTGTATTTCTACAGTGCATATGTACTATGAAGTACCCAGCATGCAGTGCGGCATGAATAGATTATACTGTGGAGTTTCTTGACTCTTGTTGGTTTTATCTGTGCTGCTGAACTTATTTTTGCTTCACTTTTAGCAGTTTGTGTTGTTGGTTTATTTTGTAATGTTCAGAATTTATCTTTTTTTATTATTATTTGTTGAGTGTCACCAGTGTTGTGTTTTGTATGTCGAGTATCATTAGGTGATGAGAGAACAAAAAATCTTGTGAAATATCCATATATAAACAATTATGAATTTGAAAGATATTGGTAAATCTTCATGCTGAAATAACGCTAATAATAGTGTAGTTTGACTAACTTAAAATCAGCCAATTAGCTTATTTTATATTCTAGCTTGACAATTTTTTTTACAAATGTTTTCATTTGTCACACTTCTGACATGGCTAGATCAGAAATTTTAATATGAATACACAAGGTCCAAGATCCCAAGCTAATGAAACACTGATCACCATCATGGTGACTTCAAAACAATTATAGCACTAAACAATATAATTTCTTACAGTGGCAGGTTAAAGACAACTTTATCATGTGAATTCACAGTAAAACAAGAGCAGTTACTGTGATGTCAGCATCATTCTGCTGTTGATTCACAGTAATTCATAAGAAAATGACCCAGCATGCATTCATTTCACTGTAAATTCTGACTACAGTAATTTATTGTAAAATAATACTCTTTAATCCTGTAAATTCCTGGCAATTTCTACAGTGCATTTTTGTGCTGAATGATCCAAGTTTTTTAAACAGAAAGGATTCCTTAATGATATTCATGATTTAAATAAAAAAAACTTTATGACATTTAAAAAAAAATATTTGTACCTTTAAAAACTTGATTAAAATGTATACACTCAAATGTAAGGATTAAAAACAAAAAAAAGAACGTCCTTACTGGTTTTATGTTTTTTAAAATTATGTTTAATTAAAAAAACAAACAAAAACAATTATGTTTTTTTCTACATAATTGTTACACCACTTGACATTTTTTGAGCCATTAAATTATTTTTTTGTTTTATATATATATATATATATATCCCTACCTCAGGTCATTTTGACCCAAAACTAATTTTTGGAAAATGTTTAAACATTGAGTGCTCATCAGAGTGGTCCTAAAAATGAAAAACCTAAAAATGCTAAAACTTTACCAAAAAATGATCTGATAATGTCAGCATGTGTATCTGAATGCATTCTGAAGAGAAACTGACTTTAGGACCCAGCGGAGCAGCTCATTTGCTCAATATGGAGCTATAAGGCCATCTAGTGGCAAGAGTCATTAAATATCATCTTATATTATTATTTTCCCACAAGAGGTCGGCAGAGACACCCAATGTTAGATATTTTGAGCTGAATTAAAAGGGTTTGATGAAATTGTGAGTTATTTTGAATTCAAGTTGAAAGAATGTGAAGAATGTGCTTACATTACTAGTTATTGATAAAATCTAGTAATTTAAAGGTAAATCAAATAGAAATAAAAACAAAACAAAAATTGCATTAAAAAAAGATTTTTTTTTTTTTTTAAATAAATGAAATAAGTTTTCTGGACCCAAAAAAAAAAAGTATAATTTTAGGGCTTCGGGTCATTAGGACCCGCGAGGGAAGGATAAGGTTAAAGTGACAATAAAACTCACTGAGAGGTGTCGATGTCTCCATCAGTCTTGATGCTAAGCTGCTCGAGACATTTAATAAAGACCTAAAGGAGGTAGAGACATAAAAAATACTTTCAATCGGCAGGAATTATATTTACAAATCCCAACGAAACGACAGATACCAGCACACAATACCTTCATGATAGAAACACACTGTTCGCAAGCTTTGTCTTGAACCACATCCAGATTTAAGATCTAAAGATTAGGAGAGAGACACACACATTGATTGATTAATCTCCATATAATCTGCTGGCTGGGGATGAGTACTGTGTGAGGGTTTGTACATTGATCTCTCCAGGTTTACACTCCATGGGCTCCTTCAGAGACTGCAGCATCTGAACCATGCACTGCTCAAACTGGGCTGGCTGAAACACACACACAGTTTATCCGTAAGTTTTTATTCTGCAAGTTATAAGAATTAAATAAACTAGAATGGAATATAATAAAAGCATAAAAGATGTACCAGTGACGTAATCCCCTCATTGTCCACAACCCAGTCTTCTTTTTCTGCAAGTCTCTTTACATCTAAACAACACAAAGTTTAGTTACATCAAATCAGTTACTTCCACAATTCTCTCAACATTAGTGTTGAGAAAGCTACTTTAATTGGGAAATCTAGCCTTCTGAAAAAAGTATTTAGTTATTAGTTAGAACAAAAAATAGCTACATTTACACTAAAATACAACTATAAAACACCATAAGTTTTCACCCCCCGGATCTTAATGCGTAGTGTTTCCTTCTGGAGCACCAGTGAATGTTTCAACCTTTTTTAATAGTTGTGTTTGAGTCCCTCAATCGTCCTCAGATCAAAATCATACAGTCACTGCTGGAAAGGGTTCAAATATGCAGAAGATGCTGGAAACTGAAGAATTTGAGGATTTTTCTGAAGAACGTTGGTCAGTTTAACTGATCAGGACAAACAAGAGACTCAAGAACAACCATCACAAAACACACACACAGCCGTGGATCATCAGGGAACGACACACACACACAGCCGTGGATCATCAGGGAACGACACACACACACAGCCGTGGATCATCAGGGAACGACACACACACACACACACAGCCGTGGATCATCAGGGAACAACACACACACACACACACAGCCGTGGATCATCAGGGAACGACACACACACACAGCCGTGGATCATCAGGGAACGACACACACACACACAGCCGTGGATCATCAGGGAACGACACACACACACACACACAGCCGTGGATCATCAGGGAACAACACACACACACACACAGCCGTGGATCATCAGGGAACGACACACACACACACACACAGCTGTGGATCATCAGGGAACGACACACACACACACACACACACACACACACAGCCGTGGATCATCAGGGAACGACACACACACACACACACACACACACACACACACACACACACAGCCATGGATCATCAGGGAACGACACACACACACACACACACAGCCGTGGATCATCAGAGAACGACACACACACACACACACACACACACAGCCGTGGATCATCAGGGAACGACACACACACACACACACACACACACACACAGCCGTGGATCATCAGGGAACGACACACACAGCCGTGGATCATCAGGGAACGACACACACACACACACAGCCGTGGATCATCAGGGAACGACACACACACACACAGCCGTGGATCATCAGGGAACGACACACAGTATTAAGAATCAAGGGTTCATAAACTTTGGATGGGTCATTTTTATAAATTCAGCTATTGTTTTGTCTTGTGGACTATATGTAAACATATTTTGTAAAATATCTTATTCAGGACAGTACTAAATAAAATAACATGCATTTTATATGATCTCTCTTATTTTGCTAAAATGATTCACATTTTCACAGATTCTGCAAGGGGTTCACATACTTTCAAGCAGCACTGAAAAATCGAGATACAAAACTCAAGCAGAATTTAACTAAATATTTTGCTACTAAAAAAGGAGGCACAGAGACTGAGCCTCAAATTTGTGAGTTATACTGCTCCAGATGTGTTTGCCAATCTATGGTTAACTCTGTGAACAAAACTTTAGTTCACTAGAGCTGTTTTACTAAAACTACAGAGCTGTTTATACTGAACATGAATGCAAATCCATTTAGTTGAGAGCTCTAGAGCTCCCTCTACTGTTACAATTCAACATTAGTGACAGACTGATATATATCGGCCAGTCCATCTTGAGAATTGATCATTGCTGACAAATAAGCATCTGCAAGGCCAATTACAAGAAAAGGTTACTTCCTACATGTGTCAGCTCTGAAACTCTACAAAAAGCCTTGTTGATGAATAATAATTTTCCAGTGGATTTTGAGCAAATACTCTGCAGAATACTTCAGCAATCCCGTTTGCCTGAGACATTTGAAAAAGGCTCAGTGGCTGTATAGTCTTACCCTCTTCGGTGTGCTGTAGTGTGGTCAGCAGGCAGTGCACACGCAGGTCCTGCAGTAAATCCTGAATCACCTGCAGCAGGTCATTAGGAATCTCCAGAGCTGACAGAGCCTCATGACTCAACCTGAGAGAGAGAGAGAGAGAGAGAGAGCATCAAATGAGCGTTATATGAAAATAAAAGGAGAGGACGGTCAAATGTCATACCTATAAAGGATACACCAAAATTTTTGCTTTCTCAAATGGAAAAACGGGCTAAAAATGCCAACATAAACAGTTATTTTAACATCCAATAACAGAATCTGTGAAATGGAAAACAGCAGCCTTCATGTACAATCATTCTGGTTTAACTGGGTGTAATGTAAATGCAAAAGTCATCACATTTACATGAAACAGACGACTGTAAAATCAAAACAAACTTGCTTAAAGGGATAGTTAACCCAAAAATTAAAGTGCCCCTATTATGGTATTTTGAATATTCCCTTTCACGCAGTGTGTTCACGCAAGTTGAAAGTGCATGATAAATAAAGTTATTTTCTCCCAAAAGAAAGAATCGACTCTGAATCGCCTATAAGTGACGTTTGTCTTTCGAATCTCACTGCGTTACGGTTCTAAAACACTAGAAAAGACATTTGCATAATGCCCGTCTATGTTGTATGTGTTCCGCCCGCGAACTTGACCATCAAACGTCATTTTACTGACGACTGCTTCTCAAATCTCAGAGTTCAACACGGAATTCACAAAAACGCTTGCTTTTTTTTCCCCAGTTTATTTGGACCAGCTCCTCAATATCACAACCTGTAAGTATGAATAATTATTGATATATATATTAGGTGTTCAAAATAAGTAGTTTTGTGTTTTATATTGTGTACGTTTTATATTGTGTCTTACTGAAATACTTCTGCTCATCAGCTGTGGGCCACTATTACCTAAAACTGAGTCTATTAATGGGCTCACATATGCGCTGTTATTGATACATTTCCCACATGTGCAATAAATGAGAAATACACACATGGGTTTGTTGATGGACACACACTTGTTAATGCTGATGGTGTGGAATTACAGCTGCAACATCCCATAATGAACCTCAAAATGAGTAGCGTATCACTGAGAAACTCCTGCTCAAGTTGTCCTTGTGATGGAGGTTCAGGTTGAATAACTAGTTCTTCAATGTTTCATCATCGGACTCGCGCTCGGATTGATGTGGTAAAATCGACATCATCGTTACTGTCTTTACAGTGTGTACAATCACTGAGCTTTAGGAAGCCTCCGGAGCTGAAGTTCAGTTATGGTAATGGGCATTTAGCTTCTGAAACACACACTGTACACAGTAGACCAATCACAACAGACTGGGTCATCTGGCCAATCAGAGCAGAGAAGCTCACAGAAAGGAGGGATTTAGAGAGACTGATTCATCCGTCGAGTCGTTTGAGAATCATTGAAAAATGTGGTGATGTGCAATGTGTATTATGAGAAAATGAAAGTGTTTTTGACCTTTGATGCATGTAAACCTGTTGTAGGAGACTCCAAAACTAAATTAGGAGCCTTAAATTAGCATAATAGAGGCACTTTAACATTGTCATCATTTGCTCTCTCATTTTTTTCCAAACCTGTATGACTTTCTTTCTTCTGTGGAATGTAAAAGAAGATGAAGAATGTTGTTAACCAAACAGTTTTGGTCCGATTGACGTCCAAAAAAAACATGCAAGAAAAATTTCTTAAAAAGAAAGAAGAGTGAATGATGACAGAATTGTCATTGTTGGGTGAATGATTTATTAAACATATTTGGTTTTGGCCACTAATTTTTGTCGCATCACTAATTCCTACATCCCTACTAGAAATAAATGCACACATGTACCTGACGGTGTGGATGACCTGTGTAAGCCAGACTCCACTGAGAGGGGTTTTGGTGTCCCAGCCTCCATACTGCCGCAGCTGCAGCTCCGTAAGAGAGGAGGGTAACAGAGCGCCTCGAACTAACTGCACCAGACGACGGATCACCTCCTCAATCATGCTCTACACACAATCAAATGTGCCAATCAAACACATTATAAAGTGGAAAAAACCTTACCTTCCCACATAAGTTGTCTCAAATAGTGATGCAACAAATTAATTTTTTGCAGAAACACCAAAACTGAAATTAAAGTTTTATTTAGCCGAAAACCAGAACCAAAACTGAAAATATAGTTTCTAATAATAAATTAATCAAATTTATTTATCATCAAAACACAAACAAAAAATGAGTTGTATATAAAGATTTAAATTGCACAACCAATAATTTTTTTCAAATATAAACATTTAAAAATATGTTTTCATGACAGATTTATCCAGACATACAATTTTATAATGAAGACAACAGGTTAAGTAAAAATAAAATGAATATGTTACAGTGCCCTCCACTATTATTGGCACCCTTGGCAAATATGAGCAACGGCGGCTGTGAAAATAAATCTGCATTGTTTATCCTTTTGATCTTTCATTCAAATAATTCACAAAATTTTAACCTTTCACTGAAGTAAAACAATTGAAAGTGGGGAAAAACACATTATGAAATAAATGCTTTTCTCTAGCAGGGTTCGCAGATACTGTAAAATGAAATTCCAGGACTTTCAAAGACTTTTCAAGCACTACTTTTTTGGTTTTCAAGGACTATAATCAGAGATTTCACTTATCAAACAATATCTTTATTATCTTTCAAATTCTAAAAAAAAGGTAAATAGATAAATAAAAATAAACTAATAAAAAAAGGTACAAATAAGCATGCAATGACTGTGGAAACTTTAACCATTGAAAGGATACTGACAAATATAACACTGATCACCTTATTCAAACTGATTTTCCCCCCATGAATATATGACCTGAAGAATGAAAGCTGTATCATATACTTGGATATTTATACGAGCAATATTACGTTCATAGTCATGTGAAATGCCTCTATATCTATATCAGACGGGCTGCAGTGTTAATTTTGTGTGAAAAAAATGCTTTATCGATAAAATTAAACACTAATTTCACACATATTGTCTTTCAATAATTCAATCACTTTTCAAGTACTTTTTCATAAATATGGCTGTTGTCAAGGGTTTTCCAGGACTTAAATGTCAAAAAGTCAAATTTAAGCACTTTAAGCACCTTGTACAAACCCTGTCTCTAGTTCACGTTGGCCACAATTATTGGCACCCAATTATTGTAACATCCTTTCCCCAAGATAACAGCTCTGAGTCTTCTTCTATAATGCCTAATGAGTTTGGAGATCAGAGCCCATTCCTTCCTTTAGGTTCCCAGCTCTTCTCTTCAGTTCATCACTCATTCTCTATAGGGTTCAGGTCAGGGAACTGGGACGGCCATGGCAGAAGCTTCATTTTGTGCTCAGTCACACATTTTTGTTTTGGATCATTGTCCTGATGGAAGATCCAACCACGGCCCATTATCAGATTTCTAGCAGAAGCGTCAGGATTTGATTTTTATCTGTTAGTATTTGCTAGAATCCATGATACCATGAATCTGAACAAGATGTCCAGGACCTCCAGCAAAAAAATAGACCCACAACATTAAAGATCCAGCGGTATATTTAACCGTGGGCATGGGGGACTTTTTATCCCTGTTTGCACCAAAGCCATCTGGTGTGTTTGCTGCCAAAAAGCTCTTTTTTTAGTTTGATCTGACCACAGAACCAGGTCCCCTCTGAAGCTGAACTGAATATGCTGGAGTTTGTTTTTGGATGAGCGAGGAGGATTTTTCTTCAAACCCTCCCAAACTATTTGTGGTGATGTTGGAGCTCTTTGACACAATTTTCTAGGCTTTCTGACCCAAAGACTCAACTAATCTCACCAACATGCATTGGAGAAAAACATTTATTTCATGAGTTCAATCTCCACACTATAAGCACAAAAACTTTCCATCTTCTTTACTGACCTTAAAGTCATTCTGTCTTTGCCGAGCGTTCTTCTTTAACTTCTCCACCTGACTGGACTTCTCTCCAGTCTGTCCAAGACAACAATGTTAATAAGAGAGTAAGTGATTACACTAGCCTTTTGTTAGCCTATGCACTCTGAAGGTATATTTGTGTGTGTAACTACCTCACTAAACAGGCTGCCGTTGACGTAAGAGATCCAGAGTTTCCAGAAGTTGGGCAGCTGGCTGATGACCACATCTGAGAGCTTCTCCACAAACCTCACCTGCTGAGGGCTCTTATAGTGCCACGCTGAGGAAACATGTATGACATAACGTTACAAACGCAGCAGCTTTCTGCTTATGAAATGATGACAGCTGACAATGAGCTTTCTGCGAGTTTCACAAACTCTAGACAGTTTCAAACATCACATCATTTTTCTGTCCTAACTGAAAGCGAAATTCTGCAGTGACAAAAATCAGAACATTTTCTGTCATTGTATATAAAGGATATATGCTACGTTCATACGTTTTTGGCTGGCAAGATTTTTAAAAAGGTTTATATGTAATTTTCGCCGCTAGAGGTCGCTTATTCAAAAAGGCGTAGCTTGATGGCGCCTGGGTTTCGCAGAGCTTTTATTCTGCCGCAGGCGAGCGCTTCCGCTTCTTCCGCTCATGTGTATGTGGGGGAACGCAGCGCTGCTTTATCATATTACACACATTTGAGTGTGTTGAGAGTTATGTTATAATGCTACTCTGTGTGTTCACTCGGCGCTACTATGAGACACTTGTTCACACTGCAGTAAGAGATTGATATTAGGCATGGTAAAACATGGTACTCGCGGTAAATCAAGAAAACCAGATTTAAACAATAAGACTAACATGCCGTTTTTGTGTGTCCCTTTAAATGCAAATGAGCTCCTGCTCACGGGGCGGAGCTTCAAGAGCTCATGTTAGCAGCTCTGATTACCTCATGCAGACAGGCAATGAAACTGTTCAGCCTTTTATGTTCAAACCGCAGTCGGACAATGATGGAGAGACTCAAGAAGAAGTGACAACATGTAGAATGAGACAGGACGTTTCTGAATGGTTAGTTGATGAATTTATGTAGCTGGTGTGGAGTTAACTATTTTCAAGTTATTGATTAACCTATTCTGTCATGATAATCTATAAATTATCAACATGCGTGCTCCCTGGATGTCACTAGCCCATGAGGAAGCTTGTGTAGTCTCTAGTAGCCGTTTGTTGTAGTCCTTTTCTTTATAATAAAATATCTCCCTTTGCTTTGAACTTTGAGCATCATAACTTTGCAGATGTTGTTTATGCTCAAACAGCACTAAAGTTAAAAAAGTTTAATCATAATCAACCACCCCTTTAAAGCGTCTTTGGTGTTTCCATGGTTTCTACAAAATAAAACCATAAATCAAAGGTAACGTGGGTATGATGTCATTGAATGGTCCGTGTCCTGGTAAAAATGGCCAGTTTCTCTGGATTTAAACATTCTTGGAAACATTTGAGATAATGTAAGTACACAAGTTAACAAAATATATAACACTGTTCTAGTGGTTTTTGGATATTTTAATACAAAAATCTTATATATTGTGCCTTTAAATAAGTATCTTATGCTCACCAAGGCTGCATTTATTTGAAAAATACAGCAAAAACAATTATATTGTGAAATATTACAATTTACAATAAATGTTTTCTATTTGAATATATTTTAAAAAGTAATTAATTCCTGGGATAGCAAAGCTGAATTTTCAGCATCATTAATCAAGTATCCAGTGTCACGTGATCCTTCTGAAATCATCCTTAGATGCTGATTTTATGCTCAAGAAACATTTCATATATATATACACACATGTGTGTGTGTGTGCATGTTTATTATATATGTTGGAAACATTTGCTGCTTAGTATTTTTGTGGAAACCATGATACATTGTTTTCCGGATTCTACAACAAACAGAAAGTGCAAATAGAAATCTTCTGTAGCATCTCTGTTAAACCAGCTTCTGAAAATTAACCTTTGGATCACAGGAATAAATATATTAAAATAGAAATAGACTATTTTTGGATGGAATAAATGCAGCCTCCATGAGCATAAGAGACTTCTTTCAAACAGTAGTGTATATTGATCTTTCTGTTACTGTACTCACAGTCATCTTTAGGCGTCTGGAAGCTGCCGCCTCTCTTCACTGGAGCTGAGAGGCTGATCCTGTTCAGAGCTGAGGAGCGATCCAGCTCTAACCCGACACCACCCACTGAGACAGACAGACACCATGAATGCTCATCTGCATACGTCAGCATTTAACAATCAATCAAAGTTTCACTTGAGGTTGACACGCTTAAATTAAAAGGTGATTTAATGGGTTATCATTTCTTTCTTTCCTTGTGATTTGAGTCATGAGACAAATGCTTTTATCCAAAGTGACTTACAGAATCCTTATCATGGGACAATCACCCTGTGATAAGATTCAAATCTACAACCTTTTGTAGGTAGGTAGTTACTGTGGTATACTGGTAGGTATCATGCAGTACCTCTTCTCTGACAATAGATGGCACTAAAGGTCTTTCTGGGCTCTTCCTGAGCCTTGATTAAATTGTTGATATAGTCTGAAACACTCAATATGTCCAGATAGTGTACACATGTCATGTTTCATCTCTCACACACAGATAAAGACGTATACCATTCAGCCACTTGGATGTTTACTCTCTCTCTTTCTATATAAAAAATGAGTACGGGTGTTGATCCAGGTGTCCAATCATCTCCTGTGTTTATCTATGCTCCTCTCTCTTCTTGTATTCCCCGATGTCTGCCTCTCTCTACAGCAAACCCCCCTCAGCTCTGCCACACTATAGAGCTCTGTGGACTTCCTGTTCTCTATAGGGTCATGACCAGACCACACACGGGCTGCTCTCTATCTAAACACACACACACACAGAGGGCAGAACACACACACTGCTTTCACTCTTTGGAGCGGTAGAGAAACCATCAATTCATTTCAAGCTATCTATGTGTGTACCTTTCTGCTCTTTGATAAAATCTTCTTTACAGTTTTGCATCAGCTGCAGAATCCACTTGTGTTGTGCGACTATACACTGCCATGCCGGGTCACCTGGAGCATGCAGATCCGACAGATATCTGAACAAAAAGAGAAAGAGAATCATTACATCATCATGGATATATAATTGCATCTTTTTTTTTTTCTTCAGGACACCATTTAATGCCTCTCACAATGACAGGTCAACAAGTCACTGGATGCTTTAATGCTATTGGGTCGCATAAATTACAGCTTCTGAAACTCATAAAATGGAAACCATAAATGGAAAGACACCCAATGCTAAATATTTTGAGCTGAATTAAAAAGGTTACGCATGAAAATGAAAGTTATTTTGAATTTAAGTTGAAAGAATATGAAGAATGTGCTTAAATTAATATGTATTTATTATTTATTGATTTGTAATAATTTAAAGGTAAATACAATTAAAAAATAACAAAAAATCCCCAAACAAATTGCACAAAAAAATAGAAAACTGAAATGAAAAATTAAATGAAAAAAGCTTTCTGGACAAAATAAAAACAAGTATAATTTTAGGGCTACGGGTAATTTTGACCCATGAGGGAAGGATTTTTTTATAAAGTGCGAGGGAGGATGAGGGTTAAAGTTTTTTAAAATAAGTATCTTATGCTCACAGAGGCTGCCTTTATTTTATCAAAAATACAGCATAAATACACCATAAATGAGATATATACAAAAATATAATACAAAACAATAACACTCTGCAATATTTCAATATTTCTAATATAATAAAGAAGGCAGGGAATGCAATTACTTAAAAATTAATAATTCAATATAAAATATTTACACTACTGTTCAATGTGGGGACAGTAAAAAAATTCTTAGAAGAAAGCAATACTTTTATTTAGTAAAGATGCATTAAATTGATTTGAAATCATTTCAAATAAATTCTGTTCTTTTGAACTTTGTATTTATCAAAGAATCCTGAAAAATGTATCACTTTCCACAAAAATATTTTCAACATTGATAAGATTTACATTTTAAAAATGACTCAAAAAGAAAACTGAAATATTGAAATAGTATTTGACAATATTACTGTTTTGCCATATATTTGATCATAAGAGCATTAAGAGACTTCTTTCAAAAACATAAACGACCCTAAACGTTTGACAAGTACTGTATATGTTATAATGAAATTAATATTTATAATTCAAATAATTATTTTTAAGTTGACTTTCTCACACAGTATAAATATGTCTTTTTACATTTATATTTGGGAGGGGAATATCATATGTGGGGGTCCCTGGCATCCAAAAGAGATGGACAACGTGAGCTCCACTGTTTTCACTCGCATTGGTTGTCATTGCATTATTGCTCATTTGTGTAAATTTGAATTTTTCTCACTCAGTTTGATATTGTGTTTCAGTTCTCTGCAGTTTGTCAGTACAAGTCGCTTGTCACACACCTGATATAGCGTTTCTGGTCATGTAGAGTGGATGGTGTCTCCAGAAGTTTATCCATAAGCAGTTTCCTCAGGGCTTCTATTCGAGTCTCCACCTCTGAATACACTAAAAACACACACGCAGGGCGATCTTTCAATACTCCAGCTAATGTTTATACCAGAGAGAATGCGTGTCATATTAACATATGCTATTAGATATTATCCGTAAAGATCAGATCACCTTTCTTAAAGACTGGGACCTCTGTGTTCCCAAACAAAGATTTGGCTTTCTCATAATCATTGATGACCACGTCATAATCCCCCTGAATGGGAAACAGAAGCACAGGCAGTCAGTGGACACAGAATTCAGTTCTCTTTCTCTAGTCAAAATGCCCGTCTCGGCGAGTATCCTCGTAAACAGTCGGTTATGTGTTGTAAACAATTGAGAAAGAAAACAGATGAGTGTCAATGTGTCATTTATATTAGGTCTGTGCATTCGTCTTAAAGGGACAGACACCTAATGTACCCGCAGCTGTTTGTGTCACCAATGGTGATCAAACAACAAAAGAGAAAGAGAAAATGACTTTTGTAGCTTTAACAAAGATAAAATGTATTAATTAATTATATTAGTTATTTAATTTATACAGTGAAGACTGATATTTTACATTTGCTTATTCCTTTTTTGTTTAACATTTGATAATTCAACTGTTAGATTTACCTGAAAAATGTAAAGCACTGCTTATTTCAATTGTATCTTTCTTCTATTGTATTTATCTATGCTTGTAATTTGTTTATTATTTTCTATGCAAAATCACTCCCCTACAAAATCAGCCCAAATATTTTAGAATGATTAATTCTTTTCAGAAAGAGCTATTCAAATCATCTGGTGAAATAGTTTTTATATTGCAACTGATTGCAGAAAAACAAAATATCGCAATGTAAGTTTTTTCCAATATCGTGTCAAAGTGTCAAAAGTTTGGGGTCTTATGCTCACTAAGGCTGCATTTATTTGATCTACAATACAGTAAAAAAAAGCAATATTGTGAAATATTATTACAATTTCAAACATTTGTTTTAAAATGCCATTTATTCCTGTGATGGAAATTTTCAGCATCATTACTCCCATGATCCTTCAGAAATCATTCTGATATGATGATTTGATGCTCAAGAAACATTTCTGATTATTATCAATGTTTAAAACATTTGTGCTGCTTAATATTTTTTTGTAGAAACCAAAATATTTAATAATTATTTGAAATAGAAAAACATTATAAATGATTTTACTGTCACTTTTAATCCAGCTAGAGCATCCTTGTTGAATAAAGCTATTAATTTCTTTGTAAAAATCCTACTGACCCCAGGGTAGTGTAATTGTGTGGGTAAGAGAGTTAGAGAGAGCGTGTGTGTTTGTCTACGGGAGATGCCACCTTCTGGATGTTGCGTTCAATGTTGAGCGGCAGGTTAAACAAAAATTTGAATCTCTGGAGAACGTTGAGAGCGTTGCGTGTCGAGTCGGCCTTGTCCTTTCTGCCCAACACTTCTTGAAACAGGGTGTCAGCAGTTTCACTTGCTCCTGAGAGGAATGAGCAAATGGAAAGAAATGAGAAAAGGGTGTAAAAAATCCGGTTTAATCATCCTTGCTCGGTTTCAAATAAATTCAAGATCTCTTATGCTCCCTCTTCTTGGGTGGTCAGAGCTATTCTGGATTCCCTTTGTCCGATTTAATAAGAACCAGCCTTCTGACCATTATAAAAGTCTGACCAGCCTTTTTTCCACCAATGAGTCAAAGGCAATAAGTGGCTTTGGTAAGAACATACATCTAAATGTACATGTAAAGACGGGTGGTGAGGAGAAAGAGGAGGGGTTGGCGATGAAAGCATGTCAGTGTGTGACTGGTTTATTTGTGTGGCCCGCAGGAAACGAGCGTGTTTATTGACCCACCGTCACATGAGAGAATTGACATGGAGATATGATTGGGATATGAGTGGTCTCGAACACACGCATACGCACTCGCAGAAACACGCCGAGGTCTGCTTGAAATGTGTGTCTTTGATGGTCTAAAGAGAATGCATATGCAACTCTGGCCCTAAATTTAGCTGCTTTGTGTAATTGTGTGCGATTCTGACCATGTGTTTGGTTTTATGTCTTACTGTTAAGGACGTTCTCTAGTCGCTGGGTCATAGAGCCCTCCACCTTCTCAGTGCCGTCCGATTCAAGCTTCTGATGGATAGCTAAAGATAGGAGGAAGAAAAAAGGGAAATGTTTGAGAGTGTTTAAACTACCTTTGGGGTCAGTACATAGGAATTAATAATATCATTCAGCAAGGACACGTTAAGATGATCAAAAAGAACAGTAAAGACTTTTATAAATGTTAAAGGGATAGTTCACCCAAAAATGGAAATTAGCCCATGATTTACTCACCCTCAAGTCATCCTAGTTGTATATGACCTTCAATCACAATCGGAGTTATAAAAAAAGGTCCTGGCTAATCCAAGCTTTATAATGGCAGCCCAAAATTTTAAGCTAAAAAAAGTGCATCTATCCATTATCATCGTACTCCACACGGCTCCGTTATGCTTTTTACGTGAGTTGAATATGGAAGGCGGTCCGCTAGAAGCTAGATATTTTACTTTAGAAAGGTTTAAATATGGATATTTGTCTTACAAAAACCCATCGATTCGCTTCAGAAGGCCTTTATTAACCCCCCGGAGCCGTGTGGAGCACTTTTATAATGAATGGATGTGCTTTTTTGGGCTTCAAATTTTGGGCTGCCATTCACTCCCATTATAAAGCTCCCATTATATTTTAATATAAGACCCTTGTTCATCTTCAGAACACAAATTAAGATATTTTGAGTAAATCCAAGCATCTGAACCACACATGGGCAGCAACGTCATTGCAACTAGGGACTGCAGGTGAAAAATTGCCTTTTGGCTAACTCTGGCATATTGACAGAAATATGCACTGTCCCTGTAATAAATAAAATAATAACAATAGTTAAAATAGTCCATGTGACTCCAGTGGTTCAACCTTAATGTTATGAAGCGAAGAGAATACTTTTTGTGCGCAAAAAAATAACGACTTTATTTAACAATTTCTTCTCTTCTGTGTCAGTCTGAAACCCGGAAGCCCTGCACTGTATTTACAATGTAAACAGCATAAGAGAGTGACGTTGAAGAGAAGAGACTGTTGAATTAAGTCGTTATTTTTGTTTGTTTTTGCACACAAAAGTATTCTCGTCGCTTCATAACATTAAGACTGAACCACTGGAGTCACATTTAACTATTTTAACGATGTCTTTACTACCTTTCTGGACCTTGAAAGTTGCAATGACGTTGCTGCCCAAGTGTGGTTCAGAAACCTCTTGGATGTACTCAAAATATCTTAATTTGTGTTCTGAAGATGAATACGGGTTTGGAATGATATGAGGGTGAGGAATTAATGACAGAATTTTCATTTTTGGGTGAACTATCCCTTTAAGAACTGCACAAACAAAAAGAAAAAAAGAAAAGGAAAGAAGATTTTGTTAATAATGTAGAACTTTCATTTCAAACAAGCCCAAAGACTCTAATTTTGTCTAGAAATGTCTATGCGTTACTACTCAAGCTGATCACATGAGTGAGATAAAATATTCACTCTTACAAGCTTCTATAACATTTTACAATATAAACACCATAATGTAAACACTGTCATAATTCATCAACAGCAGACCATAAGCAATCACTTGGCATAAATGTGCGGTATTCATTCATTGCAAACTGCAAACCGCAAGACTGTAGAATGTGCAACAGCGGTGTGTTTTGACTTTGAACATGCTGTGCTCACAATTATTTAATTTAATCATAGCCTATTGAAGTTTAATAATCACTTTAGACTGTGCCGTGATTCCTGTCTTTTCACCCCAAATTTAATCTAAATGATAATCAAGGCTTTTTATGAAATTACATTTGACAAAACAGAATTTAAGACATTTTAAGGACCCGCAAACTAATAAGTTTTTATCACTGGCATAATAACAATGCAGATGGTCAATCCTAAAGCACAAATTTAATATGGATGTATGTGTATATAGACCGCTGCTAAATTGGAAGACACAATAAAATCCAAATGAAGTCTATTTTCTCTCTCCACATCTGGATTTGGGAAGCTTCTGTACACAATGACGTCAAGACTAACCCCCGGCTCCCCCCCGGGGTCCGGATTGCTGTGTGGTACGCTTCCTCTGTCTCTGAGGTATGTTTTGACTTCTGCCTGGTAAGTTTTGGGAGTCTTCTCTGGGAATCAGTGCAGCTTCCGTTTGCTGCTCTCTCGTTTCCTCTCAGCACAATGACAACCTTATTACAACCTCATCTAAACATTATGACAACCACGCCTTGTTATCCGTCCCCATGCCTGTCAATCATATGGATACGCGGTGCTAAGAATAGCTCTTCTGTTTGACTCGAGACAAGTGACCCGAAACAAGTCTACACACAAAAAAAAATCTCCATTTTGTGACCTTGACCTCTGATGAGAGCAGTCTGAGAAGACACATACACCTGTGTACAATGCCACAAGAAGTGAAAAAAATGTAATAAAACACACATGCATCTAATTTTGTTAAATGTCAGATCTAGTATACATATTGTCTATTTGAGCTTTACGTTTAATACTATAATCAATAAGGAATTGTTTAGGTTACAGTATTCAATGAAAGTCAAAACTGTTAAATAATACATTTTGTGGAAATAAAATAATGCATCACTATGATGAACATTTCTATCCGGACAGGATTACATTTATCAACGCACCCGAAAAAAGAAAAAAAAAGTAATTTGGATCATAATTTTACACTGATGATCAGTATAAAATGTGTTAAAACTATACTGTATAATCAATGTTCACAAATAAAACTTCAATTATGGTCAAATCCTAATTTGTTTCCATTAGGGGTGGGCGATATGACCAAACTCTTATATCATGATAATGACATATATCACAATATAGTTATTTTTGCTTTAAATAAGGTTATGATATCAACATTTTGATACCATTGAAATTTCATAATTCTTATCACCATTTTCAATATCATAAAAAAACTAATACTAGCCTAAAAAACTCTCAAGCTTACTGAAGACAACTGTGATAAAGAAAGAGCAAAGAAAACAATACTTCAAGCACTAGAAATGCAACATAAAATGCATAAAGTAAACAAATGTTAAAAAAAAAAACAATGGGTAGTCTTTACTGTGCACATTAAATATACTTTTTTTCTTATTAAAGTTACAAAAGTGATGCAGTCAAGAGCAGTGAGAGATTTTTCCCTATTTTTGTTGTTTGATTAGCATTAATAATGACTGCAGGTAAATTTGGACACTGTCACTTTAAGAGCGACTGCACGGATCCAATATACTCATGCGTTTTCTTTCTCAACTCAACGGTAAGACATAAATGACTGTGTTTACTTGCAAATACATGTTACTTTTACACATAGGTGTGTAGGGTTGCACGGTTTACCGGTACTACGGTAGTATCGCGATACTAAGGGTCCAAAATACTGCCGGTGCCACTGTATTTTTTAAACAGTAGTATCGTCATTACGGTTCTACCGTAAGTACTGTTGTATGTGGCTTGTGGGGCAGTTGCTAAAACGTTCAAACACTTGTGTTGCAAATAAACAATATAGCGTCTTTTTGTCTTCCTGTCGTCTTTCTGCGGTGCCATTTAAGCGCGCAAAAAACCTTATATACCATGTATGGTAATCAAGCATCTGATTCAGTTAATTTCATTTTAATTTGCTATGGTCTGTTCCTGTGAATACAATGAATTTAAATACAACGTTTGACCGCGGCAATCTCTTGAAAAAGAGCAACTCACGTAGTGAAATATGGAATTACTTCTGATTTTTACCTGATGAGACTGGAAAACCTATTGATGACGGAAAACCAATCTGCCGTGAATGCCTACAGAGAATTCAAGCTAAAGTGGGAAACACCAGCAACCTCATTAAGCATCTTCAGACACATCCCACATCTTCTGCAGAGTACTCAAGGGTTAGTGGAACTTATTTACCGTAAATAATATATCTTCATTTTTGACGATGTCCTGTTTAACATTACAGTAAGGTGTTGCATATTATTCACGCTATCTAGAGAGAGGGACTGAAAAGATTTTTAAAATTAGCAGCTTAAATAATAACTTTATATATAGTATGTATATATTTTTGTTGCTCTTTTGTCCACCTTCTGGATGAATGGTTTTCATTCTTTGCAACAATCTTTGCGACGAAGAATATTGTTATATTCATTAACATGACGACATCTGCAGTCTGTTCTTGTCAGCCCTTTATTCATGTATAATGTTCAAATCAGCTTGTTTCGTTCCTAAACATATTTGTGTTTTGAACGAATCGGGTGAGTAAATTGTTAAATGAGCCATTCACGAAGTTTCGTGCGAGTAATCGCTTGCTTCATTCCTGACGTTTCTTTTGAATGGCTCTGTCAATAAATCACGAAGAACGACTGCCACCTATTGGATGTTGTAGTTTCCCATTTAAAGGTAGTCCATAAAATATTTTTTTCAACATTTCATATATTTGTATTTGGCATTTTATATTTAAAACTTCATATATAAAATAAATACTCATTATTTATGCAGTTGTAATTGCAGTGTCACTTCAAGTGCAGCTTCTGTGTCAATTCTGCAGTTCTAAAATGTATTTTGCTTACACTGATTTCATTTGATTAATTAAAAAATGTCATATCACACTGTTTTTATTTTATTAAATGTACAGTACTAACATACAATGTAAATGTTTAAAACAATTTTCTGTATTCTATTGTATTGAAAAAAATATGAAATGGGCTATTGAATATATAATTTATTTTTTATATCGAAAATTTTAAAAATGTTTATGCATTTTTACAAACAGAATCCAAGTAATTAATTTCATATTGCCCAAAGCCACACAGTTAACCCTGCCACCAGCAAGTTGCCAGTTATTCATTCTCATTAAAAAAAATATTCTGAGGACAATTTGGTTTGTTTTCATTTATATCTTAGTATATCTGACATTTTGCTTTATTTTGTAGATCTGAATTTTGGAATTAATACAATATGGCATGGTATCGTGATACTTCAGCTGGTATAGTATCGTAACATTTGTTTATGGTATCGTGACAACTCTATAGGTGTGTGTATTTAACCGTTTTATCAGTTTATCAGTTCAGTTCTCAAGCGCTCTATGAGCAGCGGCTTCATGGTGTGCGTCTCTCAGACGGCGCTGAGAAACTCTAAGAGCGCTCATATACTGAAATGAGTTCTCTTTCACTGCTAATTGTGCTTCAATGGTTTAAAATCACTTGTTTTTAAACCACAATGCTTAAAAACGCATGCAAACGATAAGCTTTCGTGACCGTGCAGCACAGCAACGTCACATGAGCATAAATCTCTACTGGTTGACAAATTTCTACCAGTTAATCATGTCTACCGGTATATCACCCACCCCTAGTTTCCGTTAGTGCTCTTAAATTCAAAACTCAATGGTCCCAATGGTCATTACGATTAGGGCTGTCACTAACGATTATTTTGGTAATTGAGTAATTTATTGATTATTCAGATGATTAATCGAGTAATCAGATATTTTTTGTGGTAATAAAAATAGACCTAAGCAAACAATAGCCATTAAAATGTATTATTTGTACTTAAAAATACATATTATAAAAACAATGAGGCAATAATATTTGGTTCAAATAAGCAAATAATCTTACGGTTTTATAATCATCTTATGTATGATGGAAATCAGCTTTCTTGTAGCTCAAACAATAGAGTGTGGTGCTAGCAATGCCAAGGTCATGGGTTCGATTCCCAGGGAAAGCAAGAACTGAAAAAAAGTAAAATGTGTACCTTGAATGCAATGTAAGTCGCTTTGGATAAAAGCGTCTGCCAAACGCATAAATGTAAATGTAAAATGTACATTATGTAGGCCTATTATAACAAATGCCTGCAGAGGGCGCCACAAAAGGTCTGGTGAGTGATGTTTTCCCACTTTACAGCAGATCAAATCCTTGTTCAATATTGGCCAAACATCAGTTAATTCAAATGTTCACTTAATCTTTAATATTTGACAACTTCTTTACAATAGAAATACTACAGGCGTTGTAATTTCTTAAACAAGAATATGTGGACAACAAAACATGCAAACTCAGAGCGAGCGTTTAGACTTTTATTTTGAAATCGTGATGAACAGTTTCTATATTTAGAAACATATAATGATGTACTCTCCTGTGTTGGTGTACGTTTATAAATGATTTACCTCACAAATATGATGAAATGCATACATTGCGTTCCCAGACGAACGTTGCAAGCAACCCAAACTCACAGCATATTCAGAGAGTTTGAGGCGCGCTCTGCGCATGTAAACGGAGCCGCTCTGAGACGCACATAACCAACACACGTGTAAATAAATATTAAACCCGCAGCCGCTGGGCATATATTTATTTAATTGAATGGTTTTAATATATTGCGTGCGGCCTTAGAAAACGGTCTAATAATGCGGTTCATGGATTCTCATCCTTGGAATGTGTACGTCCGGTATTTTGCCGGTTACTCGACTCGGGTAAATTGCAATCAAGGAATTTTTTTAATCGATTACTCGAATTTAATCGAGGAATCGTTACAGCCCTAATTACGATATTGTGTTTACGGGATGAGTAATTTTTATCACAATAATTCCAGCATGACCTAAGGCAACAAAATCCTCATGGACACAATTCAGTCCCACCCTTTATTACTTCCTAGTGAATATTCTTTTTCTTTCCGAAATGCTTCTGTTTCCTCCAGTCGAATGCATGAATAATATTTCATGTTGTCTTTGAAATCACTTACTAGGTTGTTTATACGCATTTAAACATACACACCAAGCATTCGTACCTGCAAGAGCATCCTGAGCCTCAAAGAAAGTGCTGAGACCTCCTTTCACGTAGGCCAGACTGCCCTCGTTCTTCTTACTGGCTTGTTTCTTAAGGTTCCCCACTGCCATACGCAGATGATCAAAGCTACAACCGCAACAAACATTAACACCACATTAAACACAAATCTATTTTTGCAGATTAAAAGATGGACAGACAGACGGTAAATAGACCAACCCGGTTGATGAATGGTTCTCGATGAGATACCAGGTGGCAGAGAAATTCTCGCTGGTGAAGTCTCCACTCATACCAGGAAACATGTTCTCCAGATCCTGCAGAGGAACCTTCCCCCTGAAGAACAGAAGACAGAGTTAGACACACAGAGACCCATCATGCCAAACGCCACAGATCATAGAGAAAAACCAGACAGGGTACAAACCAGATCTGTCCGGATATAAACAGCATTACATAAGCCAACCCATTGTGTCTTGTGATGTGGCACAGAATACACTGATGAAATGCATATGATTCATATGCACTATCCTGTTGAAAAGTTTGGGTTCAGTAAGTACATTTAATTCTGCATGGACCCATTTAATAAATCAAAAGTGACAGTTAAGACATTTATAATGTTACAAAAAAATTATATTTTAAACAGATGCTGTTGTTTGGAACTTTCTATTTATCAAAGAATCTTATGTATTATGGTTATGGAAAAAATATTATGGTTTCCATAAAAATATTAAGCGGCACAACTGTTTTCAACATTGGTAATAAGAAATGTTTCTTGAGCACCAAATTAACATTTCAGAATGATTTTACTGAAAACTGGAGTAAAATTCAAAACTGCTTAAAATTCAACTTTGCCATTGCAGGGATAAATTACAAATTTAAATGTATTAAAATAGAAAACAGTTACTTTAAAGGGGTCATGAACTGAGAAATCAAATTTTCTTTGAGGTTTTGACATATAAGAGGTCATCATACTATAAGGATATCCTGTAAGTTTCAGAACTGAAAACTTTCTTGTTAGTCCAAAAACTTTTATTGTAACCAAGCCCAGATAACGGCTCGTTGTGGAATGAGCCTGTAATAGATGGTGAAAGACCGCCTCTGCAGAAGAAGATCAACGTCTACTTCATCATCACAACTTTGGCCCCGCCCACTGGAGTGTTAGTGAGATGACGAGGGGAGAAGAGCGATACAGGATGGACTACAAATAACATTCCCTTCCAAAGGATCCTAATGCTAGGAATATGCTTATTTATTTTCAACAATGTGAATGTCTCAGTTGAGCATTATTTATTTGTATTCTGTACATTTTACTGTGGATTCTTTGGTAAATCAGTCGCAGTTTCGACGCAGGCTTTGCAAACAGACTTTTACGATATGGGTTCGACAGTAATGCCACAACATGTCAGTAACCGTGTTAACTCTAATGCCTGATCTGAGACCAGTGATTTCTGATATGTAATGATTCATGTACAGTCAGATATTCTTTGTCTGTGTGTCAGTAAATCAAACCAGTGACTAAACGCTCAACTTCACATTGTTTCTCTTAGTAGGATGAAAATAATCTGTTATTTAAACTGTGATTAAATTATATAGAGAAAGCGATTAAAGAACGCTCCCTTTGCAATCACTGGAGCTGTCAATCAAACAGCACGAGTTTATCAGTGACTGAGTTCTGGACTCGCGCCAAAACTCCCACAATAATCAACAAATCTCTTATTTACATTGTGTTTGCACTGATAGTAATGATGAAAGCATTCGTTAGTGTGCAGAAATCGAGTTGTAATGACGAGATCACTGCATTCATGCGCTCAACATGTCTGTGATCGGCTACAATGCTCATCACTGCAACCCTTCATTGAATATAATGCTATAGAGCTGTAATAGTAAAAACATGCTAAACATTTTCAAGAGAGTTCCACATGTAATACTAGATATTTCATATGCAAAGACGTCAGCCAATCACAGCAGTGGGCGTTCACACTGAAGTCTCACAGCAGCCAATCACAGCAGTGGGCGTTTACACTGAAGTCTCACAGCAGCCAATCACAGCAGTGGGCGTTTACATTGAGGTCTCACAGCAGCCAATCACAGCAGTGGGTGTTTACACTGAAGTCTCACAGCAGCCAATCACAGCAGTGTGCGTTTACACTGAGGTCTCACAGCAGCCAATCACAGCAGTGGGCGTTTACACTGAAGTCTCACAGCTGCCAATCACAGCAGTGGGCGTTTACACTGAGGTCTCACAGCAGCCAATCACAGCAGTGGGTATTTACACTGAAGTCTCACAGCAGCCAATCACAGCAGTGGGCGTTTACACTGAAGTCTCACAGCAGCCAATCACAGCAGTGGGCGTTTACACTGAGGTCTCACAGCAGCCAATCACAGCAGTGGGCGTTTACACTGAAGTCTAAAGGCTAAAATCAGTTAGTCTGAAGGCTAAAATCAGCTAAAATGCCTTTTATTTCTAAATTATGACAATGTTTGATGCAATAATCATATTAACATTGTAAGTACACAATAGGAAACATTATAAAACAATGCAGTTCATGATGCCTTTAAATTTGTAAAAATATTTCACTATATGGCTGTTTGTACTGTATATTTTGTTTAAAAAAATGCAGCCTTGGTGAGCATAAGAGACTTTTAAAAAACAATAAAAAAAATCTTACGGACCCAAACTTTTGAACAGTAGTGTACTCTTCTGAATATACAGATATAAATGAGGTTGGTGCAGAGGTCAGGGAAAGGAAGATTTTCACTTCCTATCAAAGGAAATAGTGTACCAATGACATCACCCAGGTAGAAGACATACACACAATGGGCTGTTTCTACTTTCTGCTGAACCTCCTTCCTTTATAAACACAGCACTCCACTTCTATAAACACAGAGCAGTGCTTTTTGGGTGAAGTGTGTGAGGAAATGCATTTGTTTTTGGTCTATGTGAGAGTGTGTTTTAATCAGACAGTCAAAAATGAAGCACACGTGTGTGAGCGTTGAGCACAACACTGTGTGTACTCTGCAACTGTATGTGTAAATTTCATACTTTGCAAGTTCATAAGAGGACAACACAAGCTCAATTGTGAAAGTTTCTGTACTTGTCAATGTCGATGCCCAAAGGGTTGGCCGGCCTCAGTGAGAGAGGAGAGATTCCTTTGTTCCGATCAGTCCTCATGTCATAGTAATTCAACTCATCAACCCAGACCGCAGACTGATCCAGAATGCCTAAACATACAAAAACATGCGCATACTCGTTGGTTCAGCACTAAAAATCCATTGCCATCTTCAAAGAGCATGTGTGTACATTTAAAGAGAGTGTATAATCAAACCGAAATTGTGATTTTGCCTATAACGTAAATCGAGTGTGTTTACATCCACAACACTATGTTGATAACTCAAGAAAACCATGTTTATGTGAGATCTAAAATTATCAGGATTTTCTTCTGATTTGACATAAAAACTAGTGCTGTCAACGTTAACATTTAGCGTTGCAGTTTAAACACGTTAAAAATATTTAACACAATTAACGCAGCATCTGTTTTTTTATGTCATCCTTTGGTTAGCGTTACATTATATGATCACGCTCTTATTCATGCAAATGCATTTAAACTGTTCAAGCGCGACAAGACAAAAGAGAATGCGCTGTCTGTGAATGTCCTGACTATGACACACACACACACACGACGCTCAGAAAGACGCGCGCCAGTATCGAGTTCTCTTTCACGCTTGAACAAACAATAACACACACAATTATGCCAAAATGTCCGTTTTGTCAAGTATCCTCATAAGAGCAGTCTTACATGAGTTAAATAACATCTTAAATGAACTTAAAGAGTTGTGAGAAAATGAGATACGTGTGAGATCTGCGTCATGTGATCCGCGGCAGGTCTTAAAGTGACAGCAGCCACTAATGCTGTCATTAATGTTCATCAAAGAACAAAGAGAACAGAGAAAGTCACTCTCGACTAAAGTACTTTTGTAGCTTTAATAAGGATTATTAATTCATAATTTATGCAGTGCAGACTGTTTGATAACTTTATTCAATTTCTGTATATTTCACAGGGCACAAGTAAATATGACATTTATTATGGGTTTAATTTATGTGAGGATTCTTTTAAGTTCACTTAAATTAAAAGTTGTTATTTGAAGCCTAATAAATGTTAAAGAAAATTGATAGATTTTATTACACTGTCATGTTGAATGGCTATAATTAATGTTTAAAATTGGGGGAAAAAATCAATTTCATCGAGACATCAATATCTGTATTAGTATCAGAGACACTGGCCTTCATTCATAAAAAGATGCCATTAAACAAATATTTAAAATATACTGTCTTTAAGTTGTTTCTACATTAATTTGGAGATTAACTGTGAAATTATTGCATTATAAAATATTAAAGCTTATAAAAACGTAAGTGTTTTTAATTGCAATTAATCACAGAAAAAAAGTGTGATTATTAATCTAGTTAATTTTTTTAATCGATTGACAACACTAATAAAAACATAAAGTGACTTCAACTGGGATAAAACCAGGTGTGCCAATCGTTTTCTTTTGATTATCAGACCTTTCCGGCGATTAAAGGACACAGTTTAAGGTGTTTACATGACCTTACAAGATGTCAGGCTATTAAGAATAATTGGTGTTAGATTGGCAGTGTAAACACACTCACTGAGTGTGTGTACGTGAGTTTGAGGGCACTGCGAGTGTGTGTGTCTCACCGATCCTCTCGGGTTTGAGAAGTTTGAAGGAGACAGTGGACGTCCCTAGGCCTCCACCCTTGGTAGTGACGATGATCTCGCCCTTGTCATCTTTAGCAGGACCCACACGACACACTATCTTGCTAGCAGACATCCATTCTGCTGTCAGCAAGCAGTTATGACCACAGATAGACAGACCTGTGGTGTGGGAGATGGACAGTGACCAAGAGAAAAGGAAGTCAGTCAAATGGACAATTTTGCCTAAGATCATTTCTATCATGATGCCGATATGATATATCTGTCCAGGCCTATTTAAAAAAAATCATATTACATTTGAATCAGATTTTAGTTTATATTGTAGATCAGGCTTGGGAACATCAAATGTGTTGATTTTCTTTTCTTTTTTTTCAAAGTTAAAAAACAGATTTGTGTTAGATACAGCCAACAATAAAGTAAAAAAAAACTTATTTTAGCGTCTTGTCTGAACAAAGCATTACTTTAGCTTGTTTCTCCTCTTGATTTACAAATTCATTGAGTTGCAGACTCATTAGGGCTGCATGATTATGACAAAAATCATAATTGTTGATTATTCCCTTTAATTTTAATTGCAATTATTAATTGCAATTATCACAATTCACATTGAATGATGTTTTGGATAGCTTTATACCATTGTCTGAACTGCATGCTTCATATTTTTCTATGAAAATAAGCTGAAAACACTCCTCCTGAAAACCTTTTATTGCTTTTCTATAGCATTAAGCCTCAAAAGTCAACATTGGTTTGGTTTCTTTTTTGAATAAAAAAAAAAAGTACAAATATGCATGGTAGTATAATGTTACACTAAGACTACAATTAAAACAATGGGAAAAAAACCTTAACCTGTAGAAAGAAAAAACACATCTTAAGCACGCAGAATAATTTAAGTGGACTTTTTTTTTTTAATCACAATTAGAAATTCGATTAACCGTGCAGCCCTAAGACTCATAATAAAATATAATTATTTAAATCTCTATTCAAAATTTTTTTCATTAATAATGAAGACACTTAGCTTCACAGAACTTGCGTGTTTGTATTTTTCCTTCATTTTACTTTGTTTTGGATAAAGTCATCTGCTATATTAACAGATCTAAAATAGATTACGCAATCGTTCAAAGTTTGGGGTTGGTTTTATTCTCTGATGCTCACCAAGGCTGCATTTTCTTTTATCAAAAATACAGTAAAATAGTAATATTGGGAAATATTATTACAATTTAAAAGAAGTTTTTTTTATTTTAATATATTCAAAAAAATCTTCAGTGTCACATGATCCTTCAGAAATCATTCTATCATTATATCAATGTTGAAAACAGTTCTGCTTCTTAATATTTTTGTGGAAACCGTGATACATTTTTTCAGGATCCTTAATAAATAGAAAGTAAACATTTCTTTTGTAACATTATAAATGTCTTTACTGTCACTTTTGATCAATTTAATTTAATGCAAAAAGTAATCTTCCTGACCCCAAACTTTTAAACAGCAGTGTGTTTGTTCAAAAAGGAGGGTTTGTATCTGTAAGTGTAACAATGGCTGTGTGCATGTGTATTACCGACGAGATCATTGGGTCCAGTGCCCAGGTTCTCTCCACGAATGGTGACTTTGGTCCACGGCGCGCCCTCGTTGGGTGAGATGCCAGTCACCAAGGGAGGCTGGCGGCCACGAGACATTGTTCACACACCTAAATGAGACAAAGTTAGTTTTGTTTGAGCTCACTACACGTTCTCATCACTGCTGAAACTATTAGCATGTTCAGTCAGTGCATTTAAAGACGTTAGACATGAACAAATAAATATACCCACTGAGCAAGCATGTTTCTGTTCGGAGTAACACAGATATTTCACTATATACAATATTACTAGTTGCTCAGCAATCATGGCATTTTTTCCCGTGGCTTTTGCACTGTCACAAACTTTCCCTCGTATACAAACACCCACACGGAGCACAAGACTGACAGCTCCGGGGCGGTTTGCGTGCAAGACCCCGTGGCTGTCTCTGTGTGGTCTGGGTGGGTGTGTGTCTGTGTCTGTGTGGTCTCTGGCATGGGCCAGAGAGAGAGATAAAGGGGAAGGGGTGATGGTTGAGTTCTCCAGCAGACCTCAGTCCACAGCGCAGATTCAGAAAACGTCTCACCACTTCTAGTATGATATAAATTAGGTGTATGGCATGTATATTCACTGCAGGGTTTTTATGGTGATGCCAATGCTTTGGAAATAGTGTGAAATTGTGCGACTTACATTGCCTGTATAGATTATATATTCCCTTTACAGTCGCTGGAGCTGTCAATCAAACAGCACGAGTTTATCAGTGACTGAGTTCTGGACTCGTGACAAAACTCCCGTAATAATCAACAAATCTCTTATTTACATTGTGTTTGCACTGATAGTTATGATGAAAGCATTCGTTAGTGTGCAGAAATGGAGATCACTGCATTCATGAGCTCAACATGTCTGTGATCGGCTACAATGATCACTGCAACCTTTCATGCCACGATCTAAATATAATGCCATAGATCTGAATATAATGCTATAATCAACACTTTCACGATTAGTTAAGCTTGAGAGCTGTAATAGTAAAAACATGCTGAAAGTTTTTGAAAGAGTTAAACATGTAATACTAGCTATTTCATATGCAAAGATGTCAGCCAATCACAGCAGTGGGCGTTTACACTGAAGTCTCACAGCAGACACGCCCCTTCAAACAGAGCGTTCAAATCAGAGGCTAAAATCAGGATGGAAAAATGCCTTTTATTTCTAAATTATGACAATTTTTTGTTTAAAATCATACTAACATTTAATTAAAAGATGGGGGGTGTAAACTCAAAAACATCAGAGAGATAATGACGATTTTAAAAATAAATTAAGAAATATATTAAAAAAAACTTAAAGGAGAAAAACAAATCATATAAAACAAACAATTCAAATGATTACATTTCAACTTCTAAAACATCTACTGTTCAGATACAGCAAAATCTGATGGAAGTGAAAACAGTAAAAGTCAAAGACACACTTTCGTGTGGCAACATTTGGGAGTGATTGACACCTGAGAGTCTCTATGGAATAAAGAGCTTGTCCCAGACAAATTACCACGCCCCCTCCCATCAACACAGAGCCCCTTCATAAACACAGTGACCCCTACCTACAACACACACACACACACACACACACACACACACACACACACACACTCATAATAGTAGGAGCTTGAACAAACTAAACATAAAACTGTGACTGCATACAATTCTTCTACATTTACAAAATCAGTTTTAATTAGTTATTTTTTTTAGACAACAATATTTTATTTTATATTGGCCATGACAAAAATAATTAACGACTGTACTAGCAAATTTTAATATGGCCATACGTTTGTGTGTTTGCAAGACATTAAATAGATAAAAAAAAACATGCATTCAATAGTCAACAAATGAAAAAAAAATTCATTATTACTATTGTACTTAACTATAATCTGATTTCAACTACATTATGATTTCAGGTATAATAATATATCTAACAACAAAAGAAAAGAGTTCTTGCAAAGCATTGTGGGCCTTAAGTTGCTGCTAATATTTATCACTGACAATCATAAAAAACACATAACTGAAAATGAAACGGAAGAAAAGCATATCCCTGTATGCTCATTTGTTTCAAGACCACAAAACAAAACAAGATGTTAGATCTGTCTTAGAAATCAAAACAAATGAAACAATTGATACTGATTACACATAAGCATATCATCAAGTTCATATCACAAAGACAATAAATACAAAGCTCATCCACATGCACTGTTCATTACGGTGAGGTTGTTTCACACAAACAGCAGCTCTGACAGAAGAGACACTAGCTGACTAGCTAATGCTAAAAACAATCTGACAGAAACGCCGAAGAAAACACATTTATTGAGACAAACGTTTTTCTCATAATAACAGCCCCGTTTTATCAGCTGCAAATCGAGGTAGAATAAAAAATGGGATAACTTACAGGATTAAAGGCAGAGAAGAGAATCACTATACAACTCTTCTTTCCTCTGATAGATAGTTCCGGTGTAGATGCCGCGGCCCCGCCCACACGACCAGTCACATGACATATACATGAATAATGCATCTGAGCCACAGAGCAACATTTAGTGTAACTGTAAAGGGTTTTGCTATTTCTGCTTTAGTGCCGACGGTGAAAACGCAGACTGAATGATCGTATTGTATTACTTTTATTTACAAATGATAAAATGCGCAATAAGGATGTAAACAAGGGAGATAGATAGATAGATAGATAGATAGATAGATAGATAGATAGATAGATAGATAGATAGATAGATAGATAGATAGATAGATAGGTGATGGATGGATGGATAGATAAACAGATAGATAGAACAATAGATAGATAGATATATAAATGATAGGTGATGGATGGAGAGATAGATAGATAGATGATAGGTGATGGATGGATAGATAGATAGATAGATAGATAGATAGATAGATAGATAGATAGATAGATAGATAGGTGATGGATGGATAGATAGATAGATAGATAGATAGATAGATAGATAGATAGATAGATAGATAGATAGATGATAGGTGATGGATGGATGGATAGATAAACAGATAGATAGAACAATAGATAGATAGATATATAGATGATAGGTGATGGATGGATAGATAGATAGATAGATAGATAGATAGATAGATAGATAGATAGATATATAGATAGATAGATAGATGATAGGTGATGGATGGATAGATAGATAGATAGATAGATAGATAGATAGATAGATAGATAGATAGATAGATAGATAGGTGATAGATGGATAGATAGATAGATAGATAGATAGATAGGTGATGGATGGATAGATAGATAGATAGATAGATAGATAGATAGAAGATAGGTGATGGATAGATAGATAGATAAATAGATAGATAGATAGAACAATAGATAGATGATAGGTGATGGATAGATAGATAGATAGATAGATAGATAGATAGATAGATAGATAGATAGAAGATAGGTGATGGATAGATAGATAGATAAATAGATAGATAGATAGAACAATAGATAGATGATAGGTGATGGATAGATAGATAGGGGATAGATAGATAGATAGATAGATAGATAGATAGATACATAGATAGATAGATAGATAGATAGATAGATAGATAGATAGATAGATAGAAATATTAGACAGAAATATTGGATGAATGGTTGGATGGATAGATTTCATATAGCTAATAGGCCTGGCATCAACTGAAATGCTCCAGATTTGACTGTGGGTTTTGTGCTACACTCATTTTGTATTTCAGTTTTGTAGTTCAGTCACAAAGTTCAACATCAAAGTCGCCCTGTGAGGTCACAGTTAGATTATGAACCATTTTCAATGCATATGGCGTAACTTCCACTTGTTCTGGGAAAGCGGCGCACCATAACACCACACAACAGAGACCACCCAAGCTCCGCGTGCCATTATGCCCTCTCTTATCTCCTTAAATAGTGCACGGCAGAGATACTTTCCCTCAGATAAGGCCTTTTGGGCTCTTGGGAACTACAATTTTTCAATCACTCTGAACTAATCTGAGGAATCGAATCCAATTTGACTTTCCTGCGGTCCCAACGTGCCGTGTTGCGTGTGACGGCACCACAGGGGATGTTCAGCAGAGTAAACACGTCATGTAGCCTCGGCTGTTTTCTCAAGAGGGCCACCGCCAAAGAGCCATCCAGCTAATTTACAGAGAAAATGTTAGTAAAATAAGATAACTCGCACTGTATGTTTGTTCAGCTTCACTGTTGATGATCTTCATTCCTGATATGAGAGTGGCAATTACTACACCATGGGTCACAACACAGCAATAAGACTCAAACTGACCACAGACACCAGAACCGTGGGGAATGAGCCTCTTGGACAAAAGTTTGGAACAGACATGAATATAAGAGAATGAGAAAGTATTTAAAATGCACTTTTACACTCAGATGACACTGTGTGCACATGATGGGGGCAGGAGAATGAAGTTTCTCTGCATTATTGTTCTGCTTGAATGTGTTCGTCATTGTGTTCCCATGGGTCCTGAGCCAGCACAGGAAATGCTGTGAATAGGCTTCCTATTGCACACACACACCTAAACATTACTCTCACAGAACACTGTTACTGTAATAACATTATATTTGGAGTTCTTGACGTCTTGATGAACTGCACATTGAACTGAATACGGTGCATTGATACTGTACACACGGCACTAAAAATCAATTAATCAAAATTAAATAAAAAGCTTTTAAATCATGCAATGGGGAATTTTGTAAGGCTTTCGGGTCTTTCTCGTTCTGGTCGAGCCAACAGGCACTTTAAAAGTTTGGTTATGTATTAGAGAAGTGCATTTTTATTTGGAAAGCTGTTTATAAAGACAACAACAGCAAGAGACATTGTGGTTTATTATGGTGTATTATATATTATTGTCTGATCCACATAGCGATAACACCCTGAACACCTGAGGCAATATTGTGTATCTGAATATAGGAACTGTTGGCGTTTGCTCGAAAATTCTCAATTTCTGGTGAATGATCGTATTGTATTACTTTTATTTACAAATTAAAATATGCACAATGAGGATGTAAACGATAGATAAAAGATAGATAGATAGTTTATTGGACATTGTGATAACACCCACCTGAGGTATAACAATTTTTTTTGTATTTGTATTTATTGTATATGTTACATGCCAAGAAAACAATATTGTTTCAGATTAAAATAGAAAGTAGAAATATTTAAGTAAAAAATTATAAAATAAAAGCATGAAAATCTTGGACTAAAGTAAAAAATTATAAAACAAATAATAACAAATAATAATAAAAGAAAACAAATTTTAAACCTTAAGATATGAATAGTGGCAAAATACACATTACCATAATGTAGGCTACACATAATGATAGTTCAACTTATTGTTTATGCCAAATATGACCAGATGGGGGCGCTACAGAAGCAGAGATGTCTCTCTGAAGCCTCTCGGGATCTGATTGAATCATATACAGTACGAGTGTCTAGCTTTAAGACGTGTATAACCTGTTAAAATGTAGAAAATATGAGTGCATGTTTTCTGTGTGCCGGAGAAATATCACACTGAAATGTGATATACATTTAAGCAGGCTATTATTAACCAGATTGTTTACAATGCTATACTTACACAAGCAGAGCTACAGTGGCTGACCTGAATTTATGAGCTAGAGGAAGCTTCGCGTAAATAGGGTGTTTGAATTTGGCAGGACATTCATCTATGTAGGCTATAGGCCTAAGCCTAATGTATAAGTGTGTGCGTGAGTAATGAGCAAAGAATTAAAACAAGGAAATAGGTGTTCATTCTGGATAAAAGGGGAACTACATGTGTGTGTGAGAGATGCACTGGGGATGCACTTTTGATCTTCTTGGAAAGGGTGGATGAAAGACATCCTGTATGCAGAGGAAGAAAAGAGGAGGGGTCACCATCAGCTCTGTCTTGCTTCAACAAAATCACTCCATGCACTCTTAAAAATAAAGGGTCTTTATTGCATTCTATGACGAATCCATGGAACCTTCCCATTACACAAAAGGTTCTAGAGGGGAAAAAAGTTATTTGGATTATTAAAATGTTGTAAAAAATTATTATTTTAAGAACTTTCATTAAAAGGGTCTTTGGGGAACCCAACATGGTTCATTGCAGCGAAGAGCTCCTTTTGGAAACTTTATTATACATAAATGTATGCAAGTAGTTAGTAACACTTTAGAATACTGTTCCATCATTAAGCAATAACTACACAGGAACAAGTGAGTATAACATTCAACTACTATTACCTAACAAGAAACTCTGATTAATGAATTAGTAATAGTGCTCAGTTGAATGTGGTAGCTCACTATTAGCTAATCATTAACTATTGTTTCATACCTCACAGATGACTACTAAGAACTACTATATACAGGTTCATAATTAATGTAAATAATGCGTAATGTATAATTAATTCTAAAGTGAAGATAGTAACCTACTAGTAATGACTCAAGTGTTACTAATTTACTACTAAAGTGAAGAGAATGATAACTCTCTAGTAATGGCTGGAGTCATTGTAAACTTGACGTTTTTGGATAGTAGTGACTCAAGTGTTACTACATATTTCTATAGGAATTACTAGTTATTTGGATCAATATTCTAAAGTGAAGATCATGGTCAATTACTCAAGTGTTACTATCCAAAACCTTACTACAGAGTTATTATGTTTTTCACTAGAAATACTGTCATTACTAGTGGGTTACCATCACCTTCACTTTAGAATTAAATATACATTATGCATTATTTATGTTAATTATGAATCTGTATATAGTAGTTCTTAGTAGTGCTCTGGGACTAATAAAAAAAAAAAAGTAGTTATTGATTAGCTAATAGTGAGCTACCACATTCAACTGAGTGCTTTTACTTACTTGTTAGGTAATAGTAGTTACTATAATGTTAATATTGCGTTACTCGTTTGCTCCTGTGTAGTTATTCATTAATATTCTAAAGTGTTGCCATTAGTTATTATTGCTATTATTCTCTTCAGACCCTGCATCACATGGTCAAACCAATACAATTTTATGTTTTTACTGCCTGGTCACTGATTGGTCCCAGATCAGCCAATCACAATGAAAATATGATCCATAACTTAATATGATTATGATTCAGGCATCACATAAAACAGGCAAAGCTAACTAGACAGGAAGTGGGCTAATTCATGTTCATGGTCGCTTCATCCACTTGCACCTATTATAATCTTAATAGTATGAAGTGATAATGAGTTCATTTGAAGATCTTTAGAACACATGATTTTTGTCCATCACAGTGGACATCAGGTCTTTGAGGATATCAGGAAGCTCATGACTTAGTTGTGCCAGGTTGTGAAATTTGTGCAAGCATTTCAAAGCTAATATACCCACTACCAAGCTACAAATTCTAATGATAATGTTTTATGAACATTAATGTTTATTAATATTATTAATGTGATTTTATTTGTCTTCAAAGTGACCATAAACTGTCATTTAGTTTTTCATTGGCTTGAGACACACACACACACACACACACACACTGATGCCTTGATACTACAATGCACAAAATCATATCAAATCACCCAGCAAGTACACATAAACACTCACAAACATCACCAGACATGCATACAAATCTTCACATACATGTTTAAACTCTAGCTGGTTAAAATATGATTTTATGTTGCTTCAGTCCTGATGTTTATTATAGTGGACATGAAAAGAAATCTAATAAAAAATGCACAAATCTTGTTTTTTAGACTCATTTATACATTGGAGAGAAGCAAATACCAAGACGATAATTTTTTATATATTTATTTATTTTTTGCTCAGTGGAAAAAAAATTGGTCTAAAGGGGTTAATATTACTGCTATATATAACATCAATTTAATGTTTTTTGTTATTATTGCAATAATAATAAGAAGCAGTAATAATAATATTGTTTATAATCTAAACTATATCATCTAATTGATTCTCTAAATGGCATAATAGATTATTACTGAACAAATAATTTGAAATGTTTCGTTTGAATTTGTAATTGTACACTGATACCTTAGCAAAGCTTCTGATAAATATTTGCTTGCCTACTACATTGTCTGTACATGTGGCACCATTTCTCCCTCTCCGTTTCTCTCTGCCAGATTTGATCTCCACCCACTCTGTGTAAATCACTTAGTATTTTAATGCCAATATAAACCTGATTGATGTGTCAACCCACTCATACCTCTCTCACATTCACTAGAGCAGAGACAACATCTGAACTTTGATTCACCTGCAGACTGTCACATTGCAACACACACACACACACACGGATGATAACCAAAAAGCAACACCATTGCATAAATAACTCTCCACGCATACAGTACATGCAGAGGATGGAAATGACGTCACTCTTTAGACCCTCTGTATCAAAGACGCCTGTGGTGCAGGTTATGGGAACATGGAAATGCTTATGACACATTGTTCTCCAACTTTGTGTGTGTGACCTGAGGGAGCACAGATAGGAACATTATTAAGAGGAGCTGGATGCAAATCAGGGACAATGTGAAACGTGTGAACTAATGGACAAATCGTGAACATGTTGATATTATAAGATTAACCTTAACATGCAGCATCGATGGACCCTGTTTATCATAATAAAACCCTGCTTTATATCAGGTAAAATGAGGAAGTAAAAATGAAAAGAAAATCCCAAAATTCATATTTAATGTATGTGAACAAATGGGCCTATTGCACCACTTTTTGACCATTCTTCTAGAAGCGCATTTGTGAGGTCAGGCACTGATGTTGGACGGGAAGGCCTGGCTCGCAGTCTCCGCTCTAATTCATCCCAAAGGTGTTCTATCGGGTTGCACTGCAAAAAATGCTCTTCTTACTTAGTAATTTTGTCTTGTTTCTAGTCTAAATATCTAAAAATTCTTAAATCAAGATACATTTACTAGATAAGTAAAATGACATAAGATATTTTTCTTGTTTTCTTGAAAATAAAATCAAAATGTTTTTGCTTAAAACAAGCTAAATTATCTGCCAATGGGGTGAGAAAGATAATCTTGATTCTGATTGAAATCTTGTTTCTTGTTTCTGTCTCGTTTTAAGCAAAAACTCACTTCGTTTTGACTTTTTTCCCTAGAAAACAAGAAAAAATATCTAACGTAATTTTACTTATCTAGTAAATGCACCTTGATTTAAGAATTTTTAGATATTTGGACTGGAAACAAGAAAAAAATACTAAATAAGAAAAGCATTTTTTGCAGTCTCCGCTCAGTCTCCGCTCAGGACTCCGCTCAGCATGCGCTGACCCCGCTCTGTGATTTTACGTGGCCTACCACTTTGTGGCTGAGTTGCTGTTGTTCCCAATTGCTTCCACTTTGTTATAATGCCACTAACAGTTGAGCGTGGAATATTTAGTAGTGAGGAAATTTCACGAATGGGCTTATTGCACAGGTGGCAACCTATCACGGTAGCACGCTTGAGTTCACTGAGCTCCTGAGAGCGACTCATTCTTTCACAAATGTTTGTAGAAGCGTCTGCATGCCTAGTGCTTGATTTATACACTTGTGGCCATGAAGTGATTGAACATCTGAATTCAGTGATTTGGAGGGGTGTCCCAATACTTTTGGCAATATAGTGTGTGTGAACAAATGGGCCTGTTGCACCACTTTTGACATATGTGTTGATGGTCGAGGTTTATAAATGAGGTGTATGTTTATGCTGAACAGGAACTCTGTGTGTGTGTGTGTGTGTGAGTTCTTCCAGTGTGATGTAATAAAGGACAATGTGGGACTATGTAAATTGAGAATCAATCTTCTCCATTGCTTTAATTACCTTTAACTCTTTTCCTTCGTCCAGCAGGAAATGAAATAGTAGAAATTTGCATTGCCCAATATGTTTCATAATCACAGCACGAACAGGATTGTTGTAATGGTGTTCCAAGTATACATTAGTCACAGTAATGATTAGCACTAAACCATAACTGACACACACAAACACATGCTTACCTGCCTGTATAAAACCACACATACCAGGTTTTATATAATGATAATTAGCCTACTTACTAACCCAATCCCCACCCACAAAATAATTAGCATTTAAAATGTTATTTTATTTCAACATTTATTTGAACATAATAATTTTCACATTTAATTTATGAGAAAGCTTGCACAGATACAGTCTTGCTCAAAAGTTTACACACCCCTGGCAGAATCTGTGAATTATTTTGACCTAATAAGAGAGATCATAAAAAATGCATGTTATTTTTTATTTAGTACTGTCCTGAATAAGATATTTCACATAAAAGATGTTTACATACAGTCCACAAGACAAAACAATAGCTGAATTTATAAAAACGTGTATGGACCCTTGATTCTTAATACTGTGTGTCAGTTTTCACCCCCGGCTCTTAATGCGTCGTGTTTCCTTCTGGAGTATCAGTGAATGTTTCAACCTTTTTTAATAGTTGTGTTTGAGTCATTCTATCCCCCTACACTACCCCTAAACCTACCCATCACAGGAAACATTCTGCATTTTTACATTTTTAATAAAACATTGTTTAGTATGTTTTTAAAGCTATTTGGTTTACGTGGACACAGGAAGTGTCCTCATAAACCATGTTTACGTTGTAATACCCATGTCTTTACACACATTTGTGTCCTCATAAACCACATAAACCAGAACACACACAGACACACACACACACAGCCGTGGATCATCAGGGAACAACACACACACACAGACAGCCGTGGATCATCAGGGAACGTCACACACACACACACACACACACAGCCGTGGATCATCAGGGAACGACACACAGTATTAAGAATCAAGGGTTGTTTTGTCTTGTGGACTGTATGTAAACATCTTTTATGTGAAATATCTTATTCAGGACAGTAAATAAAAAATAACATGCATTTTGTTTTGTTAAAATTATTCACATTTTTACAGATTCTGCAAACTTTCAACAGCACTGTATATTGGTGTATGATAGCTAGTATTGTTTGTGTTCAAATATTACCATCAAATTATACATATTTAGATTTTTAGAGGATATGATGAGTCTTCTTTTGTCTTTGTAAATGTCTTGAAAGCACTGCTTTCATATCTGTGTTTATGTGTGTGTGTGTTTGTGTGTGGTCTGGTTGCTCTCCTGCTATAAGTTTGTTTACAAAAGTTCACATAAGATGGCTGTACAGAGCCTGCGGCCCACATTCCAACACTGTGTGTCATGCACGCAACACAGCCTCTCTCTCTCTCTCTCTCTCCTAAATGCAGTTTAATTCACTCCCTCAAAATGCACGTCAGTTCAATTCAGTGCCACTCATTTCAAGTTCGTTCCACTTCAAAGACAGCATGATCAGCTGCGGCATAACACACATCTGCAGTCTTATTCAAACTTAAATTATTCAGGGATTTGTGAAGGTCTTTTTGCTCTTTCTTACCCTATTCATTCCACCTCTCTTTCTCTTGCTTTCCCTCGCTCTTTTTTTCCAGCGTCTCGTCAATAATTACAGGGAGCGTGGGCTGCAGTGGCGTGTCTTAAAATGAATCGTTACTCATGAAACACGCATTTGAATGCAGAGATAAGATGTCTCTTACTGATATAAAGCTCCAGCCCTTTGTTAGAGGTGTTTGTGTCTCATTCCATCTCTGTCCTGGACAAACTGTCACGTTGAACTTGATATCTACATAAAAGGCTGTAAAAAAGAAAAAACTTGTTATTGGTTAACAGCAAGTTTCCTCACTATATGAATAACTGTAATAGATCCAACTTTTCATTTAATGTAATTTTACAGTAAAATACTGTTGAAAATTGGAAAAGAAGTCATTTTATAATTTACAGTGAAAAAACGTAAAATGAATTTCCCAGAATCCCAGAAATGTGATGTAGTTTCGTTTAAATAGACTAACTATGTTTCTTTCTAATCATTTATGTACATTAGGGATTTATGTTCCATCTAATTTTGTTCAGTTTATTGCATTACTTTAGTGTAATGTGTGTTATGATGGTGTTTAGTATTTGTGTGAATGACACTGTGCATCTTTTATATATTAGTATTTACCTTCTCAACGTGTGGAAAAGCTACTTGTGATGATCTTTGATTCATCATGCTACTTTCTCATCACCAGTGTATTACAAAGGTGTAAAACAGTATAAGTTGGTATGTAATCAGTTAATGAAATAAGTTTTTTACTCTAAATTTAGTTAAAGTTAAAACCTCAAATGTTGCTCCGTAATTATATATATATATATATATATATATATATATATATATATATATATATATATATAAATTTAAATAATATTATTTGGCTGTTTCTTCAGGCAGTGCTTTAGAAATATTTTTTATTATCTATGACTTTTTTGTCTGTTTAAAATATTTAAATATACATCATCTGTGTATTTTGTATAGCCTATAAAATGGAAAAAGTGTACTAAATCTTTAATTATTAAACAACATTATAGTTATGATATTATATTTAGTGCTGTCAAAATTAGCACGTTAATGCATGCTATTATTTTTTTTCAGTTTAAAGCAATTAACAGCATCCGTTTTTCCTGTCATCCTTTGGCTAGCACTACATTATATGATCACGCTCTTATGGTGCGTTCAAGTCCTCCTGGGAAGTTCGTGTTTACGAGGTAGGAAGTCGTGTTTACGAAGTAGGAAGTCGTGTTTACGACGTCATGTGCGTTCAAGTCACTTTGGTCGGAGAAGATGGTGGAGTTAATTACACAAAAATACAGCAAGGTTCTTAAAATCTACTTCCAGAAAATGAAGAACAAGGAATGTGCATCAGGTGTGTTTCGCTTTTTAATGTTTTTAATGCATTTATGAAGCCACTGTAAACTTTATTGTTACATATTATATTGTTATATTATCATACTTATCATATGCCATCGCTGTAAATAGAAAAGCCTGACAATATCACTGCTAAATACTGATATTCCGCCATGTTTCTCACTGACACGGCCCCAACTCGTAAAGATCGGGGCTTAAAGAAAATCCCGACATTCCCACTGGTATTTACGACTTTATGGTGGCGTTCATGTGCGTTCAACTCATAAATACGATTTTTAAGACATGACTTGAAAGAACCATTATTCATTTAAATGCTTTTAAACCATTCAAGCGCGACAAGACAAAGATCTGTGAATGTCCTGACTATGACACACACACACACGACGCACAGAAAGACGCACCAGTATTCTCTTTCACGCTTGAACGAACAATAACACACACAATTATGCCAAAATTTCCATTTTGTCGAGTATCCTTGTCTTAAACGAGTTAAATAACGAAAGAGTTGTGAGAAAATAACTTATGCAGTGCAGACTGTTTGATAACTTTATTCGTCCTTCGGAAGAGACGTTAAACCGAGGTCCTGACTCTCTGTGGTCATAAAAAAAAATCCCAGGATGTCTTTCGGAAAAAGAGTAGGGTGTAACCCCGGCATCCTGGCCAAATTTGCCTATTGGCCTCTGTCCATCATGGCCTCCTAATAATCCCCCTATCTTGATTGGCTTCATCACTCTGTCTCCTCTCCACCAATCAGCTGGTGTGTGGTGGCCGTTCTGGCGCAATATGGCTGCCGTCGCATTATCCAGGTGGATGCTGCACATTGGTGGTGGTTGAGGAGATTCCCTCCTTCTATATGTAAAGCGCTTTGAGTACCCAGAAAAGGGCTATATAAATGTAACAAATTATTATTATTATTATTATATATTTCCCACCTGTTAGAAGGGTAGGACGGCCACGTCAAATTTATTATGAGATTGTTTTTTAAGTTAAATTAAATTAAAGTTGTTATTTTTAGCCTAATAAATGTTGAAATTGATACCTTTCAATTACTTTAATGTTTAAAAATCTGTTTCATAGAGACATCAGTATCAGTGATACGGCCTTCATTCATAAAAAGATGCCATTACAACAAATATTTAAAATATATTACTGTCTTTAAGTTGTTTCTACATTAATTTGGAGAGTACATGTGAAATTATTACAATATAAAAATATTAAAACCTGAATGTGTGACAAAAAGACAAAATGTGTGATTAATTCGTTATTTTTTTTAATCGACTGACAGCACTAATTATATCACATATTATCTTTATGAGCTAGGGTTAAAGGGCATCTAATGTTGCTGAATCAAATTTTAAATGTACCTCAAGTGTCTCCTTTCGCTTTTAATTGGAAAAGTCTTGAGTCTGTAAAGTAACCACAGTTTTAAATGAGGAAGTGTTTTCCCCGCATAATGATCTGACATCATTGCTTACTTGACTTTTGATGAAAGTGATTGCTGATAATGAACAGCAGTGAAAGCTTCAATGAATCACAGTCCTGTGGGAAAGATCACGTGATTTTGAAGTCAAAATAACCTTAGAGCCATTCAAGGTGATTACAGTATATACAATATTTGTGTGAATATACAGTATATTGATTGCACAATACAATCCATCTTGCACCTTCAGTTTAAGAATGAGAGGCAGTGCATGAACTAAATAATACATCTCATGAAAAAGATTCAGCAGCATCTAATCCATGCAATTTTACAAAAAACAATATAGCTTTATATTAACATATCTTTCATTAATATTAATTAAATAGTATATATTCATATGTAAGATTATTTATTTTTCTTAACATACTATTACAACATTATCTTCATTTCAAATTATAATATCACCTTGCCTATACCTTACTTATACAATGCATATCATATGGGTGATATAATTGCAGGTACAATTGGATATTTTTTTTGTGCTTTTTTCAAATGGTTCTATTTTTGATTATTTTAATCATTTGTTACTCATTGTCATGGATCACAATATGTTAGAGGCCGTAACAATATAATATTTTCTGTAAATATATAGCTGGAAATCATGATTTCTTCTTGCCCTAATTAGTGTATTTTTCATCATGTAATCAAAATATTTTATTATTAAATATTATATTTATTTTATTTATAAAAGCCCTAAATAGTCATTTTCCTAATCCTACAACATTAAATTGTTTAAAAATAGCTTTTATCTTATAAATATGTGCGTCCATAAATCTTGCGTCAATTCTGTTACCGTATTATACTTTGCCTTTAAATTGGTGGAATTATCTCCCACAACTAAGATACAGGAAATTGTGACAAAAAAAAAAGTGACATTCCCCCACTGATAAGATCTGAAGCACTGAAAGTTATGTGTGAAAATATTTAAAATCTAAAAAGTTCTTAAACCAAGAGTTATTTTTTTAAAACGTCACAATTGTTACCACGATATCAAAAGGAAAACAGAGCTTATCACTGATCACACCCTGGGTTGTTTAAAAGTCTTTTAATCATAATTTATTAGTGCCATGTGCTCAGCATTTATTCATTTTTGGCTAAAAAGATTAAAATGGTCAATTATGTTACCATCAAACTCTGTTACCAAGGTAGAGTAACAATGTTGACAGAATTGACAGTAACAGAGTTGACAAACAATAATATAAATCAATCTGTTTTTTTCCCCCGTTAAAAGTAAATAAGGAAGTTACTTGTGTTTGGCAAGCACTGAATTATTAAAATTGCATATATTTTCACTACGATACTGAAAAGAATTTCCGTTAGTGAACAGTTTTTTTCCCCTTAACTTTTTGACATGCAAAATGTTTCTCTAATTACAAAATCACTCATATGACAACGGTGCATCATTTGCATGCAGTCTGTCAATTCTTTTGAATTTTGATAAAGACACAGCAAATAAAAGGAAAGCAGTGGATTATGCAGCAGTTCAGTCTAATCCTGAAATGTGAGTGTGTTTGTGTTCGAGAACAGGAACGAGAAAGCGATAGAGAAGGAAAGTGAACGCGTGTGTGTGTGTGGCTGCTCCACCAAATCCTCTCCCTTCAGGATTACACAGTAAGTTATTACCTAAACAGGAGCAGATCCCAGATACACAAAAAGGAATAGATGTAGTGACAATAAACTTCCTGTAAATGCTCATTTCTGCATGTAAGCACAAACACACACATTAAGCCATCCTGCCACCCAGCTCCATAAACATGTGCCCACCAAATCAACCCGCACCTGACAAAACAGCCAAAATCGATTTTGTGCTTTTGTGCACTGTAAAAATTGCCAGGAATTTACAGGATTAAAGAGTATTATTTTACAATAAATTACTGTAGTCAGAAATTTACAGTGAAATGAATGCATGCTGGGTCATTTTCTTATGAATTACTGTGAATCAACAGCTGAATGATGCTGACATCACAGTAACTGCTCTTGTTTTACTGTGAATTCACATGATAAAGTTGTCTTTAACCAGCCACTGTAAGAAATTATATTGTTTAGTGCTATAATTGTTTTGAAGTCACCATGATGGTGATCAGTGTTTCATTAGCTTGGGATCTTGGACCTTGTATATTTATATTAAAATTTCTGTTAAAACAATAACAAGCTAGAATATAAAATAAACTAATTTTAGGCTGATTTTAAGTTAGTCAAACTATACTATCATCAGCATGAAGATTTATCAATAACTTATTTCAAATTCATAATTGTTTGTAGATGGATATTTCACAATATGAAGCCGCTGTTGAGCTTTATCATCATCTTGCCTGATGATGCTCAGACATCAATACTCGACATACAAAACACAACACCGGTGACACTCAGCAAATAATAATAATAAAGATAAATTCTGAACATTACAAAGTAAACCAACAACACAAACTGCTAAAAGTGAAGCAAAAATAAGTTCAGCAGCACAGATAAAACCAACAAGAATCAAGAAACTCCACAGCATAATCTATTCATACCGCACTGCATGCTGGGTACTTCATAGTACATATGCACTGTAGAAATACAGTATGATATTGTAGATTTTACAAGAAATTTCCAAGAGTGCAGTTAAGAGAAGTCCAACTGTGGAATTGCTGTGCAATTATTAACCTGGAATATACTGTAATTTCATACTAAAATATTGAACAGTGTGGTGTGTTTATTGTTGTCGACGTGTCTGAACATTGGTCAGTTGACAACAATGTGTTTAAAATAGTAAGAATGACGTTATGATATAATTAGTATAAAATACGATGTTGAAATCTCCACTCATCAATCACTGCCACATCTTGTCTAAAACCTTGCACTAAAGTACCAGGAGTCCAATAGGGCAGAGCACTGCTGGCACTGGTGAGATTGGTGCAATGGCGTTAACCATAAATTAAAGAATGAATAAATGATTCCAAAGAAAACCCGGTTCCTTAGATGGTTTCATGTGTGTCTGAACTGAACCGAAATGAGACATTTAGACCTCTGGGGTTAAGATCAGTCTGCTTGGAGGTGAATCAGGCCATTCATAACCTTTGGGTTTAGATAGACATGAGACCTTTAGAATGGAGAACAGGTTAATGTGACTGTGTTTACAGCAGCAGATTTATTAAGTGCGCAATTAATCAACTAATAAAATGATTAATCTGACAAAAGTGTGATGAAGAAGAGAAATCAACATGGCACAAAAAAACACCCATTTTCAGTCTAACTTGAACATGTAAATGTCTAGAGATGAACTGAAACTAAAGTAAATTAAGTACATTGTAAAAAGTGGTCAGTTGACCTAACTTAAAAAAAGTGAAGAAACCCGTTGCCTTAAAATTATTAAGTAAATAAACTTTAATTGGAAAAAATAAAAAGTATGCATGAAGTTTATTTACTTAATAATGTTAAGGTAGCGGGTTTCCTCGTGTTTTTTAAGTTAGATCAACTGATCACTTTTGTAACATTTAGCCTACACTGTAAAAAAAATGTTTTCATGATTTGTCACCACAACTTTTTATCTTTTTTCAAATGAACTTAGATCATTAATTCTGATTTAGTTTCTGTTTATTAAACCAATCTCCATTGTATTAATGAACAATTAACTCAAAATTTAAGGGCAATCAGGTAACTTACTTTTTTAAGTTAAACCAACAATATTCGTTTTACAGTGTAGAAGGCTTTAAAAATATTTTTAGAAAAATGGGTTTAACCAAGCTTGGTTTATTAGTCTGCTCTTTGGTAATAAATATATAAATCATACGAAGAAATCAAAATCAATTCAACCCCCGTATCCTTATCGCTCATTACCCTAATCAGCATGTTTACATAACTTTACGAGCACACTGCTATACTGTGTGTGTTTATCTTTCCCTCTGATTAGCTGCATTTATACAGGACTTTGAATAATAACGACTGACTTCATGCTGAAGCTTTATGCACTGGAAATGAATGGCAGCCAGTGGCCAGCTGACTGATAATAAAACCAGTCAGGGCTTGTGTCTGTCAAGCCGTGTTTGCGTAGCAATGTGTGCGTATGGCGTGTGTGTCTATTACAGCAAAGATTTGTGTATGAGAGGCATATTTTTCTCAGTAATTCAATAATCTTCATGCTTCATGTTTCTCACTGGCCTTGAACTTCAGTTCTTGAATGTTCAGTTATTAGTAGTGGATGGAATACACAAATAAACAACCAAGAATCATGAATAAGTATTCCGATAACAAATGTCCTTTTCCTGCAGTAAGTCATAAACTCCTGTATTTTATCTTATCATTAGTGTTACGTAAGTGCTGGCTATTTTTAAACGTCATTGAAAGAAGATTTTCTGCATTCTGTTTGATGTTCGAAATGTAGGCTATCATGACTATATTTTATGTCTAAGAGCACATTAGCGACTTAAAATACTCCTACATCAATATAATACAACACGGTTAAAAACAACCCAAGGACTGGGTAAATAGCTATAGGACAGAACACATGTTGGGTTTATTTAACCCAGCAGAATGGGTTGATTCATTTTTACTATAATACTATTTTTTTTCCTTCTTCTTTTTTTAATTCATACAAGAATCAATGTTTACGGATTAACATAAATCCTCTAAACTTTTTTTTTTTTTTAAATACTCCATTAATGATAATTCCTTTATTTTCGATCATATTTTACAGTATGGCATATTTAATATAGTTTTAATACATACTGCCTACATTTAAGCTTGTTTAACAAATATTAGAAGTAAAAATGAAACATAAGTAATTCAAGTGTAATCGCCCAGTCTCTGTTGTCCCGTTTCCACCGTAACGGCGCTGGATCTCGTGCCGGATATAATATATATAATATATATATTAACATTGAAGAGCCGACTTGAGAATAAATGTTGCAACATGGCAATAACAGTCAAACTGCAATTAGAAAATATATGGCAACCATCCTTCAAACGTTTTTTTATCAGTAATTTCTGATTTAGGGGCTTAAACAGAAAGAAGATGACTGAAAACTTTTTCTCTTTAATACCCTACTGTAATCCTTTAAAAGACAACAAGCAGGAACGACGCGATAAAACGATAGCTTTGTAAATGCTCAAGGTTTGTTTACAAGCACCATTTCAAGGGTTGCCAGCAATTCTACACATAGCCTACAGCGATTATAATAATGAGAAAAGCACTTTAAAAGAAAAAAAGACTATAAAATGGCACTTGATATGTAAAAAGACCATAACAAACAAGAATAGGCCTATTATTGATTTGGAGGCATTTAAATGGCTTATGACATGCTGTGGTGAATAAGGCCTGAAGTGGGTGAACTTCAGGGGTTGGATAATGAAACTGAAACAATATAGTGTTGGAGGTTTCACGTGTGGTGGCCAATCTTCACTGATTCACATTCCATCAGTAAGAGCCGAGTGTGAAGGTTGAATTAGCAGAGCAATAGCACAGCATCCTACATAAAATACTGCAATCCACACAACATAATAGGAGACATATCAGAGTTCAGAAGAGGACAAATTGTTGGTGCGCATCACGTTGGCTCATCTGTCACCAGCAAGTCTTTGTGGTGTATCGAGAGCTATGGTATCCTGGGTAATATCGGCATACAACCACGTAAGACTAACCACATCCAACAGATGCTGTTGAAGTATAAAAGGAAGCTGTCTGAAAGGGATGTCCAGGTAGGCTACTAACCCAGGCTGTACCCAAAAAACATTAAAAAAACATAAAACCACAGCTGCCCAACTCACTGCAGAATTAAATGTGCACATTGACTCCTGTTTCCACCAAAACTAGGAGCTCCACAGAGGTTCGGGCTGCTGTAGACAAACCTTTTGCCAAATGTTGGTTTCAATTGTGCCAACAGCGCAAATCTTGGGCTGTGGAAGATCTGAAACTTTTTTTGTTCTCTGATGAGTCCACCTTCACTGTCTTTCCTACACCTGTGTGAGTTTTGGTATGGAGAAGCCCCAAAGAGGCTGAACTGGATGGATGGACTGGATGGATCAGTGATGATTTAGGCTACAATATCATGGCATTCCCTGTACAGTAGGCCTATATGTCGAACGTCGCATGACCAAACCGGAACCCTGGGCTCATTGCATCCGCTTGTAAACAGCATGTATGATGAGCATGTACGGCGATATCTATGGACTTTTAAAGTAATCAGCTAAACTACCTAGTTCACTTTGTTATGGGTGTTTTATTCTATTTAAATATCTAAACGTTAATGCACAGAAGAAAAAAAAAATAATTAGATATCAATCTGCATTTGCAAGAGACATTGGTTAAAGGTTCCAAAAGGGGGTTTTCACAGCAATGCCATATAGAAGAACCATTTTCGGTTCCCCAAAGAACCTTTTAGTGAAGAGTTCTTAAAAGAACCATTTCCTCTATAAAGGACCTTTTGTGCAGTGGAAAGTTTCCATGGATGTTAAAGGTTCTTCATGGAACCACCAATGCCAATAAAGAACCATTATTTTTAAGAGTGTATGCTCATCTTTGCTCACTACTTTTAAGTTATCTTGAGTAAAACCGTTCATTTTCATGAAGCACATACAAAAGACCTAAACCGGAAGTGATCCAATCTAATTTACAGAATACAAAAGTTAAGTTGAGCATAACCCCTACTGTGCTTGATGGGCGTCACTGCCAAGGCCTCCGAACCATTCCGAAGGACCATGTGCACCAGGGGCGTTTCCTCCGAGGAGGAGGCAAGGGAGGCAGTGTCTCCTCAAAAAAAAAACTGAATGAGAAAATAATCCATTACAAATATTACAAAATGTGACATTAAAAAGTGTAAAAGTCACTTGTTTTTCTAAAGTGACACTGCCCAACAGTGATACCGGCAGGTGGAGTTACAGCGGGGCGCCGGGTCTCGTGCCTCCTCTGATCCCATAGACTTAAAACAGACACCCTAATGTGTGCGGTGGCTTTAGTGGGGGTAATGGAGAATGAATGGGGGAAAGTCATGTGTGAGGATGATTGGATGTGATCTATCTATCTATCTATCTATCTATCCATCCATCCATCCATGTCTGTCAGCCTAGCAACCACCCAGTACACCCTAGCAACCACACAGAACACCCTAGCAACCAAAATAACAATCTCTTTGTCTGAAAGACTACATGGCCTTAATTGTTAAAACTTTTATAACTTCAAACTACTTCACACTTAAAACTGCTTCAAACTTCCAACTTTTAAAGCTACTTCAAACTTAAGACCATTAAATTCCAATCTTTTTAAATTACTTCAAACTTTCTGGCCAGGCTTTCTCAAGCCAAGTTTGTCTTGAAAAACTTTATGCATCTATTTTTTTTGGTTAAAATTTTTGCTCAAATTGTAATGCTGATCATATCATTTGTAATGAAAAAATATTAGTTAAAAAAGTAAAAGTAAAACAGGAACGGGAACGGGAGTCCCAGGAATCTGGTGTTCCTGTAACTGGGATGGCAGGATCATGAGGCCGTTATCTGATAATCTGAATAACTTTGCACAGGTGTGTTATTAACCAAATATACTCCTCTCACCCACTGATACAGCGATGAAATGGAACGATTTCGAAAGGCTGACACTTTAGTGTGTGTGTGTGTGTGTGTGTGTGTGTAGCCTTATCATCAGAAGTGTTTCAATGTCAATGTCTCTCTAATTAATCACAGTTAAACAAATGAACTGTCTCGCACACAAATACACCCACGTGCACATGGGTAGTGCAGACAGACTATTTCAAATCATCAGGCATTCAAAGCTTTCCTTCAAGGGTAATAAACAGGCCTCTGCCATAGCAACACAGTAATGTTGCATTAAACATTACGGCGCAGTTGATATTTTACGTTATCGGGTTACATTTAGCCACATTCCTCGGCACACATATACGCAAACACACCTGGGCCACACCTACACACATCAACAGGGCCCAACAACCACTTCAAAACAAGAATAAGTAAGTAGAGAAGAGATGGAACGAGAGAAAAGAGATGTTTGCAGGTGGATTGCCTCAGCGTAAGCTCTGTCAGAATACAACCTCAAAACAGCATCCATTTATGACTCCGTGCTGTTTGATGTAGGTGCGTAAGTCTTTTTGAATAGAGTGGAGCAAAGAAAGGAAGAGCGAATGAAAGCGAGAGAGAGCGATACACAGCACAGAGAGGTGCAGGGCAATGTTCAAGAGCACATATCATCTGTTAACCTGCGCTAAACAAAGAGAGGTTTACACTGCTGAGGAATTCAAAGAACTTTTGGCAGAGAACGAGCAAGACAATAGGGGCCCGGCGAGAGCGAGACTCACTCTAAATCTGCCACATTGTGTTTCTGGCTTTGATCTCTTCAAACTTGCCTGCATGTGTAAGGTTTTGCTCTTTAAATACATTAAGACCTCAGACGCAGTTGGGGTATTTGCCCAAAGATTAGTTTACTTAAAAACAGAGAGACAGAAACCGCCCGAGTCAGAAAGCCCAACGGAACGACTAATCTGCCATTCAGAACACTATCGCTGCATTACAACAAGACTGTGTGTACTTGTACGCATGTGTGTGTGTGTGTGTGTGTGTGTCTGTGGTTCAAAGGACTTCGGCTCATAAAGCAGTCAGGGCCTTTTGTGTAAATACTTTATTCTGTAACAGCATTTGATCCACGCAGAGCCAAAATATACAAATGTAACAATTTGGAGTTAAGCGTGACAAGAAAGAAATGTGTGTGTGCATGTGTGTGTGGATGTGTAGAGGTTTACTTTACTGGGTATAAGCTTGTATTTTGCCAAAACATATTTAGAAAAAAGTCACTTCAGCATGAAAAAAAATCATGTTTAACCCAACTACAAACAATCAGCTTAGCTACATAACTTTAAATGTCAGGAAAAAATGCTTCACTGACTGTTCATACAAAGTAAAGGAAAGTTTAGTCTGTTTGCATTTAAACATTTTTTATTTCACAATTATATATATCTTTTGACTAAATGATTCCCATTCACATCCAGCAACATATGTTTACATGCACTTTAAAAGTCAGATTTTAGACTAAAACAATAATTCAGCTTTTTTTTTTAAATGTCATATATTATTACAATTTAAAATAGCTGTTTTCTATTTGAATATAATTTATTCTTGTGATGGTAAAGCTGTATTTTCAGCATCATTACTCCAGTCAGTGTCACATGATCCTTCAGAAATCATTCTGATATGATGATTTACTGCTCAAGAAACATTTCCTATTATTGTAAATGTTAAAAACATTTGTGCTGTTTTTTGTTGTTGTTGATGCATCTGATACATTTTTGATTAATAGAAAGTACAAAAGAACAGCATTTATTGTAAATAGAAATCTTCTGTAACATAATAAATGTCACTTGTAATCAGTTTAATGCAACCTTACTGAATAAATTATTAATTTCTTTCTACTGACCACAAACGGTTGGTTTTGAAGTCTATCAGTAATAATGTTTAATATCAAATAGTGTCCATTTTAGGTTTCTGAAAAAACAAACAATGCAAGCTCCAGTATATAGGTAAAATGCTTTAATGAAAAGAGAAAATCAATGCAAAATATATAATCTATATAATAATATTTTTTTATTCAGCTAAAGCTAATCATTTTGCAAATAATATCATTGTATATACATCGATCAGGCATAAAATTATGACCACTGACCGGTGAAGTGAATAACACTGATTATCTCATCATCACGGCACCTGTTAGTGGGTGGGATATATTAGGCAGCAAGTGAACATTTTGTCCCCAAAGTTGATGTGTTAGAAGCAGGAAAAATGGGCAAGCGTAAAGATTTGAGCGAGTTTGACAAGGGCCAAATTGTGATGGCTAGACGACTGGGTCAGAGCATCTCTAAAACTGCAGCTCTTGTGGGGTGTTCCCGGTCTGCAGTGGTCAGTATCTATTAAAATTGCTCCAAGGAACAACCAGTGGTGAACCAGTGACAGGGTCATGGGCGGCCAAGGCTCACTGATGCATGTGGGGAGCGAAGGCTGGCCCGTGTGGTCCGATCAAACAGACGAGCGACTGGAGCTCAAATTGCTCAAGAAGTTAATGCTGGTTCTGATAGAAAGGTGTCAGAATACACAGTGCATCGCAGTTTGTTGCATATGGGGCTGCATAGCCGCAGACCAGTCAGGGTGCCCATGCTGACCCCTGCCCACCGCCGAAAGCACCAACAGTGGCACGTGAGCATCAGAACTGGACCACGGAGCAATGGAAGAAGGTGGCCTGGTCGTCTGAATCACGTTTTCTTTTACATCACGTGTGCGTCGCTTACCTGGGGAACACATGGCACCAGGATGCACTATGGGAAGAAGGCAAGCCGGCGGAGGCAGTGTGATGCTTTGGGCAATGTTCTGCTGGGAAACCTTGGGTCCTGCCATCCATGTGGATGTTACTTTGACACATACCACCTTACCTAAGCACTGTTGCAGACCATGTACACCCTTTCATGGAAACGGTATTCCCTGGTGGCTGTGGCTCTTTCAGCAGGATAATGTGCCCTGCCACAAAGCAAAAATGGTTCAGGAATGGTTTGAGGAGCACAACAACGAGTTTGAGGTGTTGACTTGGCCTCCAAATTCCCCAGATCTCAATCCAATCGAGCATCTGTGGGATGTGCTGAACAAACAAATCCGATCCATGGAGGCCCCACCTCGCAACTTACAGGACTTAAAGGATCTGCTGCTAATATCTTGGTGCCAGATACCACAGCACACCTTCAGGGGTCTAGTGGAGTCCATGCCTCGACGGGTCAGAGCTGTTTTGGCAGCAAAAGGGGGACCAACACAGGTCATAATGTTATGCCTGATCAGTGTATACATAAATTCCAATGCAAATGTATGACTGTTTAGTTAGTTGAGAGAAAACCAAATTGTCTAAAAAAAAAAAAATAATACAAGCATTGCAACTTTAATGTACTTCTGGAAAATTTTCATTAATATTCTGGAAGATAATTATTGGATTTTGTAGCTTCATTCACTATCAAAAGATATTTAAATTGAAGTAAAGGTTCAAGGTAAAGCACTCATGAATACAACCACACGCACAGTTTATCAGAGTTGAATCTGTATGATTAAGACAGCCATTAGTGTCATTAGGAGACATATTGAGAAATAAATGAAAGTAAAAGTCCAGAATACTGTCAAAGTGGACATTTTATCGAGGCAACAGGTTAGAGACATAAGTCACATCTGACAGGGGTCTGCGACCCAAAACGCTGCCACAGCAAACTGGAAATTACAAGTCAATGTACTTCTTCCATCAACTTTGTTTTGATCATTAACAATTATCTAAATGAGCCCTCATGGGATTGTTTTACTTATGAGAGGATCTGGAATTGATGTGCAAATAAACATCAACACATTATTTAGTGTTCGGTGAGTATGTCAATGTGCGAAATGCCCCGAGAAAAGGTCAAGATAACTTAAAAGGTGACAGGGCAGGGGTGACATCTTCAGTCAAAAATTTCAATCAGCAACATCTTGAACAAGGCAGCACATAGAGAGCCACTCTGAGATCTGTCATCAAGAGAAACCCTGAGGATCAGACACACTCACCTCCCAGACACGTACATCCAAGAATCTCAGGACTGTTTCTGACTTGTGCTTTCACCTGGAAAGAGGAGAAGGTTAAAATAAAGAGCTCATCAGATGATCACATCATTTTGTATTTTTGGCTTGAAATACAATTGCCTATTGTATTGTGTGTCCACACGTGCTACAGGTTGCGCTAGGGGAGCCCAGCATGTGTTTCTGTTCAGAAGGAAGGCGCTAATCAGGCAAACGCCCTTTTGACTGCCCTGTTAACGGTGGCAAATGCAAAAAGATACAGTTTAATGAAAAAGAAGTTTTGAGTTCTAGAATTGACAGTGTGTTTTTATAGTATAACCTCAAAAGCAAAAAGGGATAGGCCTACTTGATCAGGATATCATCTTTTTAACTTATTAAAAAAAAATAATCCAGATTTTCAAATGAGGTGTATGCTTTGAGTATGTATTAAAAATCGCCCAAACTCAACAGCCGCTACCAACATTTTAGCACAACTCCAAAAATACCTATTTGCTGTCGTTTCCAAGTAAAAATGTTATGCCTTTTCACGCAAATTATGATTGCAGGGGCAGATTATCAATTAATAAAGACTAATTTTCATGAGGTTCCTTGCATAATACCTACTATGTTGTCACCTCAAAACATATTCTGTATTATTTTACGGAGCCCCTAAAGGGACATAAGGTGGTGGAAAAAATATTTTACAAAGCTTTTGCATGTTGGCAGTGTTTCGACAGCTCCGTATGTTAAAGGAACATGCCACTTCATTTGAAAATATGCTCACTTTTCAACTCCCCGAGAGTTAAACAGTTGAGTTTTACTGTTTTTGAATCCATTCAGCCGATCTCTGGGTCTGGCGGTAGAACTTTTAGCATAGCTTAGCATAGATCATTGAATCTGATTAGACCGTTAGCATCTCGCTCGAGTTTCGATATTTTTCCTATTTAAAACTTGACTCTTCTGTAGTTACATCGAGTACATTTCCGGCTTGGCGTAAACGCTGCCTGCAAAGTCCCTGCAGCCCCAGCAGCTGCCTAAGTTTTCGGATACATGCCACAGACATTTGAAGGTATAAAAAAAAAAATTGTGTATTTTCATTTACATTGAAAATACACAAAATGTGATTTATAACCGTTTTATTTTACAGTTTTTTAGAATTATGTTTTAACATTGGTGTACTTTTAGCAATACAAAACAAATACATGCACACACACACACACACACACACAAAATAAAAGTCTAAACGTGACAAGTTTCTGGCATTTTAAGTCTTTTGATCCCTCAAAGTATTTCTTAATTTCTAACAGGGATTTAGTGATTTGCATTAATATTCAGAGTTGTTTTCTTAAGAAGGTCCAGCCTCTTCAATCATATTTCTTCATTGATCTTCAATTGAGAGCCTGATTGTTGTCTTAGATGTTTGTTTATTTCATGTGGAAGGAATATCACAGTAAACAACTGCAGTGCTATGAAAAATAAGTAGCCACAATAACCACTTTTTTCTCTCCAATTTTTGGATAATAGCACATTTGACTATTTATTTACTTTTACGTATACAGTATATGCATTGTACATATATGTATTAGATGTTTACATTTAAGATTTTTTTTAACATAAATATTGCTATGTGCACAGTAACCAAAACCTTGTGAGCAAAATCTGCAAATCAAAAAGAGTTTACATCTAAATCTAAAAGAGCGAACAATGAGCAGTGGGTCTTAACCTTATTGTCCACAGCAATATTTGAAGGCCACTCCCGCTCACAATTTCTACCCAATAATATATTTTAGAGCCTGGCATAACTAGAAAGATGTATATTTATTATAAAAAACAACCAAATACTGAGATAGATATATACATTTTAGCTTAAAAATGCTTGTTTTATTTTATTTTAAATCATTTGAAGTCATCTTGAGGCCCCCTAGTGGACCCCGAGCCCGTGCTCGAGAACCACTGAGAGAGCTCTGATTTATTTACTTTAAGCTCAGTCTGTTTATGAATGAATACATTTCACTGCTATACTTTAGACCTGATGAGAAGAGTATCTTGGTGTTTTTGTGCATATATCTGGCCTATATCTGAGCCTTTTGTATATGTGCAAATGTTGTTCTCTCTGCAGAATCTACAGGCCACCTAGGAGTTTTGTTTATGGTAGCACGCGCCAGGGCTGCCGGAACTCAGCGCGAGCCCAGCATGCATTTGTTTAGATGAAGAGGGAATGGAGTGCCTTGTAAGAGGGGTCTGAGAGGGAGAGCATTAAATTAAAAACATAATTCTCTGACACAGTGTGCAGATCCTTGCAAAATGCACACAAAAAGAACTATTGCAAGTTTTTTTTTTTTTAAGTGCATGAGAGGGAATGTTGAGTTTTTTTTCTAGGTTTGCCGGAATATTTCAGTGGAGAAAGATGAATCATGGTGTGATTGCTTGATCAACAATGCTACTATAAACCATTGTGACTTCTCTGAGGGTTTCGTGCGACGCCCTTTTGTTCGTCCCTGTGCGCTGTGAAGTGTGTTTGTTAAACAACCTAAATAGTTCTCGCGCAACCACGGAGATTGCAATCTCGCTCCAGGCGTGAGGGTTCTCCTGAGCGACTCCTCTTGAGAGCAGGATGACTTTTCTCCTCAGCAAAATCAGCATGTTTTGATTGGTAAACCAGCCCACACCGGAGCCGATATAGTGCTATCTCTGCTTGTTCTCCAACAAAATTTAATAGATCATTGTGTGTGGTTGGAGAACAGGTAAGAGTTCAATTAAGTAGGGTTGTCTTGATCTAGGCGTGTATCTGTGTATGTTTGAGTAAATGAATGAAAATGAGTTAGAGAACAAAAGAATGAAGTGTTTCAACAGGTGTAACTGCCTGGTAACCATCTTCTTTACTCAAAATATTACTCTGGAAAAGACTTACAATTGGCCTAATACCACAGGGACATTTGTTATTAAAGTTATTAGGTTACAAAAGGGTTTCTCTCATAAATAACATATAAGCTTATTAGAATGATCTCTGTTGGATCATAATGACACTGGAGTAACAGGATTAAATGACATTTTTAAATATATTAAAATAGAAAAGAGATATGTTAAAGTGTAATAATATCACAATATTACACAATATTACATTTTAATGTATTTTTGATTTTTTTTTAAATGCAGCTTGGGTGAGCATAAACTTCTTTAAACTTCTTAAAGAAATCTTGCCGACTCCAAACTTTTGACAGTAGTGTACATATACATGTAACTGTTCCCTAATGAGGGAAAACAGGACACATTTATGGGATATCAGACTCTTTACAAAAAAATTAACTCATATCTGATAATGCCAACAGACACTAAATAGGAATGAATACACTGCAAAAAATGACTTCTTAAAGGGGTTATGAATTGAGAAATCAACTTTTCATTCAGTCTTTGATATATAAAAGTTAATCGTAGAATATCCTGTACGTTTCGGAGCTGAAAACTTCCTTGTTAGTCAAAGAAAAGCTTTCATTGACAGCAGGCCCAGCAAACGCTCAAACTCAGAATGTGCCAAGCTGTGACGTCAGAGTGTGGTGAAACACCGCCTCAACAGAAGAAGAAGAACGCCTGATTCTGTAGCCCCGCCCACCGACTCGTGCATGGCATGCTAGAGATAAATAACATAGAGGCCTACGTGGAGCTAACCTGGATTGAACTTCCAAGCAATAATCATGCTGCATAAGCTTCATTCGGATTCCAATATTATGAATGCATGGATGAACTTTATTTTTAATGAATATTCAGCTCACGTGGGGAAGACATTGCGTGTTTGTTCCTTCATTTCACCACGGATTCGCTTGTAAACAAGAGACTGGATTTGCAGACAGGATGAGATTACATGAATGAATGAAGCAACACACTAATGTGAGTAAAACATGTTTATATGTGATAGTATTGCATTGTTACAGATCGTTTGATATCTATTGATTATGTGTACGTGTATAACTGAACATAACTTAGCACGCTGTCACAGGCTGGAGAATCCTTTATTTGAGGTGTTGTTGGTTCATTGTGCTGCGATTCGGGATCAGACTCGGACATGTATGGGCCAGGGCTCGCAAAGCCCAATGTCCCAGGGCTGTGTGTTTTTCAGATGGGCTACCGAAACGTATCACGGCCTGCCAACGGGCTCTCTTAAATAGTGAAATAACATTCCTTTCTTGATGTGCGTTGTTCACTCTCTTGACTTGATATTTGAAGGAAAAATACAATCGGAAGTTTTGATCATGCTGATTTGTCTGACTCTGCAGTGAGGCTTGTGCGTGTGTGTGTGTGTGTGTTAGTGATGCACGGTTCACGGTTATATCCACCGATCGGGCGGGCCAAGTAATAAAAAATAACATTCCAATTAATTGCGGGTGGATGAGAGATAAATCATTGTGTTTGTTTGATAGAGACATTTTGCGAGCCCTGTGGGCGATTCATTCTGGTCGCCGTTTTCCCACACGCTTTCAAAACAATTCCTCACATGTACTCACGGGGGAACCGAAGCTCATTATATTATGCAAAGCTTATCCAATCATAGCAGTGGGTGTCTTCAGTGCGGCACGCCCATAAAAACTGAGCGTTCCTGGAGAGAGGCTCAAAACCAGGGTAGAAAATAGCTTATTATTTATTCATTATGATGTTTTTGAATGTAAAAACCACGCAAACGTCATAAGTTGACCTCAGATGACAGTATAAAAAAATAAAAAGAGCCAGTTCATGACCCCTTTAATAATCACTTTTTAATGCGTTCGTAACTTTTTCATAAATCAAGTGGAAAAGTATGACGAATTACATTTATATTAAAAATTTTATATCTGAGTCTTCATATCTTGTGATCTTGTTTCAAACTGGTTTTTAAATTTTATCTGAAAATACTGAATTTACAGGATTAAAGAGTATTATTTTACAATAGATTACTGTAGTGAGAAATTTACAGTGAAATGAATGCATGCTGGGTCATTTTCTTATGAATTACTGTGAATCAACAGCTGAATGATGCTGACATCACAGTAACTGCTCTTGTTTTACTGTGAATTCACATGATAAAGTTGTCTTTAACCTGCCACTGAAATGATATTGTTTAGTGCTGTAATTGTTCTGAAATCACCATGATGGTGATCAGTGTTTCATTAGCTTGGGCTAATTAGCTCATTAGCTCTTGGACCTTGTGTATTCATATTCAAATTTTCTGATCTAGCCAAGTCAGAAGTGAGACAAATGAAAACATTTGTTAAAACAATGACAAGCTAGAATATAAAAGAAGCTAATTGGCTGATTTTAAAGTTAGTCAAACTATACTATTATTAGCATTATTTCAGCATGCAGTTTGACAGACATCAATACTCGACATACTGTACAAAACACACTGGTGACACTCAAAAAATAATAATAAAAAAAGATACATTCTGAACATTACAAAATAAATAACACAAACTGCTAAAAGTGAAGCAAAAATAAGTTCATCAGCACAAATAAAATCAACAAGAATCAAGAAATCAAGAAACTCAGCATAATCTATTCATGCCGCACTGCATGCTGGGTACTTCATAGTACATATGCACTGTAGAAATACAATATGATATTAAATACAAGAAAAATCCTACTGTGGAATTACTGTGAAAGTCATGCAATTATTAACCTGGAATATATTGTAATGTCACACTAAAACTGAACAGTGTAGGTTGTCATACAGGGGTGAATATTAGTTAAAAACAAACGCTGTCTACCGGCACTCAGTTACCAGCCAAAAGGACTGAATGAGCGTCTGAGGCTACAGTGACATCCAAAAGATAAAAATGTGTGCATGGTGAAGCCCAACCAGCCGCCACACAAACTTTATCCAAGGAAATTCCTTTTAAACGGTGCCCACAAAATTAGCAATGTCTTGAGTTGCATACATGCTTGCACACTGGGTCACAAAGTGCACCCAAAACTAAAGACAGATCCCAAGGGGGCACGACCGGCTGTGTTACTGCAGTGATGGGAATCATGAAAGTGACCTATTTGTGAAGGCAAAATTTGTGTTTATAAACAAATGATTTTACAAACAAATCCCAGAGTTATGTCAAGTGGGGTAGCTGACTGAGAACCGGTTTTAATATCTTATGACATACTGGTAGAGAAGTAATAGATAAGAAAATCAAAGTGCCCAGCCAAAGGGAACACTAATCACCATAGTAGTGACTTCAAACAAAATAATTTTCTGGAAACATAATCAAATAATGAAGTCAATTTCTGTGATGTTCTCTCAAAAAATTTAGCCATATTAATGATCTAACAACATTCTGACTTTGGAAAAAATAATGAGTGAAACTAAAGAGAAAGATAACTGCAAAAGTGGTGAACATTTGTGAAAATGATGTTAAGATTTACCCACCTCACAAACTACTCATAAACTCATACAAATCAATTTATCTTAACTAGGGTTTTCTGAATAACAAATGCATAGTATGCAAATAGTACAGATTCTTACAATTAATTCAACAAATTGTTGGACATTAAAGGGTCCATGAACTGAGAAATACATTTTTTCTTAAGCTTTTGACATATAAGAGGTCATCATACTATAAGAATATCCTGTAAGTTTCAGAACTGAAAACTTCCTTGTTAGTCCAAAAACAGCTTTTATTGTAACCAAGCCCAGATAACGGCTCGTTGTGGAATGAGCCTGTAATAGATGGTGAAAGACCGCTTCTGCAGAAGAAGATCAATGCCTACATCATCATCACAACTTTGGCCCCGCCCACTGGAGTGTTAGTGAGATGACGAGGAGAGAAGAGCGATACAGGATGGACTACAAATAACATTCCCTTCCAAAGGATCCTAATGCTAGGAATGTGCTTATTTATTTTCAACAATGAGAATGTCTCAGTTGAGCATTATTTATTTGTATTCGCTACATTTCACTGTGGATTCTTTGGTAAATCAGTTGCAGTTTCGACGCAGACTTTACAAACAAATATTTTACAATATGAACTCGACAGTAATGCCACAACATGTAAGTAACCGTGTTAATTCTAATGCCTGATCTGAGACCAGTGATTTCTGATATGTAATGATTCATGTACAGTCAGATGTTCTTTGTCTGTGTGTCAGTAAATCAAACCAGTGACTAAACGCTCAACTTCACATTGTTTCTCTTAGTAGGATGAAAATATTTTTTTATTTAAACTGTGATTAAATTATATATAGAAAGCGATTAAAGAACGCTCCCTTTGCAATCACTGGAGCTGTCAATCAAACAGCGCAAGTTTATCAGTGACTGAGTTCTGGACTCGCGCCAAAACTCCCATAATAATCAATTAATCTCTTATTTACATTGTGTTTGCACTGATAGTTATGATGAAAGCATTCGTTAGTGTGCAGAAATCGAGTTGTAATGACGAGATCACTGCATTCATGCACTCAACATGTCTGTGATCGGCTACAATGCTCATCACTGCAACCCTTCATGCCACAATCTGAATATAATGCCATAGATCTGAATATAATGCTATAATCAACACTTTCACTATTAGTTAAGCTTGAGAGCTGTAACAGTAAAAACGTGCTAGAAGTTTTCCAGAGAATTAAACATGTAATACTAGATATTTTTATATGCAAAGTTGTCACAGCAGATCCCATTCCCCTTTTCAATCACAGCAGTGGGCGTTTACGCTGAAGTCTCACAGCAGCCAATCACAGCAGTGGGCGTTTACGCTGAAGTCTCACAGTAGACACGCCCCTTCAAACAGAGCGTTAAAATCAGGGTAATCAGGGGAAATCAGCTAAAATGCCTTTTATTTCTAAAATTATGACAATTTTTGATGTACAAATCATACCAACATTATAGGTGCACCACAGGAAACATTATAAAACAATGCAGTTCGTGACCCCTTTAAGTAAAGTCAACTAAAAAGTGCCAAGACACAGTGCAGAATGAAACAGGTGACAAAATTTTTTTTGTTGGCATTTAATTGTATTATCTATTCTCACCTTTAGCTGAACTGTTTTGTGTAATTAAGTGTTGACATGAGCCAAGAATTCCACCATCACCTTCTCTCTTCTTCACACGCACACAAACACACGCTATACACAATCACAGCCTATACAAACTTTTTTTTACTTGCATAACAAGGCTCATGAAGAGCCTGGTTTGAGCCTTGCCTGGGCCATGTCCTGATCCCATTCCCCTTTTCCTTTCTCCACTCCAATGTCCTGTAGAATAAAGTATATAAAAGAGTATTATACACCAATCAGGCATTACATTATGACCTAATATTGTGTTGGTCCCCCTTTTGCTGCCAAAACAGCTCTGACCCGTCGAGGCATGGACTCCACTAGACCCCTGAAGGTGTGCGGTGGTGTCTGGAACCAAGATGTTAGCAGCAGATCCTTTAAGTCCTGTAAGTTGTGAGGTGGGGCCTCCATGGATCGGACTTGTTTTTTCAGCACATCCCACAGATGCTCGATTGGATTGAGATCTAGGGAATTTGGAGGCCAAGTCAACACCTCAAACTCGTTGTTGTGCTCCTCAAACCATTCCTGAACCATTTTTGCTTTGTGGCAGGAGCATTATCCTGCTGAAAGAGCCACAGCCACCAGGGAATACCGTTTCCATGAAAGGGGGTACATGGTCTGCAACAATGCTTAGGTAGGTGGTACGTGTCAAAGTAACATCCACATGGATGGCAGGACCCAAGGTTTCCCAGCAGAACATTGCCCAAAGCATCACACTGCCTCCACCGGCTTGCCTTCTTCCCATAATGCATCCTGGTGCCATGTGTTCCCCAGGTAAGCCACGCACACACACCCGGCCATCCACGTGATGTAAAAGAAAACGTGATTCCTCAGACCAGGCCACCTTCTTCCATTGCTCCGTGGCCCAGTTCTGATGCTCACGTGCCACTGTTGGTGCTTTCGGTGGTGGGCAGGGGTCAGCATGGGCCCCCTGACTGGTCTGTGGCTATGCAGCCCCATACGCAACAAACTGCGATGCACTGTGTATTCTGACACCTTTCTATCAGAACCAGCATTAACTTCTTGAGCAATTTGAGCTACAGTAGTTCGTCTGTTTGATCGGACCACACGGGTCAGCCTTCGCTCCCCACATGCATCAATGAGCCTTGGCCGCCAATGACCCTGTCGCCGGTTCACCACTGGTTGTTCCTTGGAGCACTTTTGATAGATACTGACCACTGCAGACCGGGAACACCCCACAAGAGCTGCAGTTTTGGAGATGCTCTGACCCAGTCATCTAGCCATCACAATTTGGCCCTGGTCAAACTCACTCAAATCTTTCCGCTTGCCCATTTTTCCTGCTTCTAACACATCAACTTTGAGGACAAAATGTTCACTTGCTGCCTAATATATCCCACCCACTAACAGGAGCCGTGATGAAGAGATAATCAGTGTTATTCACTTCACCTGTCAGTGGTTATAATGTTATGCCTGATCGGTGTATATATATTTATATATGCTGTAAACACCCTCCCTTCCACCCAGGTATAGGCCTGACTACTGGGCCCTGTCTAACCTGCTGGAAAACACTGGCGGTAGAACTTGTACTTTAGACAAAAGTAAAGTGTACACAAAAGGAATGGAAAACATTATTCATAAAGAGCAGTTATCTTGCACTTACTTAATCATTCATGGTGATTATTTTCAGCAGGGCACAAATGCATCCATGTGTAGGTGTGTGTGTGTGTGTGTGTGTGTGTGTGTGTGTTAATGGATCGATGTTGAATTACCCTGTTCTTTCTGTAATCTGCATCTGGAGATCCGTCTGTTCCAATGTAACTTCCTCTGATTAATAACCCAGACAAATATAAATGAGTAACACTGGATCAATACAGGACTATATTGACCAACAATAGCATCTGCCACTCAGTCAATGTCTCCAGTGATCATTACTTTATTGAGTGCACTTGAAGGGATAGTTCAACCAAGAAAATGAAAATTCTGTCATCATTTACGCATCTTTATTTGGTGTTCCAAACCTGTATGACTTTATTTCTTCTGCGGAACACGAAAGAAGATTTTTTTTAAAACTATTTAAGAACTGTTTTTTGTTCATACAATGAAAGTCAATGGGGTCCAAAACAACAATGGATCTCAATGACTTTCATTGTATGGACAAAAAACTTTAAATTTCACAATTTAAAGAGCATGTTTATTTTAAGAAAAGGTTTATTGCTGTGATGTAAATCCCAGTAAGGATAGTTTATCATTTAATTACACATATTTTTGCACCACTTAATCACGCACAGCTGTGCTTCAAAACAGATTTAGACTATATAATATAACAAAATATGAATATCAAACCTAGTTTCCTTTACAGTAAATCAGTGCAGCAGTAAAGAGAGGGCGGGGTGTGTCGTGCGAAGCACAGTGCGTGAGGAGGGCGAGCGTTTGGATCCCCTTTCAAGTTTAGACAAAGACAGCAGAACGGCTACGCTCGCCAGGTAAACACAGATCCACCGGCAGACCATAAGGGTGGAGGGTGGGGGAGCTTGTTGCTTACATTTCTCTTACATGACTCCTGCACAGCACAGAGTGGAGTTAAAGCTGTCAACACGTGGCATAGAGTGCAACTCATATCAGATAATCCAATATCAGATTTTTTTTTTAAAGAAAATACCTTTTGTAATGTTTTCTCCGGGCTGCATGCGAGCAGAGCTGCTGTAGCATGTGAGGAGCAGCGATAAAGAGCGACCGAGATGGTTCAAACACGTTGTTCTCTTCTACATCCTAAACTTGTCATCCCACCATCTTGATACACAAACTATTGGATGTAGACCCGCAACAACTCCGTTAAGTCCTCACTTTACTGATGTGCAACTTTAATAAATGTTAGGTTTACTCTCTCACACATACATCAACTCTCCATAACCTCTCTGTAATAACAGTGCTTGCCTACCTCTGTATGTTTGTTTATTTTTCTTTTACTGGTTTGGCAAGGTAACATCACCTCAGGTGAAAGCCCTCCGTGAGCGTCTGTGAGCTTTAAAAAAGTGCAAAGAAAGGACACACACACACACTGAAGAGACAATGAGGGCAGACGTTTTGTTGTTAAACACATGGCTACTCTCAGCAGACGCAGGGAATCACAAAGTTTACATGTTTCAGATTCCTCTCACATGAATGCACATACACATACACACAAGCCCATGAGGAATCTGACCCTGAGTCATGACTGTTCTCAAAACACATTTTATAGTCAATCAGCCTAATGTTATAAGAGTGGATTATAAATAACATTCCAGCTTCATAACACACTTCAACCGTCCTGAAACATACAAAGAAATCAATAATAATATTGGACTACTGTGGCCTGTTGCTTCGAAGCTGGTTACCCAGGTAAGTTCGAGATTAGTTTGAGCAAACTCTGGTTTTTCGGGCTCAAGAAGGTGGATTGGTTTTTAGCGGTGTTCATCGCCATGGTAACTTGCGCTTCACGGCTAACCTGCTCCGGAGCAGGTTTTATTCTGGGTTAGGCCTAAATGGAGTTTTTCCTCCTTCGTTCAAAAAACACAAGCACGGTTTAAAAAAAAATCTCTGTCCACATGAATACGCAAAAACACGCTATGAAGTGTTGTCAAAAGCCATGTTGGCCAATCAGAAGCCAAAAAAAAAGGTAATTACCGGTTCCGGTATGCTAACAATATTGTCATAAGCATTTATTATTATTATTATTATTATTAATGCCATAAACCAGAACAATACAATGAGACATATTCATTCAAAGTAAAAAAACAAAACATTGTCAGTGCCCTGCGTAGTATTGCATTCTGATGCCTCTATACATGTTAAAAGCACTATTATTAGCAGTAATATTTTAGCTATGTCCGCCATTGCACAGACTCGCCTCATGTAAACAAAGGAGATAGCGGCGCACAATCTGACGTCAAACAAAGGAGATAAAAGCGCACACTCCGACGTCACAAGCCAAAATCTCCGGTTTTAACCGTCTACACGACAACGCTGCAACCAGAGTTTGTAAAAATCTTCACCCTGGCAGAAGTTTTAAAAAAAGTTCGGTTTCAGTGACCGGATACTGCGGTGCGTGTGGACCAACGGCCAAACAACATAGAAAAAGCTGTGGTTTTGATAATACCCGTGTGGACAGGGCCTTAGAGATCGCAAACTCAAACTGGACCAATCAGCTGTGAGCAAAGTGACATGTAGGTTGTCTGATGAAATAAAGCCACTCCCCCTGTATCTCGCACTCCATATAGAGTGGTGCAGGTATGATCACTTTGTAGGCCAATCGGCAGTTAGCATCGCATTGGATCCCTCGAGAAAGACCCAATAGGCTTTTGGATTATTGCAAAAAACAAGCTCTGTGATCAACAAAAGTTTATGATTCTTACACGTTTTGTCCACCAAGATCAATTAATCGCAATTATAGCCTAATTGCAGTCGCCAGAAGTAAAAAGCTAAAGGTAGGCTATAAACGAACTACACCACGGTCGCTCGACTTCAACGTCACCATCACTAAAGCTTCTGACAACTCTTTCAGTTTTATCTAAAAACATTATCCCAGAATGTTTGAGTTAGAATAGTTTATAAGAGCACAATTATGAGCACAATGAGGCTGTAAAAGCGGACTGAGTTTACCTGTTCGGCGTGATGACGTTTAATCTCCTCGACAGCCTCTGTAGTCCCATTTAACCACTTGCTAGCAACCGCCAAGACACATAACAGCTTAAAAAAAATCACGAGTGGGGTAATACTGATGTATTTAATGTCGTAGAATAAAACGTGAAAGTGTCTTGAGCTTGTGTTCACCACAGAACTTTTTCAGCCGTTTCACCAAAATCCCATTCAAAAAACCCATCGACTTCGGGACGATGGGACCGGAAGTGCTAAAATGCTAACTCGCTTCCGCATTTTTGCCTACAAAGTGATGTCATACCTGCACCACTGCATTAAAGCAGTTTATTGTGAAAAAACATTACAGACAGAATGCTCATCTTTTGCTGCTAATTATTTATTATATTTATATGATATGAATTATAATTACTTGTAATTCATATAATATATTCATATAATTATTATATGAATTGACAAGTGATATTAAACTTTGCTTTTGAATTAATATAAATATAATCCATGCATTCATGTATAATGCTTTTGTGAAACTATAAATTATTAGGCATTTTTCTTTGATTCACGTCATGCATTGATATAGTCAGATATTTTCTTTCAGCTGCCTTCTCAAACTTTCGCTGCAGCAACAGTGTTTATTCCTGCCTTGTAAACGCGTTTAATTTCATGATGTTTTAATAACGATCTATTAAAGCTGCAGTCTGTAAGTTTTGCCTCTTTGTCGCCATCTCTGTTTGAAACCTGCAATTGCAGTTATTTGCGGAATTATCATCTTTACGAGCATCGTGCATCGGCTCCTCAGCGCGGATAAATCTAATGTTTTGAGGAGTTTGTGTGGCACCGCACCGGTGTGGATACTGTAGTTCAGAATCACAGATTCTACGTCTTGGAAGTACAACCAAAATAAGAATTTTCACCGGAAAATATCATCTGAACAAGTAAGTAACATGTCTGCCACTTTTGTTCTGACCAACTAAGAAAAAAGCATTACAATAAATTGCGCTACCAACGGTGATTAAATCTAATGATCACTTAGCTCATATCACATCAAATCATTCAAATTATTATTATTGTTGTACTTTGTTCTCAAATTGTTAAAGGGATAGTTCACCCTGAAATTAAAATAAAGTCATCTTTTACTCACCCTGCTGTTGTTCCAATTTGTTTCTCGCAAAACTTTATAATATGCCTCCTGAAAACTTTACATATATATGGCGCGCGGCTCACTGTATCATTGCGTGATACTTTTGTATCCTTTTTGTAAAGTTTTAGCCTGGTCGCCATTCACTGCCATTATATGAAGGAGCACGTGCAGGACGTTTTTCAAAATTTCTACCTTTGAGGTCTGAAAAAGATAGGAGGACATAGGGCATTAGAGCAACAGCAAGTTGAGTAAAAGATGACTTTATTTTCATTTCAGGGTGAACTATCCCTTTAAATGTTAACAACATCAGCACTACGTGACTATGTATATTTAGTGTGTATTAGTGTTACCTGTAGATTTCAATTTCTGTACAGTCTAATCTTTTGCTTTTCACTATGAGTGAATCTCCAGATGATTGACGTTTGGACCTTTTTGGATTACAATCCGCCATCAAAATGATAAGTTTAATTATTCCAGCTGCTGTGAGTAAAGGCTATAACTGATCCACCACCTGCAGCATCCTCACATGCGAGCCGGGCTCCTTTATGCACACAGACGTGACGTAATGACGCAAAGACATCCTCGAATTTCCTGTGGAAATCCATCAGTAACACATTATTACAAGCTTACCGTTGTGAATCAGGCTAAGGTAAGGAGATAGTTTTGGACACTAGCTGGTTATGTACTTGCTAAAAAATGTATTTAGGATCATTTTTACCCAAAAGTTACAGACTGCAGCTTTAATCTTCAGAAGAGATGTGAATTGCGCAGCTCTCTCGCGAGAAGTGAATCAAACTGATGCTCTCCATGTTCTGTGTGATTGGCTCTTTGCCGCATGTGTCACACTTTCAGGTGCACGCGCTTCAGAGTTAATCGCAAACTTTGGAATAAACCTGAGTTGACAAAGAATGTTTATACCAAGCTTTATGAGACCACTGAACCTGGTCAGATTTATCAGGATCTGTCAACTCTAAACCAACTCTGAAACTCAGAGTTTGTTCAGCTAGCTTCATGCAACAGGCCTCTAGGCTCATTCTGGGCATAAATGATCAACCACAACAAACAACAAAACATAAGATCACTTTATAACTGAAAAGTTTGGTTAGGAGTTTAATGACAATGACTACACTTACACTGAATGCAGGTCCAGAACACCAAAATTGTTTAAGCGTCTAATTCAGTCCTTACAGACTTTTAAGCTCTGGAAACAACGTTTAATACCAGCAAATACTGGATAACACAAAGGGTTAAGTTTCTCACTTGTTTAATCACTTATAAACTGAAATAAACGGTGGATGTTTTATTGTCAGAGACTCATTCAGAGACCAGCTTCTAACATGACACCATGCACCTGCAATCCTTGCAACTCTGTCACGTTATATGCTTTCTGTCACGCAAAGAGTTAGAAACGCTCTCTAAAACAGAATTAGGTTTCACACTTCATAGTGATAAAACGCCTCTCGCGCTTGCAGATGTAAACACATATCCACTCAACAACAAACACACAACTACTCATTGTATCAAATTACACACTTGGAACAAAGATAACAAAAACAAAACCTAAGTGGGAGGAAAGGAGAAAATTTAAGGAATTCATTAAGAAAAAAAAGAAAGGGAAATGCTAGGTACAGCGTATAGCATGAACTAAACGAGGCATAAAACAGGTGCGTGTTCTCTCATGACAGCTCTGTAAAGGGGTGTCTTTGGGATGTAATCAAATATGAAATACTTTTCACACACATACAAACACTGGTGCTGCCACACTGCTATACGAGCCAAAGCCTCTGTGATAATGAGCGCGTAGACTCGGCTGCAGTATCATTTCTCTCGGCTGTTAGCTCAGCGGTGCGCTAACTTACTGTCATTTTATGTGCCAAAGCTAGAATGTTGTAGTAATCATAGCATCTGGTGGTGGTTAAATGGTAATCCAAATCTTAAGTGATGATCCATGAGTGGTATCACCCACTGACACGGCCTCTATCCACTCTGTGACCTTGTCTAAGCACTCAATCCCATTTATTTATCATTTGTATCTGTAAAATATGTGGTAAGAGTGATGCAAGTCGTTTTGGAAACTGCTAAATACAAATCTTAACCTCACCACCAAGCGCAGTATCAGCCTGACTGTGTTGACTTTTGTGGGGTGATTAAAAGCATCTTGTAAGGCAGCTGTAACACTAGAGACACATTTAAAATGTGACGTTAAACCGAAGTCCTGACTCTCTGTGGTCATTAAAAATCCCAGGATGTCCTTCAGAAAAAGAGTAGGGTGTAACCCTGGCATCCTGGCCAAATTTGCCCATTGGCCTCTGTTCATCATGGCCTCCTAATAATCCCCCTATCTTGATTGGCTTCATCACTCTGTCTCCTCTCCACCAATCAGCTGGTGTGTGGTGGCCGTTCTGGCACAATATGGCTGCCGTCGCATTATCCAGGTGGATGCTGCACATTGGTGGTGGTTGAGGAGATTCCCTTCTTCTATATGTAAAGCGCTTTGAGTACCCAGAAAAGGGCTATATAAATGTAACAAATTATTATTAATATTGTGTTAGTCCCCAAAACATTTGCTGCCAAAACAGCTCTGACCTGTCAAGGCATGGACTCCACTAGACCCCTGAAGGTGTGCTGTGGTGTCTGGCACCAAGATGTCAACAGCAGATCCTTTAAGTCCTGTAAGTTGCGAGGTGGGGCCTCCATGGATCGGCCATGTGTTCAGCACATCCCACAGATGCTCAATTGGATTGAGATCTGGGGAATTTGGAGGCCAAGTCAACACCTCAAACTCGTTGTTGTGCTCCTCAAACCATTCCTGAACCATATTTGCTTTGTGGCAGGGTGCATTATCCTGCTGAAAGAGCCACAGCCAGCAGGGAATACCGTTTCCATGAAAGGGTGTACATGGTCTGCAACAATGCTTAGGTAGGTGGTACGTGTCAAAGTAACATCCACATGGATGGCAGGACCCAAGGTTCCCCAGCAGAACATTGCCCAAAGCATCACACTGCCTCCGTCGGCTTGCCTTCTTCCCATAGTGCATCCCGGTGATGTAAAAGAAAACGTGATTCATCAGACCAGGCCACCTTCTTCCATTGCTCCGAGGTCCAGTTCTGATGCTCACGTGCCACTGTTGGCCCACTTTTGATAGATACTGACCACTGCAGACCGGGAACACCCCACAAGAGCTGCAGTTTTGGGGATGCTCTGACCCAGTCGTCTAGCCATCACAATTTGGCCCTTGTCAAACTCAAATCCTTACGCTTGCCCATTTTTCCTGCTTCTAACACATCAACTTTGAGGACAAAATGTTCACTTGCTGCCTAATATATCCCACCCACTAACAGGTGCCGTGATGAAGAGATAATCAGTGTTATTCACTTCACCTGTCATAACATTATGCCTGATCGGTGTATATGTGTGTGAAAAATAGACATTTTGCTACAGATTACATTTAACAGTGTCATTAAAGATTAACTTTAATTGTACGTTAGATATAAATGTAAAAATATAGGAACTGAGGAGCACGATCAAATATTCAATATCGATCAATAGATATTGAAAAAACATAGATATTGGTACTAATATAATGTGCATCATTTCTAAATCTTGTATTTAACACCCAAATGTTTTTTTTTGCTAAAAAAAACCCCCCACAGACGATCAAACAAATTCTTGAAATGCTTGATGGCTTCATCAGTATTTAAAGCTAAAAAGATAAGCGCAGTGTACATCAAGTGCTGGATCCGATCTGAACGCAGACAGAAGATAAATAGATGACTTTGAACTTTTTATGCAGAGAAAGAGGACATGACACCTGCATTTAAAAAAAAAAAAAGATAAACCACATGCACACCTGTGCACACACACACACACACACACACATCGCATCGCAGACAGAAGGCCTGAACTTAAAGTTATCAGATGGCCACTGAAGCTAAACACAACAGGCACGAGGAGAATGATCGGCTGTCACAAAGAGACTTCTGCAGGCCCACGGAATCAAATTGCCAACCATTTAACATGTTCTCTTTCTATTAGTGTTCGATTACATTTTTAAAAAGGAGAAAGATTGGTTGACATGCCCTTTAAATGTCAGTTTTAGGTCTGCTCAAGTGTTCAGCCTGCTGGAAATCATTTTGTCTTGGAACGGTGAGGGAAAGGAGTAAGCGCAGGGCCGAAACTCAATCTGACTGCAGCGCTCCGGAGCGGCACACCGTGCCAAACTGCTAAATTCATATTTATTTGAGTTTCTGACCGTTGAAGCATTCAAGGCTTTTGAATATATCCAGGGATATTCCAAGTCTCTTAAAAGAAATGTGGCCAGCATCATACATCAGGACATAATTTATTTCAAGACGATTCATCAAAGTGAAAGGCTTTGTTGTTTACACATGAAGTAGATCTGTGTTTCGTGTGTGGTTTATGTGAGTGGATTTAGCAAGTCCTTATGATTTTACAAAAGTATGGTTTACATATGACAATAGTAGGCCTGTGACAATGGAGGTCTGTAGCTTTTTCAATGCATGGATGAGTTTATCAGTATAACAAATGTACAAGTTTTATAGTGCAGAATATTACAACTTATTTTACACTTATGTAGAAAGCACTCCAGCCAAACTAATATATCATTTACTTACCAACATGTCATTCCAAACCTGTATGAGTTCTGCAGAACAAAAAAGAAGATATTTTGTGTTTTTGTTCATACAATAAAAATAAAAAAATCAACGGGGTCCAATGTTGTTTTGGACCCTAGGTTTTTTTTTTTTCCACATCTCATTTGTTGTGGAAAATAAAGTTATGGTTACCGAGAACCCAACAGTAACACATGCTTATACTGTCTCCATGGAAGACTATATAATCATTTGTGTATGTGTATTTGTGTATGTGTGTGTGTTTATAGACACACACCACAAGTCGCACAGACTTGCTTGCCTGCCCCATGAACCCAGAAAATTACACACACCATCGGTGCACAAGAGAATGTTTTGGATTCACTCAAAGAAAAAATATCCCAAAGGCTTTATGTAGGTGTGGTTCAAAAGACAGTTAAATGATTATCACTCACCTATAGGGCACGTTAGGAACTTATGAAACTTCATGACCTTTCACTGTGCCTTCACCTCTGGTGAGAGAATAAGAGAGGTTTTTTTAGACAGGTGTTGTTTGTTGCCTTTCTCTTTGTTTTTGACCTGTGTGTGATCTCTGTGGTGCTTCTCAGATACGTGGCCCTCGTCCAAACTCATCATACGTGCGGTAAACTTCCCCATTCTTTCAAAAGTCAGCAAATGCCAAGAGCAAATTGTTTCATGAAACATGTAAACTCAGTTTACAAAGAGTGATTGTGAGTGACACGTTGATGCCAGGTATTGGGCGCGTCAGAATCAGGTGTGACATTCCACATACCGTGGCAAGGTCACCTTGCACATTTCACAGTTCAAATGAATTAGGCAGGCATGTTCACTTTGTCTAGTGTATTTATGTCTGTATACAATGAATAAGAAGAACGGGGAAATCAACTTCAAGCCCAGCAATAACTGATTATCATATCTATTAATCAATGTTTTTTTTCTGATGATTGATTCATTAAGGGCCATAATAAACAAAGAAGTTGGTAATCAGCATTTTATCACTATATGTGAGGACTTTTAAATATGTATATGGCCCTCACAAATAATGCCAAACGTTTACACTCACATATTTCACTGACATTATACTAATGTTTTATATGTTTTATACTAAGTGTTTCACTATATTTGTGAGGATATTTAAGTTGATGCCCCTAACCAAAAACTGCACATTTGCTGTGTGTGTGTGTGTGTCTGCTTAACCATATTTTGGGAACAAATTTGTACCCAGAAGTGAGTAAAACTTGACAAAATCTCCAAAAAAACTCCCTTTGGGGACGTCCTCATTTGTAAAACTGGTGTAAAAGTAAAGTAATTTAAGTTGTTTTTTTATGTACAATTGCAGAAAGTTTTCTATGATGAGTAGGTTTAGGGTGTGGGTTAGGGTTAGGTTATAAAATGTACAATTATCTGTATAAAAACAATAGAAGTCTATGCAATGTCCCCATTTAGATAACTAAGTGTGTGTGTGTGTGTGTGTGTTTTTGTGACATATCAGGAAAAAATTTGTATAATGACATGGGTATGACACAGGTATTACAAGGAGAGGGTGACTTATGAGGTCATTACCCCATGTCCCCATTTTTTTTTTCCTGTGATGGGTAGGTTTAGGGGTAGGGGTAGTGTGTGTGTGTGTGTGTGTGTGATGGGTAGGTTTAGGGGTAGTGTGTGTGTGTGTGTGATGGGTAGGTTTAGGGGTAGGGGTAGTGTGTGTGTGTGTGTGTGTGTGTGTGTGTGTGTGTGTGTGTGTGTGTGATGGGTAGGTTTAGGGGTAGGGGTAGTGTGTGTGTGTGTGTGTGTGTGTGTGATGGGTAGGTTTAGGGGTAGTGTGTGTGTGTGTGTGATGGGTAGGTTTAGGGGTAGGGGTAGTGTGTGTGTGTGTGTGTGTGTGATGGGTAGGTTTAGGGGTAGGGGTAGTGTGTGTGTGTGTGTGTGTGTGTGTGATGGGTAGGTTTAGGGGTAGGGGTAGTGTGTGTGTGTGTGTGTGTGTGATGGGTAGGTTTAGGGGTAGGGGTAGTGTGTGTGTGTGTGTGTGTGTGATGGGTAGGTTTAGGGGTAGGGGTAGTGTGTGTGTGTGTGTGTGATGGGTAGGTTTAGGGGTAGGGGTAGTGTGTGTGTGTGTGTGTGTGTGTGTGTGATGGGTAGGTTTAGGGGTAGGGGTAGTGTGTGTGTGTGTGTGTCTGTGATGGGTAGGTTTAGGGGTAGGGGTAGTGTGTGTGTGTGTGTGATGGGTAGGTTTAGGGGTAGAGTAGTGTAGGGGGATAGAAAATACGGTTTGTACGGTATAAAAACCATTACGCCTATGGAATGTCCCCACAGTTCACAAAAACTGTGTGTGTGTGTGCGTGCGTGTGTTTTCACTACTCACTGCTCCTAATGTGTGTGTACTAACTTGGATGGGTTAAATGCAGAGGACAAATTCCGAGTATGGGTTACCATATTGACCGTCACATCACATTCATGCACAATGAAATTAGATTTAAATTGAAATATGAATGAGCCTTTTCAATATTAAGCACCACTTCAAACCGAAAAGAAAAGAAAGGAAAAGACCTCAGGCTCACTCTATCCGTGCACTCACGGGGGCAGGTGAGCATCTCTAAACCCTTAACTCGCGTGAATGAGCTTGTGATTGATAGGTCTGGCCTGTAAGCCCCGCCCTCGTGGGCCGTCCTTGCGGAGCGATTATATTAACGCCGCCGGTGCACTCGGTTCTCCCATGAGGACTTTTTAACCGATAGGAAGTGATAATTCTTATTTCTCTCAGACTCTGGCATTGAGCAGTAGAAGCGAACAGCAGAAGACTTAAATAAAAAAGCTACTCAGTTTAAAGTGACAGAGGCAATGAAGTTGGAGGTTTTCTCTGCGAGTCGCCTTGTGGAGAAGACTCTGGACCTGTGCAATGACATGGATGTGAACGTGTCTTCACCGCTGTCCACTGAGGAGGAATTGGGCTCGGATGGAGACTGTTCAGCCAACAGCCCTGGACCAAGTGCCCCCGTTTCGGACGGGAAGGCGAAACCATATACTCGTAGACCCAAACCACCATACTCCTACATCGCGCTCATTGCTATGGCCATTCGCGATTCCAACACCGGCCGCCTCACACTTGCCGAAATAAACGAGTACTTGATGAAAAAATTCCCGTTTTTTCGGGGCAGCTACACGGGGTGGCGAAACTCCGTACGGCACAACTTGTCACTAAACGACTGCTTTTTAAAAGTTCTGCGAGATCCCTCGCGTCCGTGGGGAAAAGACAATTATTGGATGTTGAACCCACACAGTGAATACACATTCGCAGACGGCGTTTTCCGCCGGAGGAGGAAGCGCATCAGTAAGAAGACCTCGGAATCGCACGAGCGCGCGCCCGGGGATGACAGCCGGCTCGCAGCGCGCGACGAACGATCCAAGTTCTCCAGTTCGTTCGCCATAGACAGCATCCTCAGCAAACCGTTCATGCGGAGGGAGCAAAGCCCAGAGGACACGTGTTTTGGGGCCAGGCTAATGTTGACAGCGGCTCCGCACTTTCTGCCAGTCGTTATGGGCTATCCGCCGTCCACAATGGCTCATGCGCCTCAGACCGGATTCCAGGTCAGTTCTGAGGGGTCGAGTGCCTTTCCAATCTACAGGTGTAACACGGTGGACATTACTAACATCAACATATCGAATTCCCTTCCGGGTTTGGCACACTCTCCCACTACTACCGTCCAAGAGACTGGATATCACCCCTTCAGAATAGACTCTCTGCTGTCATGACAAGTAAACAAGGCAAATGACAGACATTCGCACGCTTAAACGCAATTCCTTTGGTGTTTGCCACACCAGTTATGTGCACTTTTCTCTGTTATGTGTTTTAGGCCTATGTGTGTGCTTTTATTTCGTGATTTGTAAGCCCAGCATGCACAAAGAATGCGCAATGCTGCATGTTTGCTGTCCTGTTAATGCCGCGCCAGTGCACAGTGTTTACTGATTCCATTTCCATTTCTTGTAAACGATGGCATAACCAATAATTATAGACAGAATGTGTATTTAAATGTAGTAAAACTGTTGGGTTGTAAGTGTACCGTGTTTCATGTAAATGTGTGATGGTTTGTTCAGAGCTGTGCTCAGTCAATGCAGTTTATGACTTTCGTCAATAAAAGAAAATTAGAGGAATTAAGCATACAATCATTATTTTTCTGAAACCATATCTTGAGTGTCACTTTCACTAATAGCCGCCCAAACACAGCCCTGACGTCTAGGCTAAAACAAGTGTAAATGTAATAGACGTCCAACCATAGCCAAAGGATAGGCTTGAACATGAACATGTCAAAGAAATGAAACCTAACACCTTGTAACCACTCTTGACTTTGCTTACATGATCATGAAAACGGCATGTAACCAAATTCAAGGTTATTTTGGCTAGAAGGACTATATCGGGTGTATAGTTACCCGAGACGGCTTTGCTCACTGTGGTCATTAGCCATGTCACCAGCTCGTCCTGTTTTCATCACTAACATGTTTTTCTCACAATGATTCTGACTTGCTGATCTGAAATCTGTGCCACCAGAGGCACATGCAAACAATGTAGCTACATACTAAACAGTTAGTTAAAATTAGAGATTAGAGAGAGAAAAAACATGGTCACGACAAATAGAATAGCGGATAGAAATCGCGGTCACCTGAAGAAGTAACCATGGCAACCGCCGCTCAAATATTCTGTTAGGATCAGTATCACACCAAACATATGCAAAAAAATAGCCCTATTATTATTATTCATAACTTTATTACTGATTCACATGCATATGCACACGCATAATCACAAAAACGATATGAGGCCCCTACAGGCTCTGCAAATAGCAGACCCTACTCAGTTCTGACACTGCTCATAAAGAGGATACAATATTTTCTCATAATGTAAAATTACAAGGCCTGATCAACATATTCTACGTTTCAGAAAACTCGTGATTACAAAACAGTTTCTCTTCAAATGAAAAATAAACAAACGCCTACAAGCACGAGTCTCTGACGCTGCAGCCACGCACGCACGCACGCACGCACGCACGCGCCCCCCAAATAAAAGTAGAATGTTGTCAAAGTTGGAATTAATGGGAACGTATTCCTTGCCATTCCATGTTCTCTGCGTCCAGTTAATATAGATAATATATAACAAATTAATATCGATAATATAATTCATATAACAAATTAATATCGATAATATAATTCATATAACAAATTAATATCGATAATATAATTCATATAACAAATTAATATCGATAATATAATTCATATAACAAATTAATATCGATAATATAATTCATATAACAAATTAATATCGATAATATAATTCATATAACAAATTAATATCGATAATATAATTCATATAAGAAAAATTAATATCGATAATATAATTCATATAACAAATTAATATCGATAATACAATTCATATAACAAATTAATATCAATAATACAATTCATATAACAAATTAATATCGATAATATAATTCATATAACAAATTAATATCGATAATACAATTCATATAACAAATTAATATCAATAATACAATTCATATAACAAATTAATATCGATAATATAATTCATATAACAAATTAATATCGATAATACAATTCATATAACAAATTAATATCGATAATACAATTCATATAACAAATTAATATCGATAATATAATTCATATAACAAATTAATATCAATAATACAATTCATATAACAAATTAATATCGATAATACAATTCATATAACAAATTAATATCGATAATACAATAAATTAACATAATAGGCTAAATTAATATCGATATTATAATATAATTAATATAGCCAATAATATCGTTATCCTAAGCAGTGATTATTCGGTTGAATTGTAAACGTATTGGCCAAAGACATCAGGGCTACAACGGGTCTAACACAAACAAGTCAACGTTTTGAACAATAGACCAAAACCACTGCACGAACTAAACTCTAACATTTTAGACATGCGGTTATTGCATATATATATATTTAAGTCATCCCACCTGTTTTTAATGTTTCTCTTTCTTTTTTAATTCTGTCTAGTATTAGAGCTCTTAATATTTAGAATAGTATCATCCCTCATGATGTAAGACGTTTTGATCATAATAAAAAAAAAAAGCACAGGGTAAATTATCAGAAAGTGTCCCACCTTACCATGTTTTCACCATATATATATATATATATATGCTTGCAGATGAATTGACTTGCATCACACAAATACTGACTCTAATCTCAAACCTGTAAGGTAGGCTATCTGAAGTCTACAACAAAAAGACAAATGGGACGCGTATTATACGTTACGCAGCCTATACGATATAAATCATTCAATAGAATGACTGCAATGAAATAGGCCTAAACTATTTTATTTTTACATTAATTAACTATTTCATTTTTGTGCATATGTTAGCTTTTAACACGACATTTTTATTTTTATTTGTATTGTATCTTTAGTCTGAAACATGCTTTGCGCTGTCCGCGGTACTGAAGGAGGGTTTTCAGTGTTCGTCCTCGGTCATCTCTTTGGGTTGACAGCCCTGTCATTTCCAGGTGAGGGAGCGAGGACTTGTCTTTCTTCACTAAGGCCTATATATTTTCTCTCTCTTACTCCTCAATGAATGGATGAATAAACGAATTATGAATTATTAAATTAAGTAATTAACGAATGAAGGGAATGTTTTGTTGTATACAGCGCCAAAGCAATCAATCAGTAGGCCTACAAAATGATGCAGGTGAGAAATCGAGACCTCGTTGATTGTATTTTAATAGCTAGAAGATAAAATAGCTCACAGTTTTGTGTATTGTTGTGGTTATGGCACGCATATAACTCGCAAATAATGCACTGGTGGTGTTTGGCTGGCAAACTTACTCTTTTAAATGCTTACCATTTAAGTGCGATGCTGCAGCCTGCAGGTGAACTCGCGGAATGACACACCTGTTTATGGAAAGACCGTTAGCTGAGAATTAACGCTCATTCGGGCTATCAGAGAAACATACAGGCCTATACCGGTGTTATCTACAGAAAATAAATCAGGGCAATAAGAGCATCTTACAAACAAAAAAAAATTACAAATGAAAATATAGGCTAAGCAACACATTACAATGTATTTTATGAAGTAGATTAGAATACAGTTGTGTCGTTCATGCAGTACAAACACTGACATCCAAACAGGAACAGTGCGTGAATGCTTTCATCAAACAAGATCAATCGTTTCCAACTTGCCTAAAAAAGAACAGCAGGCATCAAATAAACTTAGGGGTTCGAATTTCATGGGATGGGTTTTTTATAACTAAATAAATATAAATACATCAAAAATAAAGTGTCTCTAATAATTCAATAATTAATATTCTCATTCTATTATTCCAGTCATTTATAAATCGTTCTGTAGGACACTTTGCCCCTTAAATATTTAATGTGTCCGGTGCAAGTCTTGTAGGCTATTAATGGGATACTTAAAATGATTTGATACTTCACAAAAAAAAAAAATCATCTCAGATCCAAGGATAACCGGACCCTTTCCTCTGACAAAGAATAAGTCATAAATCTTGTTTACAGTGACTGTAATGAAAATAGTTCAGTGAGTGTGTTTGCGCTTTCTTACGCACATACACTCACAGCGATGGCCTGTGTTCAAAGTCTCGTGCAGAGCTCGGTTTCCTCCAGAGCAGCCGCGGGGATCCGGGACTCGGCGGGGGTCAGGCGCGCAGCGGGCGGGGGAAACCCGGCGAAATACTGCTTATATAGCGCGGGAACATGTTTTTATCCACATCCTCACGGTAAGCCTAAACTAGGGCATTGTTGATTCGCTTTGTTCAAAAGAACACTTAAAAGAGCTGGGTGATTAAAAGGGGAGGGGAAAAAGACAGCGCGAGAGATAACATATCCGTGCTATTTAAGTCAAAAATAATAATAATAATAAAAAAAGACGGCAGGAGCCATAATGCTGTTTTTGTCTCTTATGCCACATTATGTATAACAAGCAGCAAACAAATAATATTCTTTATAATTCAATAAGATTTTAAAAATGTGTGGGCTAATAAAATGTCCAACAGAGGGGCATCAGTTCACATTTCCCCAAATTAATAAAGAAAAAACTAAAAGACAGTATATTTTAAAATGTGTTGTAATGGCATCTTTTTATGAATGAATGATGATTCCTATTTAATAGATTTTTTGTAAAACACTAATGATAGGCTACTGTAATGTTGAATGTCTGTCAACTTCAATATTTATTAGATTAAAAAAATATATAATTTATAATAAATGTCATATTTACCTGTGGCCTTCATAATCAATATACAGAAATTGAATAAAGTTATCAAACAGTATAAATTAAATATAGATTAATTCGTATTAAATCTCTGTTCCCTTTGTTTTTTGATTAAAATGAGTGACAGACATCACAGCGACTGGTTTATTAGGCTGCTGTCACTTTAAGACCTGGCGCGGCCGAACATGACGCGGGTCTGACGCGCTGTCACGTGCATCTCATTATGTTCTCTTTATGTTCATTTAAGAAGACTGCTCTTATGAGAATACTTGACAAAATCGAGTGTTATTGTTAGTTTAAACAAAGCATGATGGTGCACCCCTTTCTCTCTCTGTGTGTGTGTGTGTGTGTGTTATAGTCAGGACATTCACAGACAGCGCCATCTTTGTCTTGTCACGCTTGAATGGTTTAAAAGCATTTGCATGAATAAGAGCCAGAGAGAGACATTTGCTCGCATTTTTTCTCACATAGCATAGGCTAAAATATTACAGATATAATATAACATTCATATATATTTATGCTTTAAATGTTTACATACATTTATATTTATACTGGTCTATATGCTGTGACTCTTCTTTGCTAGCGGAAGCTGTGGACGTCCAAATGGCTAATTGGCTTTTTCTTTAGTTAATGAGCGCTGGACTCGAGGGATGTGCTGTAGCCCCGGGCCCGTAAGCTGATACTGGAGCGCTGTGTGTGGTATCCAAAGCTCTCGACAGAGACAGTCTGCTTCCACTCGAGCCAAAGTCATTCCCCTCGTCTCTCACTGATCACGTTCTCCTCATTTGATGGTATGATTTATTTATTTTAGTCCTCCTGCTACGTTTATTAAGGCCTCTCACGCTCATTGAGTTCTTGATTGTACTGACTGCCCTCCAAAGCCATTAGAGGAATCCATCCAATTAAAATTCGAGTTGCAAATGCAAATTCCACTAATAGTGGCATTAGCCTTTCACTCACTTGATTTAAAAAAAAAAAAAAAATTATATTATAGGTAGGCCCAAGATTATTCTCATAAAGCATGCAACACTGACTGACTCTACCAAATTACCAAAACATATTTTATAAGTAAATCAGAAGAATAAGCCGGCTGAAGCCAAGAGATGATAATTATAATGCTGAGAGACGCATAGTAATAGATTGAGGGTCAGTTGATTTTGCTGGACAGTGTGCATGAGGCTCTGGAAAGAGAGAGAGAGTTGAGTTTGCTGTCTAGGGGTTTGAGGGGGTGGGTGAGGCGAGGAAGGAGGAGCGATTTGAGTAGAGAAAGCCGGAGAGAGTTATTGAGTGATTGGCTGTCGAGTTTTGTTTAGTTGAGGCGCTGCACGAACTCAAGACTTTCCATTTCGTTCTCAAAAAGGGATTACAGCCACCCGGATCAACGCAGAGATAGTGACAGGAAAAGAGCCGTAGAAAAACGTCGATAACGACCACGTATTACTGGGATATTTTCTCTCAAAAACAGCAGGGTTTTGACCACCACTTTTAGCGCACGGAAAAGTAGAGTTTCCTTTACATAGAATGCTTGAATAAATAAACATACGTTTTTGCGTTTCTTCTCTTCTCTTCTTCTTGATCTTCGTTATTGTTTTTTTTTTTTTTAATATCTCATCTTTTGGGGTTTTGCTGTAGCTTTTCTTCTGTCAACGAGTTGTGTTCGTACGTCAGAGCGGGACAGATGACGACTGAGAGCTCCCACGGACCACTTCGGTCAACGCCCCCGATGAGGACCAGTCCAGCGTCCACCGCGCTGCATCCAGGACTGATGAACTCCACAGGTAGCTTGGAGGACCATGGCGCCGTGTCCAAGAGCAAAAAGACCAATTCAGGACTGCGACGCCCGGAGAAACCGCCCTACTCTTATATCGCGCTCATTGTGATGGCGATTCAGAGCGCACCGACAAAGCGACTCACACTTAGTGAGATTTACCAGTTCTTACAAACACGTTTCCCTTTTTTCCGAGGCTCTTATCAGGGCTGGAAAAACTCTGTTCGGCACAACTTGTCTCTGAACGAGTGTTTCATTAAATTACCAAAAGGCCTTGGGCGGCCGGGTAAAGGACATTACTGGACCATAGACCCCACTAGTGAGTTTATGTTCGAGGAAGGGTCATTTCGGCGAAGACCGCGAGGATTTAGGAGAAAATGTCAGGCCATGAAGCCAATGTACAGAATGATGAACGGCCTTGGGTTCGGTTCCTCCATTTTACCTCAGAGCTTCGATTACCAACCTCCCACCAGCGCACTTGCGTGCCATAGCAGTGGCTACAACATGGACCTGTCTGGTAATGGTTATGAGTCAATAAGCAGCGGGCACCACGGTCACATGTCCCCCCCCAGCTCCAGACATGGCTATATGGCTAGCTGTCCAGTGCCCGGGAACGGAGACTATGGCGCGGAGAGCAACACCAGCCCAGTTCCGTCTTCTCCTGCAATAGCGGCCGCGCTTGACGGTCACTCGTCGTATTCAGAGAGCACGGCACTATGGGCTTCTTCAAATTCTCCATACCTAAAACAACCGACTACCGTCTCGAGCAACTCTCCATCCACAGGGCAGCATCCCGGCATATTTACCTACTCTCTAGAGCAGGGTTATATGCAGCAAAGTGCGAGAGACAACACAGACATGTCAGGTAACGGCAAATAACGGAAACATTTAGATGCCACAATTTTTAGACTTATTTGGGTAACACTATTTTACTGTGTCTTTGTTACACGTTACATAGACTACTTACTATATTGTAACAACAGTAATAACTAGATAAAGTATGTAGAGAAACCTTAAGTTGGCTTGAGAAAGCCTAGACAGAAAGTTTTGTTAGATAGATTAAATCAGTTTAAATGAATCTCAACGGCGTAGAAATAGTATACATAGAATGGCAGTTTAATTGAGTCCAGTGGGCTTCTGGCAGTTTAAATTTGAATTTTGACAGTTGGAGTTTGAACAGTCTTGGTTCATTTGAACATTCTGTCTTTGGTATTTTCCCGAGTTTTAATAGTCAGAAAAGATATAGCAACCCGAGTCAAAGTTTGGTAGTTCTTTAAAGCTCTGTAGCATATAGAAATGTTAGTCTCAGAATAATAATAATAATATTAAGTCTAAATAGCATTTCAGTTAATTATGCAACTAACCCCAAACTAAACCCTAATCCATAACCTCAACCCTATAATATGTAAACTACATATTAATTAATATTACTCTATATTAAATGTAGCTATAATTACACTGTAACAAGGACATTTTAAAATAAAGTTTAACCCTACTCTGAAATATATATTCATTACATCTTTGTAGCCAAAATCAAAATGAAAAGCATGATAAAAAAAGATCTCTCGGAATGCCAAAAGGTTTAAGATTATTATTGTTTTGAATTAGCTGTTGGGTTCATCTTGCTCTGTGCACTAGGCTATGGCTCAAATACTTTGACATCTTTTGCCAGATTTTTTTATGAAGTCCGACCACATCGTTATGTGTGGGGTAGGAAACAGCAAAATAGGTTTATAATAATAATAATATTAATTATTATTATTGTTTTTGTTATTACCATCTACGGTTCAAGAATCATATTTTCACGCAAATGTAAAATATGAAGAAAGATGTGTGAAGCCCATAAGAGACAGTTAAGTCATTAACAATGAAATCGAAAAAAAATATTCATTTGATTGAATATTGATGGAGAAACATAATTGGAAAAGAATGGTAAAATTGTTTTGATTACAAAACATTTAAAGGCAGATGTGGAACATTTTACTCCAAATGTGGGGGTAAAAGCTCTAGCTATATATGAGCTGATAAATATAAAATAAACAATACATAATATTGGATTTTATGTACTGGTCATTATGTGTATGTTTTTCTCATTGTGCATATGATCTGTCCCCAGTGGGAATATCGCGCTATCCGACACATTCTTCCCCAGTCGGAGAACGGAAGGACTTCATGTTGAATTTTAACGGAATTACGTCTTTCCATCCTTCAGCTGGTGGATATTATCATCACCATCACCATCACCATCATCACCATCAGAGTATGCATCAAGACGTCAAACCTTGCGTGATGTAGTCCGCTTTTCGCGGAGCAAGTTGCACAAAGATAAGCACTTGGATAACTGTGAGGTAAAGAAAATTCATGAAGGATTCATGATTTTGCACTCACAAAACGCTTGGAAACGGGCCTAATTTACAAAAGCAGCACGAGCTGACCTCACATATGAAACAGTTCAACTCATGCAGTCATGGACGGGCCATTTTATGTGTTGTGTTACATTTCAGTAGAGGTTGAATTAAGCACATCTGAGTATATATTCACTTAATCTGTACAGTGCAATGTGATGTGTGGAAGTTAGAAATAAAACATGTCAAGGAAAGCAGTGTGTTTTTTGCCTGACCAATAGTCCATGTTTATCTATCCTGATTTACAGTGTGTAGACGATATAGGACATTTTGAGTCAAAAGTCCAAATGTGTGTTTTTCTCCATCAGTGTTTTTTTAATGTTTAATGTTGAGCAAAAACACCAACATTAGAATAATTGTTGTGAACTCTGTCTTCCAAACTGAAATTCCTCCATTTTAAAATAGCGGTTGTGTAAATAAGCTACGAGTCAGTTATATAATTAAGGTAGCCTACTTTCAAACAAAGGTTAGCCTATATTTTTCATACATGTTTATCACAACAAAATAAATAATGATATTTTGTATTTTTCACATCTTTGCGGTTTCATGCTTTTTTTGCGTTAAATAATTTTTTTAAATGCAAAAAGTCAACATATGTTCAAGCCATTTTGTTGCGCAGATTTTATGTGCCTATACAAAAAAAAAAAAAAAAACATTCAAATAGCGAAATATTCACTAAGCGTGACAGCCTCGGCCTCACCATATTATAAAGAGAAGATAAAATGCATCACTAAAAAGATCAAATGAATATGGCAATATGGTGAAGTAGCCAATGATGTAAAATCTTTACTCTACAATTGGGAACAAATAAAAATGAAATTAGGACATTGTGTAAAACGATAATGTTTCATTTGTTAACATTATTGTTAGCTAGTTGATCAATACTTAGCATTTATCAGCCTAATGTCAATCTTAACATTTACTAATAGCTTAGTAGATCACAAGTTCTCTATTAATATTAGTTAATGCACTGTGAACTATTCTTTTAAAATAGCTTAGTTTACAAGGCCATTTACGACAGGCGTTGCCGTTTTTTGTTTTTAACAGTCTCGCTGTTTAAATAGACAATATCTTCATTTCTAATTTTGAAAATTAATCTTCCACTTGGCCAGTATGATAAATTAGGCAACACATGTAATTCGAATAAGTAGGATATTTTCAGTAAAACATTGTAATAACACTTAAAATATGTATTTAAATTTTTCCCGCCGCAAAGCAACGTCATAAAATAACGTCGTAATTCAACGTCATTCAGCCTATAGCTCTACCGCAGCAGTGCCACAAGGGATGTGAACGAAACATAGGCTACAACTGAACAAATGATGTTTTTTTCTTGACCTTCAAAAGCAAAACACATGTATTACCGTGAGAATTTCAAAAACAAGTTCAACTCATTTCAGATAGCCTACTATTTGTGTGATTGTTGGTGGCGCGGGCAGTCGAAGCTTTTAGACGCTCATCTACCGCCATCTATCGGTGACTAGACGCAACGACCAGTGAAATACACGCGATGGCTGCCAGTGTTCTTCCTGATTGAATAAACAAAACGGCATACCTGAGCGAACATTTGGAGAGGATAACAATAAGACATTTATAGTTACTGATAAACACGGATTCATCACAGCTTCATTCATCCACATCAATCGCACATGTCTTGAAAACAGTTATCTTCCCAAAAAATACAAAGCCTCATTATTGAAGCATACTGGAGGTATTTATATAGGCTAGAAAGGTAAAATCACCTGCAACGACGATTGAAAGAATCACTAAAGTAGCTCTCGATGCATAGGATATGCAATTTTGCCATTTAGACCTATAGCAAAACTTGGGATAACCACAGTAAAAATAAATAAATAAGATGAATAACTTATGACAAAATGCGCTTTTACGTCACTCATCAAAATAAGTTAAGCACTTTTTTTTTTTTTTTTTTTTTCAAAAATGTAATTTAAGTTGATTGTACTTTTTATTAGAGTGACTCGGTTATCTGGGGGTTACAGCAGATCTGGACACATTTCAACAAACAAGAAATTCCTATTGTAGCCTATTCAATCAATCTTTTATATTATAATTAGTCAAATAAAATGTAATCGGATGGAACACATCAGTGGCCACTCAGCGAAATGCACTGAGCAACATTACCTTTTGGCTTTAGCTGAACTGATAGAAGTGGCTATAAGATACAGCTACTGACAGAAAGAGCACATTCAGGTGCACTGAGCAACACGTCATGCAGCTCAATCAAAGAGAAAACCAAATGATTGCTGAATTCATTTGGTCTTGCAGAGTTTCATGCTCTCTTTCCTACATGAAAACTGAGCACCAGATGTGTGTCTGTATAGAGCAAAGAGTTCATTGCCGATTGACTGTTAAACAAAGACACATTTAAAGTCCTCTGGACTCTGGGCAGTTTGTAAATGATGTGCCTTGCACAATACAATCAAAATTAAATTCAACAAATCAGCTTTCAGTGGTTATTCTTTTTTCTCTTGTACCAGTGCATTGCTAGCTCAGATTTACATTTCAAAAATTATAAACATATTTTATTGGACATTTTGAAGTTCTTTTTCCCACTATACGTGTTTTATGAACTAACAATGTACAATGTTTTTTATCTAATGTACAACAGATTTAAAGGACATTTACAAGGATTTCTGTTGATGGAGAGAAACCATAATCTGGGATGAGTAGAATGACTTTCATTAAAGAGATGGCTTGCAGTTGCCGCATTAGTCAGCGCATGTGTTTTAGCTCTTGCATATTTTGTTCAAAGGCCTCATATGAGACATAATCTGGTGTTGTGGTGGTTGATGGTGAGCAGAACAAACAGCTACAATGATGACAAACCAGCAATGCATTTATTACCATAACCAGTTGCCAAAACAAGTCACATATTTTATGAGCTCAGACTCAGAAACGAACATTATAATATCATCTATGACATTTTCAATTTTAAAAGTTAATGAGTGCTAAAGTAATATTAAGAGCAAATACAAGCCATAGGATTCTTTTCCATGTGTGTGCTTTTTAATGAAATTATCTGGTCTTCAGTAATAGAGGGTGTGCTCCCCCTAGCGGACACAGCCGAAATCGTGTCATCGTTGTTTTTATATTATTAATTCTATTTTTTTTGCATGTAAATCCAAACAAAAGCATTATTTTACTAATATTGATATCTGATTAGGCCTATCTTAAAAGGCACTTGCACTCTAAATGAGACAAAATACATCATTGTATTATTATTGCCATCTGATCTGATTACGGCTTTAAAACGTAAATGAAGAAAGAAAAATAAACCATATTTTTTATCCAACAAGTAGCCTATTAATAAAGCATTTTTTTTTATTTAGTATTTTTTTCATGGCATTACATTGTTTAGACTTCAGAGCATTTTATGTTGTTGAAAAATGATATTTTATTCACGTTATGCTATGTCCTCATAAGTGGACAAAAAAAAGGCATGTTTAGGCAAAACCAATGGGATTTTTTTTTCATTCACCAATCAAATTTTAGGCTTCAGGATTTTTTTTAAACCAAACTTTGTTTAAAGATGACTCTCAACTATGTTTTTGAAAGATATAACAGAATGATTTGATATATAATTTTACTTTATGCAATATGTGGGTAAAACGGCCATACATGAGTTTTCCCATTCAATGCAATGCATCTATACACTGGATATAAAATGTGTTCTTGGAGCAACGTGTAATGAACAACGAATTGTTGGCAACATTTTCATAATAATATCTAATATTTTGTAGGAACATTGATATGCATTTTTTTCCCTATTCACTTGTTGTGTCTCCTTGGTTTTTTTTTTTTTTTAAACATAACATTTAAGATGTGAACAGATTTAAATGATAATTACAAAATATGATCACATGTCCATAAGAGTGCTAAATTTGATCATTCTGTCATTTTTAAAGACCAAGGAGAAGTTGAGAAAACTCAAAACCCTGAATGTGCTCTCTACAGGACATCCAGACTTAAAACTGAAGAGAAATTCACTCGTGCGTGGACAGTGGCACCCAGGAGTTTTGGCGTAACCGTGGTATTTGTACGTGCATCTGACCGCTTGTTCACGCGCTTCCTTTTCTTGGCCCAGTCGCAACTTCCGGATTTCCATATATGGACCGCACGCTATGACAGTGAATTGACAGACAGCAAAGGCATCAAAGGCTCTCTGATTGGCTATGGCTAAACACATCATCTGACTGTCACGGGGATCGGCGTTATATGCAGGGAGAAGGTCTGTCAATCAGAATGCGATTGCTTGCATTTGACACTTTGACTTGTCGTTTTACAAAAAAACAACTGCTGCGGCATGCTAAAGAATAATGCTGCTTGTATGCAGCTGGCGATGGAACATTCCTTTCAGTGCATTAGCTGATTGCGTCCCAAACCCAACCGCATTGTTTGAAGAAGTTGCTGTGTGGTCTTGCCTGTTCGCGTGCAGCCTGACATCTGTGCACCAGCGCAGCGTCCCGTTCTCCTATCCTTCAAACGCAAAAGCAGCACCAGAGATTAATTCCTTACTGAATGCTTCATTTGGTACCATTATGCAAACTGCTGACCTTATGAATGGACCATGAAATTAATATCCACAATATATACACACCATTTGTACAATGTTAAAACATAGCCTTAATTAAAAAATATATAATTTAAATGTTAATGGAATATTGATAGTTACACCGATCATTTAAAATTACCCAATATATATATATTTTTTACAATTGTGAAAATGGTGAAAATATAATTTTCTAAGTTTTAACCTAAAATCCTTAAAAATATACACACACACACACACACACATATAAAATGAAATATATATTTATATAGCATATACTTTAGAAAAAATTAGAAAACAAATGACCCGAAATGGGTGATTGTACAAAACGTCCACAAGGGGGCGATCAAAGACAGAAACACATTTAGCAGGTGAATTTGGCCAACCTACAACTGACGCGCTCCTTATTTTGCTCGTGTCTCCTCATTGCATTGGCAGAATCCCTCGCTTTTTAAATAAGCTAAAATAGCAGGAATTAATGCAAAGGACGAACAACTTCCAAGTGGAAAATATGTGCCAGGAAATTTAACCGAGTAACCATGAGAACATTAGGCTACAAGGATTTTAACTAATCATGAGTTATTTGATTTAGACAGTAACTAAATGAATGATGCTTTGTGAAATTTGAGGTCTATGATGGGCTATTATATTCGTCAACTAGTCTTTCATAAAATGTAAAGCCATTGAACAAACAGCTTATTATTATAATTATCATTGTTGATGATCGTATAAACATCATAATTATTAATCATTGTTTTATAATGCTGTTATATTGCTGTCACTTATAACAGCCTATTTTATTATTATTATTATTTTTGGCAAAGAGAATAACAGTTTTCTTTCCTTCCTTCTGTTTCAATTCTGTCTTCTCCATTTTTCTGCAAGTGCATGCAAATATTTAATAGGCCTACTTAATACTTTACAACATGAAACTGAACAAATGTCATTAACACTTTTTAATCTTTGCTTTCCTTAATTTTCGTTGAAAATGTCACAAGCGGTGCGACTTCTCAGTGGAAACCTAAAGCTATTATTAACTGGGAAGACGTGTTTTAACACTTAAGGGAAATTAAAAGCAGCAGTGAAGTGTGAGCAAACTGACAAAGAATAACTGTAAAGCACTGTCTGGGTGGCTTTTCATCGACCTACCACCAAAACAGAAAGACACATTGGTTAATTTACACCTTTTGGCCCGCAGAGCTTTTGCTTTCTCCCATGCAGTAGTACATTTGTTTCTGAAAAACAAACATCGCTTTACTTCAGCCCTCCAGCGCATATTAGTGGCAAATGATTGAAATGAATCCTGACATACATGAACGAAAACAGAGAGTCGTTTCTGTTTGACGGACAGGCTGCAACCCAGTAAAAATTTATATTCTAAAAATTCGAATATTTTTAATATTTTTGACCTCTTGTATTTAATATTGGCCATAGTATTACGCAAAAATGTCCTTTTATACCATATTTGCATGACAGCCATTCTATTAATTTCACTTCATAAGTAGCCAATGTGAATTTTCTCGTTTTCTGTCAACATTTCTACTCTTATTGTGTGTTTGCGTCTCCCTTATCCTTAACTCAAGAGTAGACTATGCCTATGCCCAGAGGGAAAAGGTCTTCGGGTACAGTCTTTCCACAAACAGCTCTCGAGCGCTTATTGGTCGTGAGATGAGATATGGGAGGAGCGCTTAGCGCAGCCAAAAGGCAGAATTGGTAATTCGGTGAAAAAGTCCCTGTGAAGTGACGGATGCGGGAAGTTCACAGGTTTTCCCTATCCACTGACTTCTCCTCGTACGACATTTGCTTGCACAGCAAAGACCCGAGAATCAAAACTTTGGATGAAAGTCTTGAGACAGGAAACTGAAGGAAAAGTTTGACTTTGAAATGCATTGAATTTTTTTCTCTCTCGAAGTGAATCAAGACGTCTGCCTATTTTCTTTGAACCTTTTCTATCCGCATTAGGAGCGCATTGGAGAGAGGGGTACGATGCAGGCGCGCTACCCCGTGTCTAGCCAAAGCCCTCTAGGCGTAGTGCCTTATATCACCGGGGATCAAGGCTTTTATCGAGCCGCGGCCGGAGGTGGATATACCGGGATGCCCGCGCCGATGAGCATGTACTCTCACGCAGCGCACGAGCAGTACCCCGGCGGCATGGCCCGCGCATATGGGCCGTACACCCCTGCACAACAACCCAAGGACATGGTGAAACCGCCATATAGCTACATCGCGCTCATCACCATGGCTATCCAGAACTCATCCGACAAAAAGATCACACTGAATGGAATCTATCAGTTTATCATGGAGCGCTTTCCATTTTACCGGGACAATAAGCAAGGCTGGCAGAACAGCATACGGCATAACCTGTCGCTCAATGAGTGCTTTGTCAAGGTGCCAAGAGATGATAAGAAGCCAGGTAAGGGCAGCTACTGGACTCTAGACCCGGACTCATATAACATGTTTGAAAACGGTAGCTTCTTGCGACGGAGGCGCCGCTTCAAGAAGAAGGACGTGCTGAGGGATAGAGAGGACCGGGACAAGGGCAAGGACAACCCGGGGCAAGTGTGCGAGCAAGACGCACAGCAGCCGGTGAAGCTCCGGGATATAAAGACGGAGAACGGGGCCTGCACGCCCCCGCTTGACAGCACTCCACCCCTCAGCACCGTGCCCAAAACGGAGAGTCCAGACAGGAGCGGTGGGAGTGTGTGTAGCGGGAGTCCTCAGTCGCAACAGGCCTTTAGTATGGATACAATCATGACAGGACTCCGAGGGTCCCCGCAGCATGCGGCAGAGTTGCCGGCCTCTCGCGCCGCTCTACCGGGCTCGGTGTCTCTGACCTACTCGCCGTCCCCGCAGCCCGCACACTACAGTCCACCCTGCGGCCAGCCCGCCACTTATCACTGCAACATGCAAGCGACGAGCCTGTACACTGGGGACCGCGGCCACGGGGATGACACTTTACCGGAATACACAAACACAACAAGCGCCTCCTCTATCTCACACCCCCACCAGAGCTCGAGCCAGGAGAGCCAGCACTTGCAGCAGAATCGACTCGCACCCTGGTACCTCAATCAGTCCGGAGAGCTGGGACACCTGAGCGCGAGCTATCCCGGCCAGCAGCAGAACTTCCACGCGGTGCGCGAGATGTTCGAGACGCAGCGGATAGCTCTGAACAGCTCTCCGGTGACCGGAAGCAATAGCTGTCAAATGGCTTTCCCGTCCAGTCAGCCACTCTACCGAGCTTCCGGAGCCTTTGTATACGACTGCAGCAAGTTCTGACCCAAAAAGCGTTATGAATTTCAAAATTGTTTAATATATATATTCGTATTATTTCCCATGTGTTTGTAATTTAAGGAAGCCTTTAGGTCAGTGAACTCGGGCTGATATGCGAGTTTGTGTTTGGTAAGTAGGATAATCCCGCTGCACATAAACATTCTCTCCCTGCTCGTCCATCAAGAGAGATTCAAAGAAAATGTGTTAATTTATTTCATGTAAGAGCAGGTGGACCAACTTCGCAAGGAAATGTCTTAAGTATTTATAATCAATTCAGTATAGAAAGGTAACGAGTGTACAACTGAGTTACAGTTTCTTCGTATACTTTTTTGAAAATATCTAAAGTTACTATTTGTTTAATAAATTGTTGGAGTTAAACTCTCGAGTGATTTATCGATTTGTAATGCCTGTTGAATCCACTGTTTACTGTCAAAGATTGATTAGAGGCCACCAAAAGCACGGGACATTTCCAAAACGTTAAATGTTTGTCAATTTTCCTCCTAAAAACATCTCGCTCGGGGGCGGGGGTGGGGGTCAAAGGTTTAAAAACATCTGGAATTCATTTTTTTTTTCACTTGCGCGTGCGAGGAATCCTTACATTATTCCTGAAAATAAAAAAAAACATTTACTAACAATAAAAGTTTTATAATAATTATACATAGGCCTACTTTACAAAGAAAAACAAGCAATACTCAATTATGCGCTATAATGTCAAAGTTTAATTGACAGAATCTCTTTTATAAACGCAATTCGTTTGGGATATGATTTGTAGGCTATGCATACGTTTTCCTTTGTAAGCTTTAATATTATAACATATTTTAGTGAGATCTAACTTGCAGTCTTTTTATTATATGCGGTTTAATTGAGCGTTTTTGCTCAACTGAAGCGAAGTGCTCTTTTGCAATCTTGTGGAATGCCATTGTCTTTGGTAGAAGTTTTCATTTGTAAACACATAATAGATTAAAAAGCAGATGAAAGAACTGCTGTAGGCCATGTAAAATATGGCCTTGATAAATCAAATGATTAATTCAGAAAGAACCTCCAAACAAAAGCATTGGAACTCGGTCTGTGCTTTGTTGATATCATCTTCATTGCCTTTTTTTACATACTATAGGCCTAAATGTAAAACAAATACATCATAGCCTATAGGCCTGTGTAAATATGTTTTAACTCGAGCCGTCAACTCAAGATACGGACACAATCCAAATAACGCATGATCATTTTTTAGTGTATAAGAAATACGACTACATATTTAGATATGCTGATGCGCACGGCGAGCTTCTTGCAATCGGCAGCAGAAACGCTTGCATTTGCTGTAAAACCGGCCCCGGAACTGATGTGGTGTTTTTGTGCTTATGGTAGGCTATGATTAAATAAGGTTTGTGCATGACCAATTCACAGTCACGGTTTGAATAGGCCTCAAGTGTAAATACACAAATGAGCAGAAACAGAGGAAGAGAGATGGGGAAACAGGCTTTACAGCGTCAAGTCTCTGTGCATATAGCAAGGTCAGCCCGAGGCGATTTGACTTTGTATGAAGGGCTTAAGTGGCAAATGCATTGCAGGTGCGCGCGGGCAGTGTTCGGGGCTCGCGCCAGTGAAAAGGTGTCTTTGTTGTGATCAGTTGCGCGCGAGGGGAATATGATACAGCAGAGAGAGCCTTCTGCTATTAACGTAGCACGTTTTAAACAGATGCATATCTCATAACATGCATACGTGTGATTGTTTATACGTGCGTGATATCCTTTTTTACTATTTACATGTCTTTATCACTTAGATAAATGCTGTCCAGTTAATTTTTGAGTTTCAATTTTATTAATTGTAGGTCAACCGTTTGTTTCTGCTCATAAAACAGTTAATTCTAATCATGATAATGGCATACAAATTATCATCATATAGGCTATATATAAACAATGAAATATAGAATTTATAAATGCACAATCCAAACTTCTTTAATATTTCTAGATTTGATATTTGAATTCATAAATCTATGTTCATAAGCAATGCTTTACTCAGGCCTAAATCACACCTACACAATATTGAGAATTCTGTAGTAAACATAAATGCTAAATGTTAGTAACTAGGTTACAGTCTGATTTATTATTTTTTCTCTCACAATTTGAGCTAAATAAGAGGCAATAAACACGAACATGTGCCATTTGAGGAAACGCTTTGCGCCCAACTTAGAAATAAAAAATAGGATATTAGCTTTTAATGCCACACTTAAACGAATTATTTTAATAGGCATAAAAAATGCAAGCATATTCAACAATAATTCAAAACCTTGTAATCAAACATAATCCAGTATCTTGCAGCGCACCATGTTCTTAAATGTAAAGGGCAACCTTCGAATTTTTAAGAACGTACAATAACGTTTCAATTAATTGGTCCAATTCCAAATTCCAAATTCCAAATTCCAAATGGAACTGTAAACACATAACGCCGTGGAGAAAGCTCGAGAGGATTATCAAGGCAATCTGCATGACGATGAGAGATAAACACTAGAAAAGGTGAAATTGTGGAATGCTTACCTTGAAAAGGTGGATTTAATTATTTTCTTCTGCGTGCAAAAAATCTCAAAGGGTAAAATTGTGGGACGAGAGATCCAAATGCTTGTAATGCTTTAATGACACAGCTTTTCCAAATTATACTCCAGAAACAAAAACAATACCGGAGAAGGTGTGAGACTAGTTATAATACCAAGCAAGTCCACAAAAATATAAAATAGCAATATACATTTTTATATGATATAAAACAATATAAAATATAAGAGAAGAATTGATGGACGTAGGCTGATTGATATAAGATACAGAACCGGCTATATATATATATATATTAATGGTTTTTAATAATATTTAATTATTAAACGCCTTTAAACTTTTGGAAATCTAGTTTTTGCAGAGATGAGCACTTCTTTAACGTGCTGAGCTGTTGAGTTTCCAGCAGAAAACAATACGGCACTCTTTGGACAATAAATTATACTAGGCTACTAGTAAATTCAGAGACTTAACAATGTTAAGGTCTTCCACGTCCCTTAAAATTTTACGACACTTTAATTCATTGGTTCAATTGAATTTCACGTTTCCCACTGCTTTTACGGGAACGTCTGCAGGGCAGTCAAACAAAATACCAGAAATTTCCAGCGTAAAAAATAAATTCGCCGGGATATATAACGTAGTTAGTGGCTGTGCACCTGTATGTGGTAGAGCTCGCGACCCTAGCCAGTGGGAAAGTGCTTTTTACGCTCGCGGACCGGCGAGGCGCCGTCTGGTTCCAATCAGGTCCGCGCACACTGTTGGAGGCGCTCGAGATGCCGTCTCAAAAACACATACATCAACTTGTGAGACCCCACTTTAGACGTCGGTGTCAAATGACCTTCATTTGGCACTTCGAATAGACTAAAATATCTGTGGCCTCTCGAGTCAGATTTGACCAGGTTTCTCTCTCTCCTCGCTTGAAGACACTTCAGCTGACACAACTCTTGAATCCGTTGTTACTTTGATGAGGACAACCGTGTCACCATTACAAATAAACACAGTTCGCACACAGTCTTCACTGTCAGTGGCCCAGCTGTGCCCGACGTCAGAGGTGATTAAACATGAGCTGCTTTACAAGGCCGAGTTACTACTCCCTAAGCTGCGCGCGGTGGGCCGCGCTCGAGCATCTGGAATGAAGGACCGCGAGGCCTCGTGGACGGCCGTTTCCCGCTCTGAATACAAGAGAGCGGTTGTGTTCGGCGCGATGACCGCCAGGCAACCCACGAAAGCTGGCACGAGTCGCTTTCTGACGCATTTAACTTCTGAGGGCAGAGAGAATTCAACTCAAACGTTGACATTATTTTCAAAATGTTGTTTACTTACTGTGTGTGTAATCTCGATCTTTTACTCACACCAAGGACGATAACTATATTAAAAAAAAAACAGATGTAACGATAACGATAACGGCACAGAGAAACGATATCGTTGGAATCCGATTCAAATCCAGCTGAAACACTGACAGCCAATCAGAATCCATCCTGCTGTAACGAGCTCGCGCATTTAAAGGGACAGACAAGCAAACGCGTAGAATAAACAGAATGATATCGCTAATACCTTATTTTTACAGTCATCATTCTTGGTCTGCAATATTTGGCTTAGCGATAGAATACAGGCCTATATCTAGTGTTGTTCTGTTTAACATTGGTAAATTATAAAAAAAAATAAAAAAAAAGTAAAAAAAAAAGTAATAAATCAGTTATCATGCTAAATAAATTACAAATCGACCCAATTTTTAAACATGTAAACCAGGGTTCAGGGAATGACTACATATATACGTAAATAAACCTGCATATTTGTGTTAATCTGAACCACCTCGACAACATTTTTTTTTTATTGAAAATAAATATAGTTAATTATTTTCATCTATTCCTAGTGTCTTGTAATAAAATGAGAAAATATCTTGAACCTTGGAGACATAAAGGTTGAGAACCACAAACAAACAGACTCTGACTTTGAGAAATTGATTGAATTTATACACATCACAGCTGAATTTTTAAAACTATTTTAAATAATCAGGAAGCAATTGTTAATGTCGTTATTTCAATTTAAGGAATCATGAATAAAACAGTACACTTTTAAAAAGCTCTACAAACCCTTTAATCCCTTATGTGTTAATTTTTCTTTCTTCATGATTATGAATAAAAACAGCTTTATAAAAATGGATAAAAATCATTTAGACAGAAAACGAACTAAAAATCCATAAATATGACCGTATTAAGGAATGGAAAAAGGCAACACTGGGACCCTCGAAACACAGTGAGATCAGAAAGCTGAAAAACAATAGACGGAGGAACAGAAATGCAGTTGAATTCTTCTTCCAGTGATCACACACACACAAACACATGACAAGCGGCTCTTTGACATGCATGGAGATGAAGGCGTGTAGGATCAGGCATTCGGGTTGTTCCGCATGAGCTCGATGTCCGCATCCACCATTTCTTTAACAAGCTCCTGTTCAAATACACACACACACACACCGGTTATTTCTCAAACTTGAGAGCACTGGAAGTGAACCATATTGATTTTTTTACAGGAACGCTCACCTCAAACGCCACACGTGGTTTCCAGCCCAGGATTTTAAAGGCTTTGGAGCTGTCTCCCTGCAAGTAGTCCTAGAAAAAAAACCAAAAGAGAGTAAGATGAAGAAAGAAAACAAAGACAAAAGAAAAGGCAAAGGGGTGGTTTAGTCCTCCTTTATTAACAGGACCTCCCAACCTGTATACCCCCCCCCCCCCCCCCACCCCCACCCCACTCTTCTTCACTCTCACACACCCACACACACTCGGCAGCACCACACATACAGGTGTCAAGCTCCGTGTCTCTGGGGGAAGGTGAGGGCCGAGGCAGGCCATCCATCCAGCGCCCCCTCTTTTCCAGCCCTCTCCCAGTGCCAGAGCATGATGGATTATGTGACTCTTGTGGCCTAACCCCTTCTGTTCTCCTGCTGGGATGGCAACACACACACACACACTTAGGGGTGCTTCTCAGGGTGGCAGTAAAGGGGTTGAGGGTGTTCTTGCTGCTGATCTGATTACATAAGAAGCCAGAACACACACACACACACGTTTGTGCCTGACAAATGAGACCTCTTGTTCCAAAGCCCACATTTTTTAATGCTGAACCCTGAGAAATTACAGTCACTAACTCATGGTTCCATTTTAGCTCCAATTAAACCATTTAAATGACATAACCATACTTTAAAGACTAATTAGCGAAATAGCATTCATTCATCAACATATGAAACAGCATGCAACCATCATAATCAAGACGTGTATTAATGCGGCATATTAATCATAATTAGTCTTCACTTTTCTGAAAGCTAAATTAACATCAGCTGCTTTTGTCACCCATCCAAGTCTTCACATGCAAACTACTAGTACTGTGTACTGTGTGTAAGTGTTTGCAAGGAGAGAAAACAAGAACCGTATTAATTCAATGAAACCGAAGCGTTGCGTGTGTCTGTGAATCATTCGGTGTGTGCAATGGCTGTTGCTATTAAATAGAAAGTCAGCAAGTCAAGACATATCAAAGGCACAGGAAGTTTACAGGCAGATTTTAGTTTCAAACACGGGGCGTTTTGCTTGTTTAAAGAAGTTCTATATCGATATGTGTCAGGGATGAAAACAGAAGCCGCACCTGCATATATGGCCAAAAAAGTGCAAATAATAAATAAAAGTGATAATCATCATCTGGGCGCATTTATCACTTAACGTAAAGGAATTCAGGACTAACGGAGAGACAGACCTTGTTCAAATTTTTGTTCAGTTTTGGCATGACTACACGATGCATATTTCAGATGGAGTTTTAATGTTTTTGAGACATGTTGAACAACAACACAGCATGCTCAAACGATCAGTTTCACACACAGATTGAGCAACGGTCAACAAGTCAAAGGTCAAATCCACAAAATCAGTTCGGCCAGTTCAACAAAGCACTCAAAAGTCTGTCAGACTTCTATTGATGATCAATGTAACAGCTTTTATGATGCATTGTTTTTTTTAAAAATAAATGAAAACATCCTATTTTCTATATGTACAGTCAAACAAAAAATGATTCAGACACCAGATATCATTTTTTACTAGTGGGTGCAGGACACTATATTTCATTTATGTAAGTGAGGATAACTTAAAAATATTATACTAGTACTATACTAATATTAGCGTTTTTTCTTTAATTGCTAATGCGACCTTTGACACCACAGACTGAACAAAATGAAGCATTGCTTGGTCATTGGTTGAGCTAAACTGGTATTATCTAATTGTGTACTTAAATTTAACAGCTGATTGGTTGATTGTAATCCATTACACACCTTTCTATCAAGACATTATCAAGATGAATTTGTTCTGACAGTTTAACTCTGAGTTCTTGTCATATTTTATTACCATTTTCTAAACTATAGTGAGTAAGTGATAATGTGAGAAAATATCAAAGGTGTCTGAATACATTTTGGTTTGACTGTATATACCATGGCATTAATCATTTTTATGTTTAAAAAAATAGATTACATTTACTATACATGTATATGTATACTTTTGAATAAACACACACTCAATACTTTTATTCAGCAAGGATGCATTAAATGGATCAAAAGTAAAAACTTTTACGTTGTTAAAACAATTTCCATTTTAAATAACAATAAATAAGAAATGTTAGAATGATTTGTGAAGGATCATGTGACACTGAAGACTGGAGTAATGATGCTGAAAATTCAGCTTTACCATCACAGCAATAAATTACATTTTAAAATACATTCACATAGAAAACAGCTATTTTGAATTATAATAATATTTCACAATATTACTGTTTTTATTGTATTTTTAATAAAAAAACATGAGACTTCTTTTAAAATCACAATCGTACAGACCTCAAAATTTTGAACAGTATTGCATATATAAAACAGACATCAGAACGTGTAATAGAGACAAAAGACAATGCAGAAAAATCTGAAAGCCTCCATCTCAGATTCCTGCTTCAAGAGTTTAATAAATATTTATCTGATCATGTAAACCCTCTTCAGCACAGAGACACTGACCCTAAGTGCCTGACACTTTAAATGTGTGCGCATGTGAGAGACACGAGCGAGATGAATCCAACGGCACCCACGAAAGTACACGGTGAAACAGAACGAGAACTCCACGGCTGTTCGACAGACTTTGCTGTGCTGTGCAGTTGTGTTATTTGATGCAGGATGTTTAGGAGGGATCAAAGACTCCAGTGATTTCCCTTTTCAAACAACAGCCAATCACAGAGCAGGAAAACTATAGAGTGAAACTAAAAAAGTACATCTAAATCTGAATAACTTGGATGACAAGCATCTGTAAGACTTGCACATACTCAACGATGTGTTTATTACTGAGGCTCTGTATGTGTTTACATGTGGCGCTGGCAGAGTGTTTGTGTGTTTACAGCCTCAGAGAGCTGTATCTGACCGCAGCGGAGCCCAGCAAGAGTCCTGCCAGCATGTGTGTGATTCACCTCATTCAAATGACCCAGATACTTTTCCATTTTTCATCTCACCTGTTATTATGGGTGGGGAAAGAAGGAGAAGAGCTACGACAACGGAAAGGCATGACACACATTTACCTCAGTTAAAGGTATAGCTCACTTAAAAAGTCCAGTCATCATCTGATTCTGCTGAACACAAAAGAACATGTTCGGACTGTTTTTGTCCATACAATGAAAGTCAATGGGGCCCAAAACAACATTGGACTGGTATTGACTTGGGAATAAAATCTTCTTTTGTGTTCCACAGAAGAAAGTAAGTCATAGTTTTGGAACAAATTACAACACATTACAATAAGGTTTCAGTAGTTAACTACATTATTTAACATATATCAACTAATATTAAGGGCCCCCTGATTTCCGGACAGAATCGCGGAATTTCTCGGAATCTTGGATTAATAAATCAAAAGTAGGTCAGTACACTTAAATCAAATTGCGATATAGACTTTAAATACAAATCCTGCATGTCCTGCATGTCTCTGTGTGAATGAATGGCGCAGACATGCAGTTTATTTACCATAGACACACACACACACACTGAAGCACACGTGATGCTCGCTGTGTTTTCCGCCTCTACCGTCTCACTATATGAGGACATGGACGCATGAACTTCATCTCCAGAGCCGCTCTGAGAGTCACTTTTTACCGTTTCATTTGAGAAAAACTATCGTCATTTCATACACACACAGAAACTCAAAGCTCTTCACGGCAACCCGTCAAAATAAAAGTTTGGCTTAACCTGAAGAAATTATGACAGAAATATATTACTGTTGTACAGTAGAATTAAGATACGTCTCAATGTAATAATAATATTAACACTAATTACTATTATTAACTCTTAATAATCACAATTTTTCAGAACAAAAGTTCTGCTGTGCTTGACAAAAAAAGGTTTAATTTCATATGATTAAAAGATAATTTAAATTAATGTTTTATGTCTTCATTTGATTGGCAGAAATATTAAAATACACAACACCAAAAGAGAGTGTTCTATGAAAAAAAATTAATAGAATGGATTCTTAAATCATTGATTATTAAAATTTAATCAAACCATTAAAATGGAATCCAAACTTAAAACAGAAAACACAGAATTTGGTAAAAAAATCAAATGGAATTTAAGAAAAAAAATAATAATAATTTAACCCTAAACGTAATTTTTTTAAAACTTTTAATACATTATTGTTGTTAAATTGTATACATTTAAATAATATAAATAAAGTATAAATAAAATGTACTAATTTAAAATGGTAAAAAAAAAAAAGACGGAATCCAGAAACATTTAAATGGAAAAAACAGAATTTGGAAAAAAATAAAACAGATTTCATAAGGCCCTAAATATTGAACTGCACATCTACGGTATTTATTCATCTTTGTTAATGTTAAATTCAACATTTACTAATACATTATTAAAATCAAAAGTTGTTTTTGTTAACATTAGTTATGCACTGTGAGCTAACACGAACAAACAGATTTGTATTAACTAACATTAACAAAGATTAATAAATACAGTCACAAATGTATTGCTCATGGTTAGTCCATGTTAACAAACAAAACCTTATTGTAAAGTGTCACCACACTATTATCATGAGCTCCTTCCTTCACATTTCCAACTCGTGTAATATAAAAAAACGGCCTTGTCTGGAGTGATCGAGAGTGAGAGAAGAAGAGGAAAAAAGTACGGAGACAGGAATGACATGGAGAGAAAGGAAAATGATGATAAATTGAAAGCTCTGGGAGACGAGCTGTGTGAAAGTTAAAGAGCGAGAGAGGGAGAGGGAGCGAGGAATGCGAGGTGTCAGGAGTTCAGCCGTCTGACAGTGTGAGTAAGAGTGCCGAGAGCCAGAGTTAATTACTCAATCAAGATAACGAGCCTGGGACATGCCATTTACAGAGGGCAGCCCACAATTAACCTCCCTCTCCCACTACACACAGCCGTGAAAGTGCGAACACGCGCGCACACACACACACCGGGTCATTATGACACATGGTACAAACAAACACAACACTGGTACACAAAAGTACATTTTTAAAGACACCTGACATAAAAAAAAAATAAAAAGTACTACAGCCAATGATCATTTTATTTAATGCTAAAAAGTGTATTGACAGTGTATTGCAAATTTTACTTTCATTTACGTAACTTTTACTTATTTAGACCTACACCGAAGAAAATATTGGTGTAGGATTTACTTCGAAACAATTTTCATTTAGAAAGTGCTAGTAAAAGTCACTACTAAATGTGAAGAAACAGCAAGTAACACATTGAATTAAACATTAAATTAGATGAAAGTAGAGACTGAAATAGTTTTTTCTTATAAAACGCACCACAGAATATTCCAGGCTCAATACAAGTTAATCTAAGTTTTGTGGTATAATGTTGATTATCACAAAAGTACATTTTGACTTGTGCCCCCTTTTTAAAAAAAATCGCTGTTGCAATAGTATAACCACAAGATGTACACAATAAGGGTAAGTTTTAGTAAGAAAAATCACAACCTTTTCTGCGTAAAGTTATAAACAACGACTTCGTTGTCATGACAACATTACTCTTAAACAGAGCTGGGTAGATTACTTACAAATTGTAATCTGGTTACTGATTAGTAATCCATTACATATTTAAGGCAATATAATCAGACTACTTTTGGATTACTTTTAGATTACTTTTGACCTAACTTGTTTATTACACTGATTTGAGTAGAATAATCTTGTGCCGTATTGACACAAAAATACAAAGAGAAAAAAAACCCAGACTGGGGTTCGCTGAGTTTAATGAAAAGCTACTGAGTAATTAAATCATAAAAAATGTAAAATAAAATAAATGATTTAAAAATAAAAAAAGAATTTAAAATCTTTTATTTGTTTGCCTGCATGTCATGTGACCATTAACTGACATCAGAGAACCGTGAACTTAATTTTATTATTACTACTTATTATTTTTATTGACGATTTTATTACTGACCTAAATTACAAATGAAAATCTCAGGGGACTTCAAGTAAATATATTAGGTCAAAGAAATTTCAGCTGACAAAAAAGTTGGATTGCATTGCATGTAAATATGAAATGACGTGAATTTGTACATTTTAATGTGTTTGAAAGACAAAAGCTTCCAAAGACAGTAATACATGATTAAATAGCTCACCATAACTGAGTGATAATTCAAATAATAATTAATGTGTTAATCAGGAGTTGATTAGATATGCAGTGTTGAGAAACACTTGTTCAAAGTGAAATGATTTCTGTAAATCTCTCAGTTTTCAGTGATAGTCACATGACCAGTGGCTGATCTGTGTGTGCAATTCCACAAACCTGGAAGAGCTTCTGAACGTATACAAGCAGTGGGTGTTTTTAGAAAGGAAAATATAAAAGATAGTAGTAGAGAGAGAATCAATGAATTATGAATATTTGACTGCCATTGTGAAAATAACATGATATCATGTAATCAATAAAAAAGTAACTATAGTCTGATTATGAGTATTTTAAAACGTAATATAATCCAATTACAACTACTTAACTTTTGGAATCTGATTATGTAATCCAATCAAATGCTTTGAAAACCCTAAAATGACTGAAAACAGTTTTACAGCTCAAATAATACACATTTTAAATGGAAGAATGATTTTTTTTATAAAATCATAAGCATCAAATTTCTGCTTTTAAATCTCCCAAAAGTAGGCTTTTTCACTTTCAATGCATATGCCTCAGTGTCACGTAACCTTCCTAACTTTTGCTTCTTTTTAAAGTAAATGTGAGACAAGCCGAATTTTTTTTTCTTGCAAATGCTTTCAAATGAGCGGGTCCCGAACCTGGAATAATTCTCTAACGTTGCACCTTTGAGTTCAGTAATAGACATCTAGTGATGTAATACCGTCTTTCACCTCTAAACAATTAATTTATTTAAAAATTTTTTTTTAAAAATCACCTGTTTATTGGGAAGCTTTACACTTGGCTTGGTTTTCAAGTGTTATATTCTCAACTCTCTTTCTTGTTTAAAAGCTCTTTCTCTCTCGTTCCCCTCCGTGGGGCCCAGGGTGGTTCCGCTCAGTCAAAGTCCTTCAGGAAATACCAGAGAGTAGGCCAGGGGAGAATGTACACCCCTCTCTCCCACTTTATTTTTTTAGTTCTGTTCTCGCTCCCTCTCTTTCTCTCTCTCTCTCTGATGCATCAACGAGAACGGAGTAGCCCAGTAAAAGAAAACGTCCCGGGGCGCGAGGTAAAAGGACCCCACATTTTAAAAAGTGCCATGTAATGTTATGAAAGAGAGTTAAGCTCTGCCGTTAAGTGTGATGTAAATAAAAGTGGATGTATATACGGTCATCATGAGGAAAGGCTGTACGGTAAGAGCGTGGCTTTATTGCAGGTTTGAGTTCCACCTGGCTCCCGGCCAGACTCTTTACAACATCATTCACACTCAACTTTAACAACTCTGACCTATTACACTGCATATCACCGTAAAACTGTCACACAGAGCCAGCCTCTCAACCACAGCGACTATAATACCCAGAAAACCCTAAAGACTGCACTACCCATAAAGCATCACGGCTAAAGGTGGGGGACCACACATAAATCTACCAACACACAAAAGCATGCGGATCGGTTGGCCACTGATCTGAAGCCTGAAATAAAATGGATATTGCATTCAAATTAAAAGCAAAGCTGCAGGTAAGGGATGATGCAGCTGTGTTTTGCATGCTGGTACTATGACGCTCAGCATGGGTCAGATAAGACAGACTCCTGCATTCACAGAGTGAGGGCCTCCATGTGTGTGTGTGTGTGTGTGTGTGCTGATCACTACAGGATTCTTTTCATCTCGCTCCTGACCTCTGCCACAGAGCAGATAAGATCACCCCATCCTGATCCTCGGAGTGAAAGGTCAAAGCCATCTTTCATTCCAACACAAAGCAAAAAAATAAGCATGCGCTTACATGTTACACAAACAAAGCACACTATATATACACACACATCATAATGCAAATGTGCCAATTATACTGTCTAATAACTTATGATGAACATCATGTAGTTCAACTGAACACTATAGCAACATCACAGTTTGATTGGCAGGGAACACATACTGATATACCCAGAATGCATTGTAAGTCCCAGTGAAATAATTTTTTTTGTACTTTTATTATGAATATGCTAGCCTTGAAGTGCCCCATTAGTTTTTTTTTAATATTCGCTTTCATGCAGTGTGTAATATAGCTGTTTGTGAATGTAAACGTTGTAAAGTCGAAAGTGCATGATAAATAAAGTTATTGTCTCCCAAAAGAAAGAATCGACTCTGAACCGCCTAAACGAGTCGTTTGCATTTCGAATCTCACTGCGTTACAGTTCTACATCACTAGAAATACATTTGCATAATGCCTGTCTATGACGACATTTTACTGACGACTGCTTCTCAAATCTCAGAGTTCAACGCGGGATTCACAAAACGCTTGCTCTTGAAAGATGGGTCAGTACCAGTTTATTTGGACCAGCTCCTCAGAATCATAACCTGTAAGTATGAATAATTATTGATGTACATATTTCCTACCAGGTGTTTAAAATACGTAGTTTTGTGTTTATATTGTGTAAGTTTCCAGCTAACTCACGTTATTACTGTCTTACTGACATACTTCTGCTCATTATCTGTGGGTCACTATTACCTAAAACTGTGTGTAATAATGCAGATCGTCTGTCGTTCTTACTACTTTGAGTAAAGAGAAAGGATGGAGCAAGATTTGTTTTACAAGCGTTTATGTTCCATCAGTTATTCACGCTAGTGCTGGGCTAACGTATGCGCTGTTATTGATACAGTTCCCACATGAGCACCGCAATAGGGTTTGTTGATGGACACACACTTGTTAATGCTGATGGTGAGGAATTACAGCTGCAACATCCCATAATGAACCTCAAAATGAGTAGCGTATCACTGAGAAACTCCTGCTCAAGTCGTCCTTGTGATGGAGGTTCAGGTTGAATAACTAGTTCTTCAATGTTTCATCATCGACTAATTTATAAGACCATATATATATAGACCAATCACAACAGACTGGGCCGTCTGACCAATCAGAGCAGAGTAGCTCACAGAAAGGAGGGATTTAGAGACGGATTCATGTTTTTTTTTTACCTTTGATGCATGTAAACCTGTTGTAGGAGACTACAAAACTAAATTAGGAGCCTTTAAATTAGCATAATGGGGCACTTTAAGGTTATCTATAAGCTGTGCTCCAAAACAATGAGAAAATTTGCATTTAGAAATGCTATTAGCAATTTAAAAAAAGGGGAGGAGCTGTTTGATCCCACCCTGTTTCAGTGGAAATTACTTCACCACATTGAAAAACACTGAGCATTTCAAGGCACTTCAGTTTTGCTATTATCATATTTTAAATGTTCTATATATATTTTATTACCATTACTGGAACATTTTGTTTGTATCATGACATGACTAGCAAAGCCTATAGTTATAGAGTAAATATGCTAATGTGCATTAAATTAATATCACATGCCATTTTATCAAGACAGGATGCATGTACCACTCTAAAAATACATAAAAGGCCACAAAAAACAACCATCTCAAATCCAAGATGTGTGCACCATGTCTTTGAGTTGCCAGAGGAAACATGTTGACATATGTACCAAATATGTACCAAATATGTACTAATCTCTGATAATCCACATAATTCCATCATGTTGGGGCAATTCCTCCGGGTAGCCAAGTCTGTAAGTTGATCTGATGAAATGCACACATGGTGAACTGCAGCTTGTGTGTTTTGTCTATCATCAGCATGCATGCTCACACACACTTATTTACTGTATATTACATTTATATTCTTGGCAGACACACCCTAAATGCATTCATATGCATTCATACACACTTCAATACTTATTTGCAATAATCCTCGCAGTGCATGCCGCCCCATAACCCCATGTTCATTGAGACATTCTCAAATCTTGTAATAATTCAAAACAATTTTCTGCTGAAGTTACATCATACACGACCACAGCACGGTAAAAAAAATCTTATGATGTGCACACAATTTCAGCAAGATATTCATAAACGAGTCAGTGAGTTACTAAACCGAGCAACTCGCCGTCTGTGGAGTTCGTTGCGTAAATCAAAGCTTTTTGCTTTTTAATTATGCCCTCTCTTGTGCTCCTTTCTCTCTTTCAAAATGAAAAACGAACAGAAAAAAACCCATGAGGGTTTCCTGGGGACTGTCTGGAAAATAAAAAGTGAAAAAGAGAGAAAAAAAAGCCTTTGGCTAACTTTGGTCCTCCTTCCCTAAAGTGCCTCATAAAAATTGTTTAAATCAGCATCCGAAAGAATGAAATGGATGTGCAAAATCATATTCGCTGAAAGGGAGAGCGGGGTTCATGCAGCGGTCTTCAGCGGCCGTCTGGGGGACACATTCATCAGTTCGAGCTTTCACTATTAAACCCCCTCGATCAGCTAAAAGACAGGCCGCTCGGTTTTGATGTGTTCGGTACACTGTAAAATCCAACAGTGATTTTAACTAACACTTTCTAGTTAAATTTACTTAATGTCTTAACTTAATTGTAAAAATCTAGTAATCTGTACTATACCTTGTTTACTCAGAAAACCCAAGTTGAGATTAATTGATTGGTTTGAGTGCCATTTGGTCAAGGAAAAAAAAACTCACCATTATGGTGATCAGTGTTCCCTTTGGTTGGGCACTTAGAACTTCATTCATATTATTATAACTCTCTTCCTATTGATGCAGCGACGCAACACGAAATCAAAGTTATTTGGTTTCAAAGGAAAATAAGTAATAAATAGGTTGCTTTTAAAAGTTGACCTAGCTTCTGACCATAGCTAATGATTCAACCAGAAATTAGGTCACCTTTTAAAAGCAACCTATGTATTATTTCACTTCATGTCGTGTAATAATCTTTACAATTTTACCTTGTGAAACTTTGAATTGGGTTGATATATTTCCTCTACATTTGTGACAATATCTTGTAGTTGATCCTGCTTGAGTCACACACAGACTTCAAAACACAACAATGGTAGCTATACTAAGTCAAGAGTAAATCTAAAGTAAATTATCAAGTACTTTTTTAGTTACTAGAACTCTTGTGTAAGTGAACAATACTAAGCATTTGTCAATACAACATACTATTCCTATTCCACTTGTTTTTTTAAGGCAATCGGTTTGCATGCTTTTTTTAAGGAAGTCTAACTAATTCGATTTTACAGTGTATTGCGCCCAATCCGGTGCGTCCTTGTGCGTGTGCAAGAGGGAGAATAAAAGAGAGCGAGAGAGAGAAATAAAAGAATGGCCACTATTTACTTTACACCGCTCTCCTGCTGTAAATCGTAAAAAGTTACCGACATTCGCTCTAATATTTCAAGCTTCATTTAAATCGGGGTATTTCAGGCCTTAAAAGCAAGTTAGCATATTATTTCAACGCGCACACACAGTTTCTTTGTCTGTGATCGAGTAGTGATGGACAGACAAGGCCTGCTTTTCTCATTGTGAAGCTAAAACGACGCATACCTCCTTAAGGAATGTGAGCGACTGAAAGAACACATCCAGTGAAAGCGTTTGCAGCAAAGCCACGGATGAAATCCTGCCCTACGCACACGCTTCCACGCAGATACGCTCGTTATGAGATCTCTAAAGGTTATGCAAATAGAGATGGCGATTTGGGTTCCATCATTCGCTCGCAATTTACGCACTCCCAACCACAGGTTACGTCTGACAAGATAGCCATCACTCAGAGGCTTCACATGTTGATCTTGGGAATGATAATAATGCATTGAGCCATTCATCTAACAGCAGTTTTGGGTGTGACGGTTATTATTAGCTCTATCTTTCAGCCAGAAGATTTTTATCTGTCAGTAATTATGCTTTCATAAATCATGTAGGTGTAGTACAAATGAAAACAGATTAGGATGGCTCAAAAACACAGCAGTTTGAGTGACGACTGACAAGGGTCTCTTTGGATAAACGCAGTGTATTCAACCCACTGCTTTCCTATTGAGAGGTGTGTGACTCCCTTCAGGCGAAGCAAGTGTGCTGGCAAAGAGGACCAACTAACAATTACATGTTTGAAATTAAAGCAAGATAATTTTTCTATTACACTTCTGCCAGAATAATTAATCCAGGCTTAATTAAAACATGTACACATGTAGCCTGTGGACAACGTATTTGTAAATGTATCGCAAATACACACACACTCTCATTCATTCTCATTGTTGACCTGCGTCCTGCACTGTCACTTCTGCCTCCAGAGGAAATGCAGTGATTTACTTCCTATCGCAGAGGTCAAAGGTCACATTCCCGTTTCGCCTCAGTGTTGATAGATGACCTGTTCAGCTCGTGTCTTTAAGTATCCTACACTGATATGATATAACACTGTCCGATGATTGTGCTTGAATAACAGATTTCCTTCTTAATCCTCTGATGTCACTCATCTTCAGACTGCACACACACACACACACACCTCTTTTGGTCTCACATCTGATTGAAAGAGAAACACCCTGCTAACCCATACAAAGCAATCATGTGTCAGAGAAAACCTCTGATTTGTCAACAATCATTTAGTATGCATGTTTTCTTTGTATTCTTTGATTTAGTGCCCTTTCTCATTTCTAAATGACCACACACATACACAAATTGACATCTACATGTCATATGCATGTCAGAGTAAGGATTGTCTACTTGAATACTTGGGAAAAGCAAACATTTTCACTGACTAAGTTTGGGGTCATTCAAATTTTTTAATGTTTTTTAAAAGAAGTCTCTTATGGTCACCATTGTTACATTTATTTGATGATTGAAAACAGTTAAAATAGTAATATAGTGTTACAACAATTGAAAAGAACAGTTTTCTATTTGAATATATTATAAAGTGTAATTTATTCCTGTGATCAAAGCTGTATTTTCAGCATCATTACTCCAGTCTTCAGTGTCACATGATCCTTCAGAAATCATTCTGATATGATGATTTGGTGCTCAAGAAACATTTATGATTATTATAAATGTTGAAAACAGTTGTGCTGCTTAATATTTTTGGGGAAGCTGATTTTTTTTGAAGATTTAATGTATGAATTTTTAATAGTATTGTATATATGAAAATGGCATAATTGGCCAATTCATTGGGTCTCGCTGCTTATTCAGTGGTTTGTATGTTAAGTGACGCATTTTCAAAATGTTGCCTTAAGACCCCCTTCTCAATTGAGTTGTGTGATGTCTAGCTGTTTTTAAAAGTAAGAAGGCATCCTGCTTGAACACCCTCAAATGATGAAATGCTGAGTTAATCGAGTCACCATGAATAATACTGACACAAACTGCTGTCTGCTGACGCCACACGATAAACAACGAGGACATTATTGTGTAGTTACTATATTTGGTAACACTTTATTTTAGCGTCCAATTCTCGCTACTAACTAGTTGCATATTAGCATGCATATTACTAGGATATTGTCTGTTTATAAGTACTTATAAAGCACATATTAATGCCTTATTCTACATCTCTTAATCAAACCCAACACCTAACTTAACAACTAACTTACTAACTATTAATAAGCAGTAAATTAGGAGTTTGAGGCAAAAGTTGTAGTTAATAGTGAATATGTGTTCCCCATACTAAAGTGTTACCCTATATTTCATCAGTATGAAATGTTTTAAAAAGTTATATTTCAAAAGTTGAAATAGTTTCACAACATCATTACTGTCATGCCCATGCCAGAGTACAGCCTGCCTTCCTGTCAGAATATCAGTCTGTTATATTATAAACATATATACACATCTAGGAGAAGTCAACACCTGTTGTGTATTATAAAAAATCAAACATAATACATTTCTTCTAAAGGCACCTTGGATGCTCTCGAGGCTGGAATACACTATTTTAAAACACTAGGCATCATACACTAAACGACTGAGGGTCACACACTACCAGACTTTAAGGTGAATCCTAACACAACAAACTCAAGCAGGATCTGACTGAATGGAATCATAGTAGCCACGTTTCCACTGTCGGACACAAAGTGGGCGTGCTAGTGCGTGCCAGGGCCAGTCGTGTTTCCACTGTCACTTCCGGGGCTTGATCGGACCTCGTCGGGGCTTCCTCTGGGCCCACGGCCAGGGTTTTTGGCCCGCCGAACACGTTGGTCCAAGATTCGCCTTGAATCTTGAAGGCGATCACAATCGTGTATTTATTTCATCTGTCAGTATGTCTCGTCTCTTTATACCGGACTGTCTGAGATCCATATTTAGCTCCTCATGTTATAAAAAAAAAAGCAACTCCGTTTTTTTTTTTGGGAGCTTCCTCTGTTTCTCTGAGTGAAAATATAACTGTATTGGGACAGTCACTGGAGAGAGCGCTAAAGATCCTCAGGTCGTGTTTTTGGTGGAAAGTTTGCAGAAATGATCGTTCTTTCTAAATGTGATGTGAACATACTGTCATGTGACTACAAATAAACAGAAACAGACGCGACAGAATAAGTCCTCTTTTGTGAAACAACTATTTCTGTGGGACTAATGTGCTATCTTGACACAAATTAATTAATTATGATCAATGCATCACTTATTATTGTAAAACATCGATGCTTGGGTTTTAAATCTTTAAGTAAACGTCAAAAATGCCTACAAACGGCTGCTTTTATCATGTTGGTTTTTTGCGATCTCGCTAGTTTCCAGTGATTTCTTTCTGATTAGTTTTCTTATAAAACTCCCATTTGTTGGTGAAATGATGGTTTGTGTGACGTTGTTCCAGAGAGGTGCGTTACGGGCGGCTTTTAGTGGTTCAGGGCTCGGTGCTACAGGTCCGAGGCTATTAGTCCAGCCCAGCCCGTTGAAAGCCCAGGCTCGCACTGGCCTGACAGTGGAAAAGTGGCTAGTGCCCATCATACACTACATGATTTTCTGTAAAATGTGTCAACTCAAAACTGCAGAACTGGCTCTGACTTTCTGCAACTAGACTGTACAATCAGATTGTAAGTCGGGGCATAAATCTTAGCAAAAGTCGCGTGAAGAAACTCACCACTTCAGTTGGCCGGTAGTACTTCGGATCAACCTTCACATGAATGGTTCCTGTCTCCTGACAGCGTCCCACTTCATTCTCATCCTTCCCCTCCCACCTGAGTGCGAAAACAAGAGCTTTGAACACATCTTATTTGTTTCCCAATTCAGCTGTTAGCATATGTGTTACATATTTACAATATTTATGGTGTGTTTGCGTGTTGTTTTGTGGTCTTGTACAGCCTGCCCGCGAATCAATACCAGATGTGCCAGATTACCCAGATGGGCTTAATCTGTGATAGATGAGTGTGTATGCGTGCTCTCACACAATAGTTTTGTTCACGTGTTTGAAGGCCTTCTCCACAAACTCCCGTACGCTGTGCACTTCCCCCGTCGCTATGACAAAATCGATAGGCTCCTCCTGCTGCAACATCAGCCACATTGCCTATAAGACAAACAGACACAGAGATCAACATCATCATTACCCAGCATTTTACATTTGAGAGGATGCATATGACCTTGTAAACATGTGGTGTACATGGAAAAGTTTCAAATACTCCGAAAAACAATGCAGAAAGATGGAAAGCTTATGGTCCTCTATGTTAAAATATTTAGCTTTAATGCTGTCCTGATTTGCATCTTTGTTAAAGCAAATCCATTCCATTTTAAATCTTGTTTTTTGTGTGTCAATAAGTGTGCCTTAGAAAGTTAGTATGTTCCCTGTCTGATGTAAAAATGTGCAAAATGTGTAATAAAAACACATTATGTAATTAAATGATTATATATTGACATATGAATATATTAATCATATCAAGATGCTAATTATATAATGAACTCATAAAAAGTTTCAAATACTTCAAATACTAAGACTAACCGTATCAAAACCGCTTTATTTTCTCAGGTTCATATTTGGGATCAAGCATCAAGACTTCCCCATATACACACGACACACACACTCAACACAGACACATCTGCTCTCAGTAGGATGTGCTTTTATGTGGTTACGCTCTTACACACACGCCAACACACAAGGCCGTCCCCATCCTGACGTCAACCCTAGGCCTCATGGGATATCAATTGTGGGAATAAAGCACAAAGTTCCCAAATCCATACAACCACTACACAACAGCACAAATGCACAGACTAAATCTAAATGGCGTTCTAGATGAAAGACGCAGTGCTTTTGGAGAAATAAATGTTGGGATACTTAAAACAAGAGCGCTTGCCAAGGGGTCAATGGGTGACACTCTTCTGTCTTCTTTCTCTGGCGTTAGCTCCCACTCTCTCTCATACACATTTCTGACGGCAGGGCTTCAGCATTCAGCCAGTTGGCCAGAGAATCGCCCCGTTCCCCTGACAGGACCGCGCTCTTTTCTTCCCCTCAGCTTGATGGAGGGATAAAGACCCCATCAGCACGTTTTATGCGCTGCAGTGGGAGCGCAGCTCTTGGCTGCCCAACTCATTCATATTTCACTCCTGCTGCACTCTCAAACGAGATAACAGACAGACAGACAGACAGAGAAAGCCATAAGAAGAGACACACTGAGGGAACTCACACAGAATTGTGACCGATACAGCTTTGCTAAGACTTTGGGCCGTTGTAAAATCCAATCAAACTGGTCAAGTCTGAAATATAGAAATGGCCTAAACACACACACAGACACACGGAGAGAATCCAAAATTTGCCACAGTTGAGAACATTTTTTTTTACATTATTTTATTAAAGGCACAATATGTAAGATTTTCAGATTAAAATCACCAAAAACCACCAGAACAGTGTTAGATATTTTGTTGACGTGTACTCACATTATCCCAAATGTTTCCAAAAATGTTAAATCCAGAGAAAAAAAGCAGTTTTAACCAGGACACGGACCATTCAATGACATCATACCCACGTTACCCTCGGTTTCCGTAGAAACCATGGCAACACCAAAGACGCTTTAATATATGATGATTAGACAGGTGATCAACTGTTTAGATCATTCATGGACAGAAACTAATCATTGTTCTCCAGCTCAACACAGTTAGTCTTACATATTGTGGCTTTAAGAGCAAGACATAAAGACCCCTCACACACCTGAATGGTTGCAGTGCATTGGACACATTTCAAAACGCTTAATTTTGCAGTTTTAAAAATATTCAAGTCTGTGCAAGCTATAGAAGTGTGCAGTATTTTTTAAATTAATATTATATAGGGTACAACAGGGCTAAAGGCTCCACGGGGTAAAAGTCTCCTTTGATGTTATTTTCCTCAAAGCCACTAGAGAAACTTGTGGCAGCACTTCCCAAAACATCCGCTTTTCAAGATGCTCGTGGAAATTTGTCTGATCCTTGACGCATTCGCGGGCAGCAGCGCAAAGCTGATTCTGCGCTAATGTGATCTAATTTTTTATGTTTTTAAAAATGTTGTAGATTTAAGTAGCAAATGAGAATCAATAAAATTAATGTCTATACTTTGAGACAAAGGTCTTAATGATTTTCAGTTTTGTTCAAGGTAATTAAAGCAACAGTTTTTCAATAATGGAAGAATATGTAAAAGTATGGTATTTGGGGTAAAAAGTGCATCTGCTGTCGGGGCGAAAGACACAATAATTAACATGATAATAAATAACCGGCTGACTTTAACATTTGTTGACATGATGGTTGGATTCAGATGGGAAATATCATATATTAAGTTGGGTTTCCACCTTAGAGATAATCACCATATTTATAATGATAACATAATATTTAAAAATATGATATTAATCTTATCATATAATTAAATATGATTTAATGTTACTGTAAATATATATTAAATTATTATGGGATATTCTTCAATGCTTTCAGAATCTTTACTTTCTAAAATAATTGTTTCTATTTTTTTTTATATATATTTCTATATTAACATATTTTAATGACAGCATATTTATTGAACAAAAATTAATTATTTTATTTATAAAATAAACAGAAAATAGTGCAAACTTGGCTAAAGTGATTATAAAGTGAATATATATATATATATATATATATATATATATATATATATATATATATATATATATATATATATATATATATATATATATATATATATATATATATATATATATATATATATATATATATATATATATATACATACACACACATACACACCTTAAGAAAAACATTTGCTTTTCACTACTCTCTAAGTGTAAAAAATATATATATATATATATATAAAAAAATATTCCCCCCAATGACAATTTATGAAGTAATTTTTTTAAACATACTTGTGGCAAACATCTCAAGTCACTGTCACTCACAGCTCTCAGTGTCTGTCACAAAAACATGAAGACACACGGTAATGTTCCTCATATTTTGGTTAAGGAATATTCCACATACGTGTTGTCACACAGAGCTCTGGAGAAGATAAACGTCTGACAGTACATTTTCCCCCGAGGTAAAATCTGTTAGTCGCGACAGATGTTTTCTTTAGAAGACGCATGTCACTGACATCAAGCGGGGTCAGGTTTCTTACAGCTTGACATAAACCATACAATGTTGCAACTCCTAAAAAAATTACCAGGAAAATTGGCAAGTAATTTTATTTACACAAAGGTTTTACTGATCTATGAGTGCTAATTCTGGAGTATAAACACATACACACATACAATATGTAATAATTATCATGATGGCAAACTGAGGCTACTGTGAGAAATGGAAAAAAAATGGTCAAAGGTCAAGATATAGCTTTCTATCTTCACCAATAAAGCGTCTAAATGATGAAACCTACAGGTAACAGAGGTGAAAGTGTGTGAGAGAAAACAAGAGAGACAAACAGCATGAAACAGAGGGGTCAAGCGAAAGGAGGAAATGGCCTGCACAATTCTCTGATCATATTTTAGTCATAACAAACAGCATTCTCTGCTCTCTGTTTCTCACAAACACACACACTGACGGCAAAGTGAAGCGCTGTAACAGATTCATCAATGTGATCTTCTCCGCCGTTAGGTTTGCTTTTACAGGCATTACTATTTGGCAACTTTTTGGGTTTGTCAGCAAAGACTTTTGGGAAATGTGAGGTGGTTTAGCACCACTGTAAATGTATCCAACAGGAAAAATATTCGGAACTGAAACCGGCTGGTGCTGTATCTGTCTTAACATCCCTTGCTTTCCGTCCTCTTCTCTCCATTCCTCCCTCACGCCTCTCTCCAAGGATCATTAGCGCTGTGAGAGACAGCTGAGAGGCCTGCAGCACAACTCCCTTCCCCTTCCTTTCCTGTTCACACACACTCTCTCCTGGTGTTTGGGAGGAGTTTGGACACACTGAGGCTCTCTGGGTATTCCAGCAGAAAATGTGCAAACTTTGTGCACAAAAAAGAAAAAGATGCGTTGTCTACATGGTTTAGCACCTCATTATACAGTATATTGTACTTTTGTCTCACAATATCATATTCCTAGGTATCTGCTAGGTAATAACTTGGGTTTTATTTTGGTTCCTAGATGACCGTGCCTTCTCGGTCGCGGCCCACGCTTCCCCATATTAGAGTCTCTCCAACTACTGATGCTTTAAATCCCATTTAAAAGAACAGTTTAACCAATAATTAAAATATTGTTCGTATTTACTCTGTTTGATTAAACTGATTTGATTGATCCCCTTGATCTTAATGTATTTGGTGAATATACAAAAAATTGCTTTATAAATAAATGTGACTTAATCTGACTAGAAAAATTCAACAAATTTATAGACAAACAGAAAATAAATTCTGCCATTATTTACTGCCCTCATGTCGTTCTAAACCTGTATTATTGTTTTTCTTATGTGGAAAACAATAAAAAACACTCTGAAGAATGTTTAAACTGTTTCTGCCCATATGCTAAAAGTCAATGGGGTCCAAAACAAATTGACTCGAACTGACTTTTATTGTATGGAGTGTACAGTCAGATGATCTTTGTCTGTGTGTCAGTAAATCAAACCAGTGACTAAACGCTCAACTTCACATTGTTTCTCTTAGTAGGATGAAAGTAATCTGTCATTTAAACTGTGATTAAATTATATATAGAAAGCGATTAAAGAACACTCCTATGGAAGCCCGTTTCCGCCACTGAATAAAAAAATAAAAAGAGTAATTGCGAAGTCAGAATTCTGACTTTTTTTCTCACAATTCATGTTATAAAGTCACAATTCTGAGATATAAACTCGCAATTGCGTGATATAAAGCCTTTTTTTCTCACTCAGAATTGTGACTTTATAACATGAATTGTGAGAAAAAAAGTCAGAATTCTGACTTCGCAATTACTCTTTATATTTTTTTATTTAGTGGCGGAAAAGGGATTCCATACGCTCCTCTTGCAATCACTGGAGCTGTCAATCAAACAGCGCGAGTTTATCAGTGACTGAGTTCTGGACTCGCGCCAAAACTCCCATAATAATCAATAAATCTCTTATTTACATTGTGTTTGCACTGTTAGTTATGATGAAAGCATTCGTTAGTGTGCAGAAATCAAGTTGTAATGACGAGATCACTGCATTCATGCGCTCAACATGTCTGTGATCGGCTACAATGATCATCACTGCAACCCTTCATGCCACGATCTGAATATAATGCTATAATCAACACTTTCACGATTAGTTAAGCTTGAGAGCTGTGATAGTAAAAACGTACTAAAAGTTTTCCACATGTAATACTAGCTATTTCATATGCAAAGATGTCAGCCAATCACAGCAGTGGGTGTTTACACTGAAGTCTCACATCAGCCAATCACTGCAGTGGGCGTCTACACTGAAGTCTCACAGCAGCCAATCACAGCAGTGGGCGTTTACACTGAAGTCTCACATCAGCCAATCACAGCAGTGGGCGTCTACACTGAAGTCTCACAGCAGCCAATCACAGCAGTGGGCGTCTACACTGAAGTCTCACAGCAGCCAATCACAGAAGTGAGCGTTTACACTGAAGTCTCACAGCAGCCAATCACAGCAGTGAGCGTTTACACTGAAGTCTTACAGCAGCCAATCACAGCAGTGGGCGTCTACACTGAAATCTCACAGCAGTGGGCGTTTACACTGAAGTCTCACAGCAGCCAATCACAGCAGTGGGCGTTTACACTGAAGTCTCACAGCAGCCAATCACAGCAGTGGGCGTTTACACTGAAGCCTCACAGCAGCCAATCACAGCAGTGGGCGTTTACACTGTAGTCTCACAGCAGCCAATCACAGCAGTGGGCGTCTACACTGAAATCTCACAGCAGCCAATCACAGCAGTGGGCGTTTACACTGAAGTCTCATAGCAGCCAATCACAGCAGTGGGCATTTACACTGAAGTCTCATAGCAGCCAATCACAGCAGTGAGCGTTTTACACTGAAGTCTCACAGCAGCCAATCACAGTAGTGGGCGTTTACACTGAAGTCTCTTAGCAGCCAATCACAGCAGTGGGCGTTTACACTGAAGTCTCACAGCAGCCAATCACAGCAGTGGGCGTTTACACTGAAGACTCACAGCAGCCAATCACAGCAGTGGGCGTTTACACTGAAGACTCACAGCAGACACGCCCCTTCAAACAGAGCGCTCAAATCAGAGGCTAAAATCAGCTAAAATGCATTTTATCTCTAAATTATTTACATACATTTTTGATGTAAAAATCATACCACACCATAGGAAACATTATAAAACAATGAGGTTCATGACCCCTTTACCATCGGCCTAACGCAAAAATCACTATCTGATCCAGGACCTGTGCGTAGATCGGTAAACACACACATACATCTGTTTAACGGATTACTCTAAAGGTTCACAGAGGTAGAGCAGAATGTGAGGTTCAAGGGCAGTTTCCTTCTCCAGTGGATCAGGCCAACTCCAAGCTTTCCAAAAATGACATGTTTTGAATCTGTGTCAGTGTTCCTCCTGCCATCCGTCCATGCAAGCAAACATAAACTTGGAAGAGAGTGACGAGAGTTTAAAAAAAGGTGAAAGAGAAAACAAAGGATTAACTGTGATGACATCCTCTTCTCGGCTTCAATGCCTCTTTTGTTTTTATGCATCTGGGCGTGTGTGACTATATTCCCCCGCAGGCAATTCAGAATGAAGTATCTTGAAATATTCAAATCATCTTAAGTTCTGGAATGGTACATTATGACAGTTTATGCAATCGATGGTCATGTGACTGTATGCGTCCAATCATAATTTTCAAACAAATTTACATTAACTGGGCTAATTTCCTAAGAGGAAATGTGATCAACGTTTATCCATGTGCACTACCAGTCAAGAGTATGGACACACCTACTCATTCTTTAATATAACTCTTTTTCCACATTTTTATCAAAACTATGATATAGCATGAATCAAAGTATGGTAAAATAAATTATAATGTTAATCTTCAAAGTAGCCATTCTCTGGTCTAGATCAAATGTCATGTATTTAATAAATGTGTTGTTTTGTGAAGAAATTCATAGGCATAATTTATATTAAAACTAAGCCTTTAGATTTAATAATTAAGACCATCAGAAACAAATGTAGTCCAAAACTGTAAAGAAGTATGACTGATATACATTATTTACACATACTCTTAATAAATAAAAAATTGTAAAAACGTAAATGTAAAAGTTAAAAAGTAAAAAGGTAACTAAAACATTAAAATAATATACACAATGCAAAGTTAAGTAAAAAGTGAAATACAAAGTAAAAATGTTAAATAAAGTATAAATCGAGGTAAAAAATAAAATATGAAAACATTTTTACTATATAAATGAATTATTTATAGGGCAAATTAAAACAACTTGCTTTAAAAAAAAAAAAAAAAAAAAAAAAAAAAAAAGAAATTCATAGGCATAATTAATATTAGAACCAAGCCTTAGATCTAATAATTAAGATCATGAAAAACAAATGTAGTCCAAAACTGCAAAGTAGTATGATTGATATACATTGAAAAAAATCAAATACACAGATTTTTACTGCTTATTACTGATTTTTAATTGCCTAATTAAAATGAGCAAAAGCAACAATTGCTATACATTTTGTCCTAACTCAATTTGATTGTGTTCAATCCACTTAAATATTGTCAAATTGAAGTTTACTGAGATTACATGAATGATTTGTGTTGCATTAACTGAAACTGGGAGGGCTTGTTAGTTCCCAGCATGCTTTGCATATGGCATAGTAAATGTTGTTATTTTATATGTAAAAGTGTTATTTTATGTATTTTTGAGCAAGATGAGAAAGGATAAACACTTGATTGTGTTTTTAATATTCAATTATGTTGGAATTATTAGAACAATTTAAATTACAGTGGGTTACCACTGTGGAGAAGAGTGGAGCAAAACAACTAAAACAACTAATGTCATAACGGCTTTGCTGAAGGAGCTTATAATGCTTAGCATTTAAGATGCTAATGTGTGCTATTGCTAGCTAAAAGTTTGTCAACTAGCTAGTGCAGTACTATAATTCAGTTGTGTAACATTAAAATATATGAAATTGAAGTGGATGAATAAATATATGAAATTGAATGCCTAAATCATGTCAGGGAGCCAGATTTTAAATGACTTCATTCCATGATGTGGGAGTTACATGAACAAATTATGTTTGTTTAACTTAATTGATTCATGTGGGACCGATATACACAAAATCAAACACACTTTTTTTTTCAGTGTATAAAATGTACACATACTGTAAATATATTCAAAATTGTATCAGAAAAATGAAACAAAGACAAAAGGTAAATAAAAGGTTAAAATAAAAGTATAGTAAAAAGTGAAATACAAAGTACAACATTTAAATAAAGTATAAACCGAGGTAAAAAAAAAAAAAAAAAATTAAATAAAACTTTGAGAATATAAAATGTAAACATTAAATATGAATTAACTTTTTTTTTTTTTTAAAGAAGAAAGAAATTCGTAGTAGGGCTGGACGATACGACCTAAAATCAAAACCTCGATTAATTGAACACTTTACCTCGATTACGATTAATGAACGATTTTTTTGTTTGTTTGTCCTGTAAACATGCCTGACTATTAAAGGTGTGATATTTCTTTTTTAAATAAATGAGCACCGTGAGAGTACAGTTATTTAAATGCATTAATGAGAGTGAATTGGTTCTGAATTTTTGTTTTTTTTTGATTAATCGTCCAGCCCTAATTCATAGGCATAATTTATATTAGAACTAAGCTTTTTATTTTAAAAAGTTAAAATAAAAGTAAAGTAAAAAGTGAAATACAAAGTACAAAAGGTATATAAAGTATAAACCAAGAAAATTCATTTTATTAACTTAATGAACTAACATTTTATTAACTTAATTATTAATTATTTATAGGACGAAAATTGAAACACTTTTTAAAACACATTCCTCTCATTGACAATATAACCTTTTGGCTATTTCCATTAGTTTTTAGTTTGTTACTCTGTGATAAACAAACCCTCAGTCCTCTCTGCAACACTGAATCCAATTCAACCAAACACACATTTACGATTGCAACACAAAAAAGGTTAAGAAAAAAGGAAGAAAGAAAAAGTGCGCACACACTCTTGCTCGCTTTATGGCATGTGAAGAATTCCTCACATAAGAACTGTACGAGTCTTTCAGGTAGATCTAGCACATAATAATACAACTATTCATAACTATCCACTGGGAAGGACACACATACACACACACTGATTCTATAGCTCCAGGAGTCATTGGTTTAAAAGGGTGCCTGTTTTTAAAAAGCCTATTTTTATTTTTGGAGCTGCTGAAAGTTTAAATACTCCCCTCGACCCACCACAACACACACACAGACACAGTGTTTTTTGTGTGGAGCACAGAAGTACTCTGTTTAAGGCAGGTGGTTTGAATTAGGCAGAGACAGGCTGTCATACGGTGACACTTGCTCACACACACATACACTGAACGAGAAAGAGAGAGAGTGTGAAAGAGCAGACAAAGAGAGAAAGTTAGCACTGACCACTAAGTGACTGAGAGTGAGGTAGACGATGAGAGTTTTTGACTGCGGATCACCTGGTTACTTCGTTAATGCCGTTTTAAAATGGACTTTTCCACACAGCTCACATTACTTGCGCTGGCCGATACAACACGCACAACACTGATTCACCTTTACACACACACGACAAAAACATGGCAGATCATCTGGTGCATTAGTGCACCTCCTTCAACCCAATTTTCATGAATTTAAATAATGCAAAATTTCAATATCAAGAAAACAATCGAAGAATAAAGCAGTGTGTTCAAGAGAAACAAATGACAGGAACACTTTAGTATGGGGAACACATTAACTATGTCTTTTGCCTCAATCATCTCCTAATTTACTGCTTATTAATAGTTAGTAAGGTAGTTTTTGTAGTGTTTATGTATTGGGTTTGATTAAGGGATGTAGAATAAGGTCATGCAGAATAAGGCATTAATATGTGCTTTATAAGTACTAATAAACAGACAATATCCTAGTAATATGCACGCTAATAAGCAACTAGTTAATAGCGAGAATTAAACCCTAAAATAAAGTGTTAACAAAATGGCCACTGGGAAAGCAACATGACGGTTTGAAGCAGTCACATGACGTATTTGATGTAAATCTAGGGATTTATTAAGCAAATGTTTTCCATTGTAATTTATAAGTATGTCTTACTGAATAAAAATAAATAAATTATCTGTTTTATTTTATTTGCATCTTGGTGTTTCTATTCAGGTTGTTTTATGCAATACCCCAAATTTGGATGATAATATATGGATGGAAACCCAGCTTAACAACACTATAAAAATGTGTACTTTAGTTAATAATTATTATTATATTTAACATTTGCTCCTTTTATTGTTGGCATTTTTATTTTTATTTTTGTTAGCAGTTTTATTTTTACCATTTTTATTATTATTTTTATAGTAAATATTAACTTTAGTTAATAATTATTATTATATTTAAAATGTTCTCCTTTTATTGTTAGCATTTTTACTATTATATTTATATTAAACATTTGTATACATTTTATTTTATATTTGACATCCTTTCAAACCTGCTTCTTAATGAATTCATTTAAATTAATGTAGTTACTATTATTATTATTATTATTATTATTATATTTAGCTTTTTTTAAACATTTTTATTTTATAATAAAAATTATTTTTATAAATCGATTTAATAAAATGTATACATAAATTGAAAATGCACGTTGGGAATCACTGTCCCACAGATTTAAGTGGTAGCATTTTTTATTTTTTTACATCATTTTTATGTTAACACTTTATTTTAGGGCTATTAACTAGTTGCTTATTAGCATGCATATTACTAGGATATTGGCTGTTTATTAGTACTTACAAAGCACATATTAATGCCTTATTCTACATCCCTTAATCAAACCCAATACCTAAACTTAAAAACTACCTTACTAACTATTAATAAACAAACTATTAATAAGTTAGGAGTTAATTGAGCCAAAAGCTGTAGTTAATAGTGAAAATTGCACATTTTTTATTTTATATTTAAAAAAAAAAATTCTAAATTATATTTCATATTTAGCATCTTTCCTAATACCTGCTAAAGCACTTCGGGAATCTGCACTTTATAAATTTGAGTGGTACCGTTCTCACTACCACTGACTGTAGATCGACATATCGATCAAGAAAATGACTGACCAGTAGAGACAGGAAGAAACTATAATCTAATCTGATGGAAGATAAAAAACAGTTACAGATGCAGTTTACTGACTGGAACTCATGCATTCAGACAGTGAAACGTACGTGTGTGTGTGTGTGTGTGTGTGTGTGTGTGTGTGTGTGTGAGAGAGAGAAAGAGAAAGAGAAAGAGAAAGAGAAAGAGAAAGAGAGAGCAGTCAAGATGGTTATCAGGGCCGTTTAGCCCCTCGTTGAGAGCAGATTGGTTACAAATTGGAAAATGAGGAACAGGTGTGTGAGCGGGGACACACACTCCCATACACATCCATTAGCAGAGCACACAACTTCTGTGACCGCAGAAATTCTGCAAGCGGGAAAACAGAAGAGTTCAACATTGCCTTCTATAAATGTTCGCAATAAACACAGATGCGGCGGCACGCACACACTCGCTCACACACACGTCCTCTCTCTGTTCTTCTGCTGTCTGTTTCACAGGTGGCTTCATTTTGTGTGGTCATATAAAAGTGAAAGGTCAAGCTGTAACACTGTCGGGAATTTTCTCACACATTAAGACTCTTTTAATTGTATTTGTGTGTGTGTGTGTGTGTGTGTGTGAGACGGATTGAATGAACATTTATGTGGCCGAGACCTCTGCCCAATGAAAGCTGTGTGTGCGAGAATGTGTGTAAGACAGAGCGATGACAGTTGTATTTGTGGAGGCATGCTGTGCTGGCGAATCTTACGGCTGATGCTTTCCCCAGGTGAGTTTTTACTGCCTGGAGTACAATGAACAAAGAGAGGTGTGTGTGTGTGTGAATCTGCCATTTTCCTGCCTGTCTTAGTGCCATCACAAAGACAGACAGACAGAAGGATCTGCCTTCACAGAAATATCAGTCCTGGAGCAGAGACGTCTCTAACCATGAAAATATATCAAAACAGAGAAAGAACAGAAAATATAAGGTCAGAGTTAGGGATAGGTCAGGAGGGTCAACTAGTCAATTAATGAGGAAGACAAGATTTCTTAAACTTTTTTCCCCTCATTTTATTGTATTTGCTGCTTTTCCCAGAGAAAAGTTTATCGTGTTGCACTTTAGTGTGAGCAACATAAGAAAACCGCTGCTCTGCTAAATTCAAATCAGCCACTGAAACACAAATTTACCATACCAACATCAAATTTCAGGACAAATTCATTTTTAGAGGTTTTATTTTACACATATCTAATCAGAATGCTCTATAACTTTTTATATGATGCCTATATGTATGATGCAAGGTACTTTTGTAATCCATTATACGTTTTCCAAAATATTATGATACATTATAGTACTTAATCATACACCTTACATAGGCTAAACGCCTTATAACATGTGACTTAAGATCAAATTTGAATGCATTAAATTCATTACAAGTATAACCAGGAATAGATAAGTACTATAATGTATTGTAAAATTATGTACAGATTACGAATGCGTCATAATTATAATATTATCATGATACGTTATACTTCATTGAATGTTACCAAATTGATATGCTAAAATGGTTAAGCTGACTGGAATATTAAAATGCATCACAGACACTTTTACTGAAGGAAAAAAGCAATACAGTAAGGAAAGATTGTATGTCTATGTGCACATTTTGCTAAATTTTTTGTCATTTTCGCCTTAAAAGATAAAACTACCACCTATCTAGTGCTATCAGTCGAGCTAGATCCAGTCCAACTAATCTGATGGTGTGATGAATCCAGAAGATGAAAATATTAACCTTGATAACTGTACGGATGCTTAGTTTGTATAAAGAATCGGTGAATTCGCAAGCTGGCACATGTCTATATCAGGAGAAATGAATGCACCGCGGTGAGTGTGTGGCTATTAAACTCTGTAATCTTTCTAAAAGGTGCAACCTGTTCATCTAAACATTCATACACGCATTATAATCATCTCACTTTACCAACAATCATGCTTAAGCAAACATCGGCACACATCCACAAGACCAAACCTATAATCTGCAGATTAGCAGTGATATTCACAGCACAAAAGAAGCCCTGTAAAGGAAGTGAGAGAAGGAAAGAATGAAAGGTGTTGGTTTCAGGTGTTTACAGCAGATTTATGCAGGTAGAGAGGCACTCATAAAAGAGGCCGCACCATGTCACCAACCATTCTTCACCTATGGTTTTGTCTGAAGAATAAGGAAGAGAGGCGGTGTTGTGCGCTTGGCCTGAGGTGCTGGCAGCGGTGGAGGCATGCACAGAATGTGCTGTTTTGATAACTGTTAAAGATCAGCGTCGGCCACAACCTCGGATACCTGTTTGTTTAATTCGGCTTTAATATCTGCAGCGGTTCTTTAATAGATCTGATTTCATTGGAGGAGGTTGGGTGGAGTTAAGACACCTGATCTGGGATGGTTTAACCTCTTGTCAGTCTATTTCAAATACACAGCTTAAAACCTAATTAAAACCTTATTAGACTGAAAAAAAAGGGACAAGTAAAATAAGGTGCGCACACACACACACACACACACACACGGCTGCTTCTCTGGACTCCTGCAGACTCCAGTGAAATCGGAGAACTAAAAAGAAACAAAACAAACTATAAGAAGGAGCTCTTCTCTGGAGGTGTTTTCGTAAAAAATATACTGACAATTCCCAGGGTCACCCAGACCACCTCTGAGATCGTCACGTGTGTATTAAAATGCGTTTGAGAGTGAAATTTGTGGTGTGTTTATGTGAACGTAGCGGCTAGTATGTGTGTGTGTGGATTACAAGGAACATATTTCACTCGAATTTGTCAGATTCAGCATTTTTAAAAAGCATTTTCAACAATTATGGCAGACTGATGAAATGTGTGTGTGTGTGTGTGTGATGGCATCTAACCATTTAAACAAAATGGACATCAAAGAGAATCAGCTGTTAACCATTAGCACAGATAATCATCAGTGTCAAACACGCCGGCTGCGTCCTTCGGAGGACACATTTCAAGGTAGGAAGGCATCAAGGCACGTCCGAATCCAATGTTAGCTTCACTTCCTGTCTCCTGAGATACCTTCATCTGATCGAGTTTTGAAGGCAGCATAAATGTATCCTTCACTGCCTTTGAGATCCCACAATCCTAAGCGTTCTATTCTGTGAAAGTTAGAAAAAAAGATGCCGTCCGAAAGTTGCGTTCGCTGTTCAGTTTGTGTGTAAACGTACATTTTTGACCAACATTTTCCACTTCTGATGTCATTTCTAGCGAGAAACTACTAATGTAGTAAATAAATATTTGTTTAATTCTCACCAAAGCTCTCTCTATTTTGCTGTAGATCATTAAACTGTTACACTGCCTTAGAAGTCTGTTTCGTGAGGTGCCTTCATGCACAAACGCTGCCTTACAAGTCATTGTCTGATAAGGCAGCGAGACAACAAGTCAGCTGCCTAGGTTTTCGGACGCAGCCGCCGTTTCACAAAACACCAAGGTAATTACTCAATTTGTGTGTGATGAGAATAAACTGAAAAACACATAAAAACCAGCGCAGATACAATAGCTGATTTGTTTTTTATATTGTGGCAGAAAACTAAAATAATGTAAATTTTTCCATTCACACTGTGAAATAAAACCAGGCATCAAAAACCTTTTAATGTGAAGTAGAAAAGATAGAAAATACGTCTCTAAAAACAGAGTATTATCTGCTTCCAGTATCAATACATAATTAAAAATATAATAATAACGGTTCATTATTGTATTGATATTGTAAACAAAGTACGAGTACGAGTATTCTCATAAGAGCAGTCTTAAATGAGTTAAATAACGTCTTAAAGGTGCAGTGTGTAATTTTTATGAGGATCTACTGACAATGCAATATAATATGCATAACTATGTTACATAATGAACCGTTATGTTTTTATTACCTTAGAATGAGCCGTTTCTATCTACATACACCGTGGGTCTCCTTACAGTGAAGTCGCCATTTTGCGCCGCCATGTTTCTACAGTAGCCCTAAACGGACAAACTTCTCTACAGAGCGCTAGTCACTCTCTGCTGTCTCAGACGACGACATCTTTGTCCTGTGTCAGCCACCGTAGCTTCTCTATGTGCTTTGAAAGGGAGGGGTGAGCGGCGGGCATTTGCAATTCACAACCTCACCACTAGATGCCGCAAAAATGTACACACTGCACCTTTAAATGAACTGATGTTGTGAGAAAATGAGATGCACGTGACAGCGCGTCAGACCCGCGTCATGTTCGGCAGCGCCAGGTCTTAAAGTGACAGCAGCCTAATAAACCAGTCGCTGTGATGTCTGTCACTAATTTTGATCAAAGAACAAAAGGAACAGAGAAAATTGTAGCTTTAATACGAATTAATCTATATTTAATTTATTATTTATGCAGTGCAGACTGTTTGATAACTTTATTCAATTTCTGTATTGATTAGGGCACAAGTAAATATGACACAAAGATTGTTTTAAGTTCACTTAAATTAAAGTTATTTTTTAAAGCCTAATAAAATGTTAAAATTGATACCTTTCAATTATAGTGTAATGTTTAAAAAAAGCTTTTTCATAGAGACATCAATATCTGTATTAGTATCAGAGATACTGGTCTTCATTCATAAAAAGATGCCATTAAACAAATATTTAAAATATACTGTCTTTAAGTTGTTTCTACATTAATTTGGAGATTAATCGATTGACAGCACTACAGTAATACGTATACATTGTGCTTCCTTAATACCCGTTTGAATCTGAATGTATGTGAACTATGAGGTTGTGTGTTAGGAATGCTGGGTAAAATTTGAGACTCCACTTTTATATCACTGTTAGTCATGGAAAGCTGGGATTCAGTTATTCTATATTCCCCACGTGTGCGTATGTGGATGTGTATCTCAGAAGCTCATGTACGCCTAATAAAACTCGATATTCGTTTCTCTTTTTTTAGATAGCAATGTAAACGTAATGATTTTATCATTTCTGAAGTCAACAGGTAATACCACAAGACTGCCAAAAATGAACAAGCTACTTCTGATTTATAATAAAGGATTTAAATCTAGTTAAAATTACAATTTGTAAAGAGAGGAAGTTTGGTCACAGCACTGAAAGTCCGTTCAAAGTCACATTCCTGCCTTGGAAAACCTCCATCCCAACAATCTGAACTACCAGCACATACACAAACACACACACCTATTCACCTAGTGAGATACACATACAATGAAACATCCAACCTCATGAATGTACAGCGGCACACACGTGTGCACAAACGCACAGTCTTCAGTTATATAGTTTAGTCTTCAGGAATATATGAAGTTATAATGAAATACATTTTTTTCATAATGGATTTGAAGGCCCTGAAATCAGAATCATATGTTGCAATTTCAGCGAGACAGACCATGATATGTTCAACCTGTAGGGAGGTGTGTGTGAGTCAGGAGTCAGACAGTGTGTGTGTGTGTGTGTGTGTGTGTGAAATGCCAGACTGTACACATAGTAGTTATAGATCACAAGCGTGATGGTGTGTGTGATTCTTCAACACCTGTACTGCATAAATTCTGAGCTACGGCAACAGTACAAAACAATTCTAATAACAGAGAGTGAGAGTCAGCTACTGTAAAGATCATAACAAGATCCAGCTGTGTGTGTGTGTGTGTGTGCGTGTGCGCGTGTAGCATGTTCAGGCTTCCTGCACACCCCATGGTTTGTGTGATCAGGTTTTAATTGTGTTTGGCTGAGTGAGACTGAAATGAGGCAAATGGCTTTTTGATTAAACATTGCACAAAAAAAAGTCGTTATGGAGAAACTTATGATGATAATAATAACAAACATGAAGTCGAGACGCAATAAATCCACAAAACACATGGATTTTGTGCAATAAAAAAAGCCCAAATCGTATGTATGCAAACAATGGTGACAATTAAATATTTAAACTTTCTGAAAAAATATCACAAGACAGAACGGTGAGAGAAGGGTAAGATGTGTCAAGGGATATCACTCTCTTAACTTTTGTGTCATGTGATCACATTTAAGAAGTGGCAATCATATACAGCTGTAAGAAAACTGCTTTTTGCAAAGAAAATATTCTACATGGCCATCAAAAATGATGGTAATACTTTCTAATACCATGCTTATAATGAATTATAGCCCCATTTATACTTATTTATAATTAAGTATTACTATTTCATAAACATATTGACTCATAAAGACTCACTTATGACTTATGAACTTTATAATTACTTATAAGTTATGCATTTGCTTATTCAATGCACATGCTCATAATCCATTAAACTCTGATTTATAAGTATTAATTAGTCAGTCGTTTGGTTCCATGAATGTATTTATAAAGATGCAACCTGCATTGCTATAATGTTATTATATAGTTACAATGACTGTTTAGTTATTCAGATTTATTTCTGTCAAATAAGTGAATATATTGTTATTAATAGCCGTGTTGCGTTCTTATAAATACTTATTGTGAGTAATAAAACAGTTACTAACCTCTATAAATGCATCAGTGAAAACATAGGATGCTATTTTCCTAAAGCAAATGTTAAGAAATCATGAAGATGTGCTCATTATACATTTTAAGTTGTATATTTGTAAATGTAACTAATGAAAAACTAAAGTTCATAGAAAGTGTTACCATAATGATTAGTCAATGCAAATGTATTCAGGTCTAAACATGTATATCACACATTTTGGGGAATTAAAATAGGGGCAGAAAAATTTTTTGTAAATGTTTTCATTAACAATTAGCCATAAAATACAAAAAAAAAACAAAAAACTTTTTTCTCCCTTTTTGGTAGCTGTGGGGTAAAGTGTGTCAGATGCCAGGGACTCAAGTAATAATGCTGGAAATGCTATTATTAATATCACAAACGTTATTAAAAATATAGAAAATTGTTTCACAACATTGAAATATTCACAATGTTTTAATAAAAAATTGAATCATATAAACATCTCTTTTTTATCTCTACATTTCCCTCATGACATGACACAGCTTACCCCTAACAAGGTCAGGTTGTGTGACTGAAATTATATTTCTATGGCCCCAATGTTATAGGCTTTCTTCAAAGCAGACAGGGCATCTAGATAATACATTTACGCAAACACTCACACTCTTGTTCTAAATTACCTCTCCTCCTCCTCCTAAAAGCCAGCACTTCCTGTAGAGACAGGAAGCACTCACTCAGTTAAGCAGTCAGTCTCTACTGATTTCCTGAGATTTAAACAGAGGAACCATTCAGGTCCTTTACGCAAATGTTAGCATTCTCTCACTCCTTCTATCACACACACACACACACACACTCACACAATAATGAAGTGTATTGGCATGACAACACTCCTGTCAAACAGTGATTCAATAACTACTTTATCTTTATCAGGAAAGGGACATATTAGTCAACAAACCCACAGAAAAAAACAGCATGCTATTTCCCTCACATCATATCTGATAATGTCCAGACTACGTATGTGTATGAGAGTATTCATATTGCATGAACCTATTTTTTGGCAGTTCAAATATAACATGATATGATGTTAAATCAGTACAGCAGAGATAATGAGGGAGAAATAGAGTGTGGCTGACTGTAAACCTATCCAAAACACTATTAAAATGTTTTATTGTGCAATAAAATAGAGGTTCTTTAACCTTCTCTGTGTGTGAATTTACCAGTAATCGAAGATCCTGCCACCCACCGAAGCGTACACACACGCCCCCGCACCCACCGGTCAGGTTTAATGGGCAGAGCAGTGTTTGACCTTTCACCCCTAAACCCTAAAGCAGAAACTTTGACCATTAAACAGTCCCTCCAAGCCTATTATCCAATCAAACGCATCAGCGCGCACATCTGGATACTGCATGAGTGTGTAACGTAAGAGTGCAGAGATGATTAATGCTGGGGGTGCATGGCAGACTGCAGTGTCATTAAGATGTTTAAACGTGACATGACAAAGTGCTCTAGACCCAGACCCATCAGAACTACTGTGTGTGCATGAAAAAAAGAGAATGTATAAAATTATACAAAGAGAAGACAAAAAAGAGAAGACAGACAGGTAGATAGAACTATAGAAAGAATGACAGAACGATAGATAGAATGATAGAAAGAACGATAGATAGAACAACAGACAGAACGATGGATGGATATAGATAGAAAGACTGATGGATGATGGATGGATGGATAGAGAGACGGAGAGATGATGGATGGATGGATGGATGAAAAGACTGATACCTTCGACGATGGATGAATGGATGGATTCGAAGATAGATAGATGGATGGATGGAACGTACGATAGATAGATAGATAGATAGATAGATAGATAGATAGATAGATAGATAGATAGATAGATAGATAGATAGATAGATAGATAGATAGATAGACAGACAGACTGATAGATTTGACGATGGATGAATGGATGGATTTGTAGATGGATAGATAGATTTGGCGAAAGATGTAAGGATAGATATAGATAGATAGACAGATAGATATATACAGACAAAAAGACAGAAAGACAGATAAACTAGACACACAGAGGATATAGATATAGGACAGAGAAATAGATAGACAGACAGATGTGCAGAAGTGTGTGTGTGTGGAGCTCAGAGTGGGTCCTGTTTCTCTGGGTAGAGGCGTATTTGTTATTTCTATTATTTAACACAAATGTAAAAGGCAAGAGACAAACAGTGGTGCACCTGTGAAATGTGGCCCCAGGGAAACACATGGCTCTTCAACTATTTCCTGGCCCTGAGGGAGGGGCAAAGCAGAACCAGATGAGGAGGTGACTGGATCGGCCAGGGCAGATCGGGTTGGATATGGACGCACGTCTGTGAACGTGTGTTTGTGTGTAAGCACATATAGGAAAGGCTATTGTGTTCACTTCCCAAGCAATTCCACAAAGAACCCAGACATGCAACAAACTCCTAACAATCCATACGCACACGCAGAGGTGATGAAAGATGACGGGGTACTGAAAGCATCATTTAAAACATGTCAGTTAAGTGTGTGAGATGCTCCATTAGATACAGCAGGTGAAAAGGTAAGAAAACTCATTAAGTCACTTATCACCTCCTTACGTACACACACGGGCCGTCAAAGGATGGCCAGTTGCATTAGCCTGTAGTCACCGAAGGGATGCTTTTGAATTCTCCAGGCGGGCACACTGACAGACATAGAGCAGGGCACGATATTACCCACATGTCTAAACACTGGCGCACACAAACACGTTTACCTATACGGCACTATAGTTTGATGGCCGCCTGTGTCCGTCACACCATCAGATTTTTAGATAAATAGGTAACGTGGTCACGTATTGCTATGGAAACTCTATTCTTCGCTAAAGCCAGTGCCTGTCATCACAAAGATTACCACAGCTGACTGATGACCCAACAGCAGACTGTAAATGTGGACAGCACACACACACTCTCAAAGGAGAAAGTTGAGCTCTCCTGTTTCACTGAGTGTGGGTTGATCGGCAGGAGCTACTACAGGATTTATTACATTCTACATTTGTTCACCAGATTATAGAAATCACACACAGTTTTGGGTGATACACACACAAAAATTGTGTTTTTAGTATTTCTTTCTGTTGGGTAAAGAAAAATAGAGAAGCAATAATGTAACGTAATGTAATATAAAATTTGTGAATAAAAGAATTAATAAATATAATATTACTATGAATAATATGTGTTCAAAAATACAGTAAAACCTGTATATTGTTAAATATTTTTTATCATTTAAAAAAACTGTTTTCTATTTAAATATATTTTAAAATGTAATTTATTCCTGTGATGGCAAAGCTGAATTTTACTTCAGTGTCACATGATCCTCCCGAAATCATGAATTGCTGCTCAAGAAACATTTCTTATTTATTATCAATGTTGAAAACAGTTGTGCTGCTGAATGTTTTTGTGGAAACTGTAATAAATTTGTTTCATGATTATTTAATGAATACAAATTCTGAAAGAACAGCATTTATTTTAAATAGAACTTTTTGTAACATTAAAGAAGTCTGTTACTTTTGGTCAATTTAAAGGCACAATATGTAAGATTTTCAGATTAAAATATCCAAAAACCACTAGAACAATGTTCTATATTTTGTTGACTTGTGTACTTATATGTTTCCAAGAATGTTTAAAATCCAGAGAAATAAGCAGTTTTAACCAGCACACGGACCGTTCAATGACATCATACCTGCGTTACCCTCGGTTTCCGGAAACAGCATTATAACATAACTCTCAATGTTATACTCACTCTTCTTCCGCTCATGTGTGTGTGTGGGAACGCAGCGCTGCTTTATTATATTACACACATTTGAGTGTGTTGAGAGTTATGTTATAATGCTACTCTGTGTGTTCACTCGGCGCTACTATGAGACACTTGTTCACACTGAGATCGATATTAGGCATGGTAAAACATGGTACTCGCGGTAAATCAAGAACACCAGATTTAAACAATAAGACTAACTGTGTTGAGCTGGAGAACAATGATTAGTTTCTGTCCATGAATGATGCAAACAGTTGCTCACCTGTCTAATAAAACACATCATATATTAAAGCGGCTTTGGTGTTGCCATGGTTTCTACGGAAACTGAGGGAAACGCAGGTATGATGTCATTAAACGGTCCGTGTCCTGGTTAAAACTGCTTATTTCCAACATTCTTGGAAACATTTGGGATAATGTAAGTACACAAGTCAACAAAATATAGAACATTATTCTAGTGGTTTTTGGATATTTTAATAGAAAAATATTACATATTGTGTCTTTAACGAAGAAAAAAAAAGTTGTAAATAAATACAGTCTCATCCTACTTTCAAAAAATAGTGTGCAGTATACAGTATTTATAGGCGGTAAGCAGAACACTTATCTTCTATTCTCAACAGACAGATCAAGAGCACAGGACACACACACACTATGTTCCTTCAGTGTTTCCAGAATAATGTGTTACAGTGGTACTCTGTTCTCTGCACACACAGGCCATTTGGCAAACGGTCTCTTTCTCTTGACCACAGACTCACACACACACACAAACACACACCCAGAATCTCTCTTCTGTGTCACTTGTTCCTCCAGTCTTTTTAAAGCAAAACTCAGTGAGAGTAACTTAGTGTGTATGTGTGTGTGTCCATGTGACATATGCTGCCCTAACAACTGTTATTTTTACTGGCAAACCCCAACATTACAAAAGAAAAGTGCCTGTGTGCTCTTATATTTTTCCATCCAATAATGTACGGCATTAATGGTCTTTCCTGCTTATTAATAATTCATGACAGATATATACAAAAATTTGTCTGCGCGAGTGACTCTGGATAAATAAATGATGAAACAGGTGTGACAGATACAGAAACATCTGTCAGCTTTACAGGACAAAACCGAAAAAAAGAGAGAGAGTCAGAAAGCAAATATGAATTATTAATGAGTGGAATAACATGACAGATGTGGGATATTTTCATTTCCAGTAAGTAAATGCGACTCACAAACACACACATTTACACACCAGAGCTTTGCATCACTTCAAACAGTGTGGTCTGGACTTCCTCTCACGCTCTAATGGACAAACGGTCTTCAGTCTCGAGTCACACACACACAACACACAACACACAGCACACAGCACACAGCACACAGCACACAGCACACAGCACACAGCACACAGCACACAGAAATTCACTGCTGTGAGACTTAAATCTATTCACTTTTACACTGTTTTAATTCACTGGTTTTGTTATTTTAAAGTTTAACTCCCTTGATAATGATACAGCAACAGAGCATGGACATGGCTGTCATTTACACCAACTAAAAATCCAGGAATTAATAAATAAGAAACAAGAAATGTGATTATTTAAAAACTCACATTCTTAAAGGGACAGTCCACCCAAAAATAAAAAATTCTGTCATCATTTACTCACCCTTATGTCATTCCAAACCTGTATGCCTTTCTTTCAACGGTGGCTAATGTTTCCATCCACCTAATTTTACGCACATTTTGGGATATCGCATAAAAAAACGGCATGGATGGAAACGCAAAGATGTAAAAATGTACATTAAAAACGTATGCGCTCAATTGAGTCGAATAACATTTTTATCCGATAAGAAAACATGCTCATAAACTATGATGGAAACACATTTACTGAATAAATTCCTCGATGCGCATCAAAAAAGCCATGTGACTTTGTGCGATGGGACGGTATATCTAACCAGCGGACCGATCTCACTGCACAGCATCTGAAATGTTGTTTTGCCTGAACGAAGTCTGTCGCAGGGCTTGACCATAGACAGTAAAAAGGACGACATGACTTCATTCTCTTCCGCTGAAGGAGGTCTGCATATGGCGCTGACATCTTGTGCAGATTCGGGACCGGAGTCTGCGCAGTAAAAAGCAGGAAGTAGAGCCGCGATATCAAAAGCCCACACACACTCTCACGGATGCAAAACAATTCATTCACTATTTCTGCATTTATATATATAAACTGTAACAGATTTCACCATACTAGTGTTATTTTAGTGTCTCTGAGATACTATATAGTTTTTGTTAATATTCTGAATTCAATTTAATTCTGCTTTCATTTGAATTTTAGTTAAAAGTTTTAGTAATTCTGTTGTTTTGTCATTTTGTTTAGTTTTTGTCTGTATCGTTTTTTATACATTTTTATTTTAATTATAGTTTGCTACATCAGGTTAATTTCAACAATGAAAATAAGAAAAGCTTTTTTTAGATTTTATTTTATGTCAGTTAACATGTATTTATTTCAAGTAAAGAGATTTTTTTAAAGGTTTTACTTTTTGTTAACTATAATAACACTGATACTAGTAAAATCTATATATTTAATAATAATAATAATTGGAAACGGTGCTTTATTCGCAAATGTTTTATGCAATATTCCCATTTTGCACACACGTTAAATTCATGACTTTGGATGGAAACATAGCTAGTGTTCGCCATTTATGTTCAAACAATGCAAGTCAATGAGGTCCAAGACAACAGCCACACTGGACCCCACTGACTTCAGCATTTGACAAAAACAGTAAAAACATTCTTCTAAATATCTTCTTTTGTGTTCTACGGAAGAAAGAAAGTCATACAGGTTTGGAACGAGATGACAGAATGAACTATCCCTTTAATTGCAGTCACAGAAGTCTTCATGGCGACAACTGTGTAACTTTGTTTAAAGGCGGACAAAAAGCAAACACAGAAACTTTGACACTGCCTTTTAGTGAGGATTAACGTTGCGGTAACATTGTGTCACGTTTAGACCCGGCTATGTGGAAAACTGGTGTGCTAACATGGAGGAAAGTGGGAAAATGTGGGCTGTTGCAAACCATGGTACACAGTCATGAATGGCACAACACACACACCCGTCGTTACTTTCTGTGGTGAGTCAACAGTGGGTTAGTTTTACTTATTTGGTCTCGATGTTGCAAAAGACAAAAACTCGGGCGCTTAATATAGAAGCTGTCAGGAGGAATATGCGACTCCGCTGAATGATGGAGTGTGAATAAATATGCGTGTGTGTGTGTGTGTCTCCACTGTAATGACAGACTTTGGCTGCTGAGTACGCAAGAGAAAAATGAAATGGACAGAAAATGGAGCGACATAGGAGGTCTGTAACTCTGCGAGAAAAGACAAGGTGAGAGGTGACGGAGGGGTCAGCCAGGTCTGGGATCCAGAGCGCATGGGTGTGACTCCGCACTAAGAGAAAACAGACGTCAGCTGAGGGAGCCTGATATTACAGCGGCAATATAGACGGTGGTGAGTCTTCATATCTATTCCAGAGAATGAACAGACCGCAGACCATTAGACTGGATATGTCCCTGGAGCCATTAATTCAAAAAGAAACCGTGCGTGTGCGCAAGAGAAGAAAGAGACAAACAAGTTCTGCTCCAAAACCTAGTAAGCCGTCTCTCTGCCCGCCGCCTACGTAGGCATCATTCTGACCGTAACGGGACCTCAGAAGTGACCGATTGGGAACGCTCTACAGCAGTGCAGTGCACAAATAGCACTCATCACAGGAAACCACACTTATAAGACAGAGTTTGATGTTAGCATGTTGCTATGCTAATAGAGAAATAAATAAGCATAGTACATAGCACACACACAAAAAATGTGGTTAAATTTAATTTCAATAGTGTTTATTGTACATATACTATCGTTCAAAAGTTTGGGGTCAGTTAGATTTTTTACCCAAAAGATTTCTATTTCATACATAAACGCGGATCTTTTGTACTTTCTATTCATCAAAATATCCTGAAAAAAAGTATTATCCAAAAAAATTATAATCAAATGTTTCTTGAGCATCAAATCATCATATCAGAATGATTTCTGAAGGATCATGTGACACTGAAGACCCGAGTAATGATGCTTTGACACCACAGGAATAAATTACATTTTTTAAAACATTAAAATAGAAAATTTTAATGTAGAATAATTAATTAATGTATTTATTAATGTCAATGTTTTTATTGTATTAATATCAGTGCAGTCTTGGTGAGCATAAGAGACTTTGAGAAACTCTTACCAACCCCAAATTTCTGAATGACAGGGTTTATTTAAATATTTAATTACACACAATTTTATCAATAATAATAATAATAATAATAATAGGGCTGTCAAACAATTAATTGCGATTAATCTCATCAAAAAAATGTATTTGTGTGTACTATGTATTATTATATATATATTTGAATACATACACATACATGTATATATTTAAGAAATATTTGCATTTATAAATTGTATATATACAAAAAATCTTAACTATATACATGTATGTGTATTTATACATAAATAATAATTATACACAGTACACACACATGTAAACAAATTTTTTATTTTGGATGTGATTAATCATGATTAATCATTTGACAGCACTAAATAATAATAATAATAATAATATAAACAATCATATTTAATAAAATATTTAATATAATTTTAATTAAATTTAAATATATTTATAATTGACGTATCTTTCCCCTCTGTGGCATCTTGGATTTCTTTTTTAACTGCATATATATATTTTAACTATAACTATACACTACACTATAAACATTTTCTGCGGCCTCATATTGATATAATATCAGTTCCGGTATGAAGTCTTGGAGGCATCATGATTAAGGAGTCGGGAACATGCCTAAGATGCATTACGTTTGGAATAAAGCCACAAAAAAGATAAAAACACCCTTATAGACTGAATGCATATGAGAGAAGAGCTTCTCAACTCACTGAGGCTGTATTGCAATGTTCATATTCTGTGCTGCGCTGCCAAAGCACAGGCACGATAACAGAACAATGTGATAAAATTCATCTCTTTCATCCACTTTCTAAGACTCTCCACCACTCAATAATTCTTTTCCTTCATTTCTTATCTCCCCTCTCTCCCTCATATCTTCAGCTCAGTGAGAGGCTGAAAGTTGAGGACTCTGGTTACAGAGGGCATGTGAAGAGAGGGGAGAAAAAAGGGAGAGAACGAAACGAGAGCATCTGCTTTCATCCTCAACACAGTGGGGAAGAGCTCAGCCATGTCAATCACACAGACAGCCAGCTGCCACACACACACACACACACACAGTGGAATAAACCCACATTCTTCATATGCGAGAAGCAGCATACAAACCAGGGAGTCTACCAGTCGCTCACAAACAGAGAGAGCTTTACACAAGCTCAGGAATGCCCTGTGTTAAATGCTCTTGCTAAATCAACCTTAAAATCAGCCCTTTCCCTAGATCACCTTACACATTGTGGGTGCGTGTACGTGTGTGTATCTGTACGTTAGCAGGTTTTAACGCTTGTAGTCCAAGTTCTCCCACATGAAATGAGGGAATGAACGTACACACACACACACACATTAAGGTGGTCTCAACTTGCAGCTGTGTTTATTTATTCTGTTGGATGCTGGCCACTGGAGTTTAAGGCCCCCACACCCCCACCCCAAAATAAAAAAAACACTCACACAAAACCACCCACTCCATACCAAAATACCCCATGAAGTCCTACCAACTCCTTCAGCCACCCGCACCCATCACAAAACATACCCAACTCACATAGACTCTGACATCCCATGTTTGTTATAGGATTTTAATTATCTACTATTAATAATCAAACATCACATGTCGCACATTATGGCATGTATAGGGCCCTATGATTTCCACGATGCAGATTTTTGAATAAATCAAAAGTAGGTCAGTACACTTAAATCAAATTGCAATATAGACTAGTGTCTGTAAATATTAAACCGCAAAAAGACTATTTAATCATGAATCCTGTATGTTCTGCGTGTCTCTGTGTAAATGAATGGTTCAGACGCTGGCGCAGGTTTCATTTACCACACACACACTGAAGCACACGTGACGCTCGCTGTGTTTTCCGCCTCTGCCGTCTCACTATATGAGGACATGGACGCATGAACTTCATCTCCAGAGCCGCTCTGAGAGTCACTTTTTACCGTTTCATTTGAGAAAAACTATCGTCATTTCATACACACACAGAAACTCAAAGCTCTTCACGGCAACCCGTCAAAATAAAAGTTTGGCTTAACCTGAAGAAATTATGACAGAAATATATTACTGTTGTATAGTAGAATTAAGATACGTCTCAATGTAAAAATAATACTAACACTAATAATTATTATTAAAACTGTATTTTTTAAGGACTAAATCACAATTTTTCTTCCATGTTTTAGTTTTGAGCTCATTGTGCAGCACTTGGCTTAACAAAAAAGTTTGTTTAATTTCATATGATATGAAAATAAATTAAATTAATAAATTATTGTTTTATGTCTTTATTTGATTACCAGAAAGTACACAACATAGAATTTGTGAAAAAACCCCAAAACAAAACAATTCATAGAAATTAATAAAAAAAAATTTTTGAATTGTTTTTTTTTTTTTTATGAATTAAATTAATTATCCATGCTTTTTTTATTATTACAATTTAATTAAACCATTAAAATGGAATCCAGAAAACACAGAATTTGGTAAAAAAAAATATGAATGATAAAAATAAATTAATAAAAAAAAAAAATTATAATAATAATAATATATATATATTTCATTCCCTAAACATGTAATTTTTGTTAAACTTGTAATAAATTGTTATTAAATTGTATAAGTGTCATGATTTCAATTAATTAGACATGCTTTTTGATTACTACAAATTTTACAATTTTACAAAGAGTCCCAAAAATTTTAAACGGAAAAAAACGTAATATAATACGTAATATATACGTACATAATTTGAAAAATAAAAATAAAACTGAATTTTTTAAATAAAATGTTTTCATAGGGCCCAAAATATACATATATGACATGAGTGTGTGAGTGTGATGCAAAGCCGTTCTTTGATGTATAAACAGCTCAAAGGAACAGCATTTATTTGAAATGTAATGCATTCTTGCTAAATAAAAGTATTAATTAATTTAACTTATTGATCCCAATCTTTTGAACCATAGTGTATATATGTACTGTATGCATATTATACTGATTACAAACATAATAATAATAATAATAATAATAATAATATTATTAGAACAAAACTGTTGCTGATATGTTGTCAGTCTATTTTGACTTTGACATTATATTATATGCATGTTTGTATATTACACTGATTGTATGCGTGAATGCATGTACGTATGAATGTATTTGCATTATAGAATTGGCTATAATTATAGAATTATACTATTGGCTGAAAGGTTCCAGCTGGTTTCCCGCTCTCCTCTGAAAACAATCTCCTCATCTTGCTGGAAATCCAAAGCAGTGTTCTTATAAAGCATTACGACCATGAAAGAAGAGTCTCTCTTAGTGACGGGTCACTGCGGGTACAGTTGGTCGGCGAGCTAACGAGTGATTTGATTGGCCGACGGGTTCTCATAAAGACCAGCGTGATTCATCGCCGAGCTCTCTTTACTACGCGATTGGTCGGTGGCGCGGATACATGTGAGAGGTGAGAACGAGGACAAAATAATTTTGTTGCTGGAGAAACAAAGCGGTCCGAGGTGAAATCATCTTAAAAATAACAAAAACATCAGCAACCTCTAAGATCCCGTCGAGAGCTTTATGCTATCAGCTCAGCCTGTGTGTTTTCACAGGAATCTTTGAACTTCACTTCATTTGCGCCCTGATTTTATGTATGTTTTTAGTGGAGGCCTGAAAGTCTGAATTCCATAAAACTATAAAGCTTCAAGTTTCAAACAGCTTATTAAGTCATACAAACAGCGAACCAATTAAAACTGTGCGCGGTTCAAGAGTTTACACAAACATACAGTGTTCATCTCCCACTGCCTCGACTACATAGAGTCATATCTGTACGCTCACACCCAAAACACACACTTGGGTGCACAGACATGAAGAGAAGAGGTTTTGATCTCACTTACAGTACAGTAAAAAAAAGGTTGGGTCATTATGATTTATTAATGCTTCTGAAAGAAGTCTCTTATTGCTACCAAGGCTGAATTTAATTGATACAGTAAAAACAGTCAAATTGTGAAATATTACATTTAAAATAACTGTTTTCTATTAAAATTATTTTGATTATTATTTATTTATTTATTAATTTATTCTTGTGATGGTAAAGCTGAATTTTCAGCATCATTACTCCAGTCTTCAGTGTCACATGATCCTTCAGAAATCATTCTGATATGATGATTAGATGCTCAGGAAACTTTTCTTATTATCAATGTTGAAAACAATTGTGCCGCTTAATATTTTTGTAGAAACCGTGACACATTTATTTGAAACGCAAATATTTTGTAACATTATAAATGTATTTTCTGTCACTTTTTATCAATTTAAAGGCACAATATGTAAGCGTTTTAGATTAAAATATCCAAAAACCACTAGAACAATTTTTTGTTGACCTGTACTTACATTTTCAGCAACATTTAAATCCAGAGAAATCCTCTACTTTAACCAGTGTTACGGACCGTGTCCTTGCCTCGCCTGTCAATGACATCATAACCGCGCTACCCTTGATTTCTGTAGAAACCATGAAAACACCAAAGACGCTTTAATATAGTATGTGTTTTATTAGACAGACGAGCAACTGTCTGGATACATTTATCAACAGAAAACTGCTCATTGTTATACAGCTCAACACGGCTAGTCTTATTGTTTGAATCGCTTGTTTTCTTGATTCACCGCGAGTGACGTTTTTACCTCAGAGACGACACTATTTTATCAAGTGGCTAACAGCATAATCAGAGAGAGCTTTCTCCATCATACAATACATGTTAAAAAGTAATTTAGCAACAGTCATTTTGTCTAATTATTAATATTATATTGTAATATCGATCTAGATTACTGCAAAGTGAACAAGTGTCTCATAGCAGCCGCCGAGCGAACGCACAGAGTAACGTTATAACATAACTTTCCACATACTCAAATGTGTTTAGTATGATTGTTTTAAGTAGGGCTGCACAATATATCGAAATTATCGAAATATCGCAAATGTACACATCGCGGTATGCATATCGCATTGGCATGCAATATCTGAATGATTTTAATAGGCTACTTCAACATTGTGAAAAGTGTACGTTTTAGGTCGACGCATATAGCGGAGAATAGACTGGGCACACGACTGTTACTTATGTGACTTGCTTGACATTAAAAAGAGTTATTAAAAGGCAATAACTTGCAAAAAACAACTCCTTGCAGTCTTGCGCTGTCTGCTGTCTGACACACACGCCGAAACGTGCGCACAAGCCGCCTCTCTGAAAGCGTGTGATCCCTTCAGTTCTGTCTCGTGCCTTGTTACACACTCGAACTGTCAAATACACAGTTATGTCAAAATGGCTGTCTTGACGAGTATTCATGTAAACACAGTCGGTTATGCTTTAAGTGAACAATATCAGTTGGGGAAAGAAACGAATGCGTGTCAATAGGATCCGTGCATTAGCTCTTAAAGTGATACAGTAAACCTGCCGCTGTCTGTCAAACAACAAAAGAAAAAGAGAACATCACTCAGTGCTCTTGGCTGAATAACCTGTGTAGCTTTATTATGTATCAGTGTATATTTAATTAATGTGAAGACTACTGTTTTTAGTTCTTATTTAAAACAACAAAAATAATCGTCCAATAATAGTTCAGGTGTCTTTGTTTACCTGGATGTTCTTGATGTTAAGTTTTATGTTGACATAACTATGTTACCAAGTCAAGCAAAGAGTTTTTGGTATTTAAATATTGGCATTACATTTTTTGTTTGTTTACATTGATGTTGAAGAGTCAAGACTACAACTCCCATGATCCCACACTCATTCACGGTGTCATCAAGATACCCCGCAGTTTTAAATAAGAGACCTACATACTGTGCCTTTAATGCATCCATGCTGAATAAAACTTGCTGACCCCAAACTTTTTGAACTGTAGTGTACACACATATGTGACCCTGGACCACAAAACTAGTCATAAGGGTCAATTTTTTGAAATTGAGATTTATACACCATCTGAAAGCTGAATAAATAAGCTTTCCATTGATGTGATTTGTTAGGATAGGACAATATTTGGCCGAGATACAACTATTTGAAAATCTGGAATCTGAGGGTGCAAAAAAAATCGAAATATTGAGAAAATCACCTTTAAAGTCGTCCACATGAAGTCCTTAGCAATGCATATTACTACTAATAATACATTTACGGTAGGACATTTACAAAATATCTTTATGGAACATGATCTTTATTAATATCCTAATGATTTTTGGCATAAAAGAAAAATCAATAATTTTGACCCATACAATGTATTGTTGGCTATTGCCGCAAATATACCGTGAGACGCAGGACTGGTTTTGTGCTCCAGGGTCACATATATGACGGTTTAAACAGTGATGGTGCTTGACATGTTCACAGACACGTCTCCAGTGTGTATCGCAACAAACTCACTTTCAAACAGGTCTTATGTCTCTCACCAAAGGTTTTGCACAGACTCGAATAGCGTGTGGAGGAATCGGCCTTCAAGAGGTGCAGGACAGGGAACTACAGTGAGAACAAAAGATGATTGACATACTGTCTGTTTGGAAAAAATGTAAACCTATGGATCTGACAAAAGATTTTTACATTTTTGCACTTTGCCTGGAGGTAAAATGCATGGACTGTTTCTGTAGCAAACCGCACTGAACTCCATCTACACACACACGACTCTCACAAACATACACACGCTCACAGCTTTGGTCTGATTTCCCGAAATCTGCCCCAGTCCTGAGCCACATAAACCTGGCTGCATGATTCAGCCGCCTGGAATACCAGCGTTCCCACAGGAAACCTGGAGCAGCTCACACATGCACGCGCACACACACACACACACACACAAACCTAAAGCTCTCACTCTGGCAAAAACCTAAAGGAACTAAAGGTCTCTCTAATCCAGGATAAACACGACAGCATGGCTGTGCACTCGGAGAGTAATTACAAGCAAATTGAAAAGAAAGTGCAAGGTCAAAAATACATATTACATATGGCAGACCAAACTGAATGTATCGTTCCAAATATGAATATATAGTTGTATATTAGAATGAACTTCAAAGAATGAATAGAACTTTAACGGTAACGGTTTACAATCTCATTTGTTAACGTTAATGTATTAATTAACAAACTAATAATGAGCAATACATTTGATACAGTATTTATTCATCTTTGTTAATGTTAGGTAATAAAAAATACAGTCGTTCATTGTTAGATTATGTTAGTTCACACTGCAAATAAATGCTGAAACACTAAATGTTGAAATTAACATTAAGATGAATAAATGCTGTAACAAATGTATTGCACAGTGTTAGTTTATGCTCGTTAATTAACATGAACTAATATTGACAAATGAGACCAATTATTTAGACACCAGATATAATGTTTCACTAGTGTGTGCAGGACACTAAAGTTCATTTCTGTAAGTGAGGAGAGCAAAATAAAGTAAACTGTGACATTTTATACCCCACAATTCTTCATACAGTGACTACCAGCAAAACTGATAAAGATTTGGGACACTTTGACCTGAGCATGTTTTGCTGAAGTGTTTTTTCTTTAATTGCTAATGCGACCTTTGACACCACAGACTGAACAAAATGAAGCAGTGCTTGGTCATTGGTTGAGCTAAACTGGTATTATCTAATTGTGTACTTAAATTGAACAGCTGATTGGTTGATTGTAATCCATTACACACCTTTCTCTCAAGACATTATCAAGATGAATTTGTTCGGACACAGTTTAACTCTGAGTTCTTGTCATATTTTATTACCATTTTCTAAACTATAGCACATAAACTGAGGAAATGTTGAAGGTGTCTGAATACATTTTGGTTTGACTGTATATACACATTACCATTCAGAAGTTTGGAGTTGGTAAATGTTTTAATGCTATTAAAAGAAGTCTGATATTTATCAAAGCTGATAGCAAACTGTAGCAAAACTACAGTAAAACAGTCAAATATTGTTATATTGTGAAATATTAATAAAAATAAAATACGTTTTCTGTTTGTAATATATTTTTAAATGTAATCTGTTCCTTTTAAAAGTAATCAAACGCTTTTCATTTATAGTATGTTGAGCGGAACTTTGGGATCTTTACCATAAAAAGCTGTCATATTTATGGAGAAATAACATGTGACCAATGGATTCCTTTCTTTAAAAAAATAGCAACAAAAGACAACTGAACTGACTTTGTATCTGTCATTACTACAAATAGTTATGCTTGTAAAAACAGTAATAACTAAGAATGCAGACAGGAATGCACATTGCATCAATAGTGACAACAAACGAAATGATGAGAACAAGACATTAATTATGCAATCCAGCCAAGCAGACCTCATGCAATCAGTTCTCACACAACCCTTGTCCAAACTTTAGATTTTTAAAGTAGGGCAAGTCGATAGGGCAGGTCATCAAAACAAAACACTACCTCATATTTAGAAATCATCAAAATGTTGCACTAATGCAACTAATACAAACCATTGTGCACCGTTTCATATAATATAGAGAATTAGTGCCTGACTTTCAACATCAGATTTCATATAATTAATATTAAAGATATGTAAATGTATATGATGATTAAAATAAACATACAATATTATATACAGTACTGTGCAAAAGTCTTAGGCACGTTGGTATTTTCACACGAAAAATGTTTTTAAGTCAGTTATTTATATCTTTTACTGTAGTGTGTCAGTAGGAAATATCAGTTTACATTTCCAAACATTCATTTTGCAATTCATTGTAATAATCCAGTGAGATTTTTTTTTTTTTTATGCACAAGAAGTCTGATAGCAGCCGGTATGATCTGATCTCACCATCATCGAGTCTGTCTGTGATTACATGAAGAAACAGAAAAAACTGAGACTGACTAAATCCAGAAAAACTAAGGCAATGTCTCCCAGACACTTGAGGAAAACTTCCTGCAAAACTCCAGTACTGGGAAAAGTTTAGGCACTTGTCAGAATGCTTTAAAGTGAGAATGCTGTCAAAATAATAACATAAATAGCTTTTATTTATGAATTAACTTCTATTAACTAAATCAAATGGATATTTGGGGTGACCACCCTTTGCGTTTAAAACAGCTTTTGTCACCTGCATCTATTCCTACACCTATTCATGTAGTTTTGCAGGAAGGTTTCTTCAAGTGTCTGGGAGACACTTCTGGATTTAGTCCATCTCAGTTTTTTGTTTCTTCATGTAATCAGACAGACTCAATGAAGATGAGATCAGATCTCCATGTGGAGCATAGAGACTACTGTCAGACTCTTTATGCATACAAAAATCACACTGGATTATTAAAATTAATGGCAATTAATTTATAAATGTAAACTGATATTTCTTACTGACACACTACAGCAAAAGATATAAATAACTGGCTTAAACCCACTTTTTGTGTGTAAAAATACTAGCGAGCCTAAGACTTTTGCACAGTACTGTATATATATATAAAACAGTGCTGTCAACGTTAACGCATGTGATTCATTTTTACATTATATGATCACGCTCTTATTCATGCAAATGCATTTAAACTGTTCAAGCGCGACAAGACAAAAGAGAATGCGCTGTCTGTGAATGTCCTGACTATGACACACACACACACACGACGCTCAGAAAGACACGCGCCAGTATCGAGTTCTCTTTCACGCTTGAACAAACAATAACACACACAATTATTTCAAAATGTCCGTTGTCTTACATAAGTTAAATAACGTCTTAAATGAACGTAAAGAGTTGTGAGAAAATGAGATACGTGTGAGATCTGCGTCATGTGATCCGCAGCAGGTCTTAAAGTGACAGCAGCCACTAATGCTGTCATTAATGTTCATCAAAGAACAAAGAGAACAGAGAAAGTCACTCTCGACTAAAGTACTTTTGTAGCTTTAATAAGGATTCATCTATATTTAATTTATAATTTATGCAGTGCAGACTGTTTGATAACTTTATTCAATTTCTGTATATTTCACAGGGCACAAGTAAATATGACATTTATTATGGGTTTAATTTATGTGAGGATTCTTTTAAGTTCACCTAAATTAAAAGTTGTTATTTGAAGCCTAATAAATGTTAAAAAATGTATAGCATTAAGTTACACACAATTACAATGTTGAATGGCTATAATTAATCATTAATCATAAATTAATAAATTTCATCGAGACATCAGTATCTGTATTAGTATCAGAGACACTGGCCTTCATTCATAAAAAGATGCCATTACAACAAATATTTAAAATATACTGTCTTTAAGTTGTTTCTACATTAATTTGGAGATTAACTGTGAAATTATTACATTATAAAATATATTAAAAACATATAAAAACGTAAGTGTTTTAATATATTTTTTAAAGCCCTGATCTCAAACAAATGCAAAATCAGTATGTTGATCGTCAAATTAAATTAAAATAGTCTAAATGAGATTTGGTGTTAGATATTGGAGTCCAAGGCTGAAATCTCAATGGAGCGCTCGCACTCATACTGACAACATGGCGACAGTCTGGTACGTAACGTAGCATGGAAGAACTTGATGTCTATTGGACACGTAGACACACATACATGCTACACTCAATCACACATAACATGTAAATGTCCTAGAAACAATTGAAGACCGGATTTGTGTGTGTGAGTACCTCCACATAATCTTTGGCATGGCCCCAGTCTCGCTTGGAGTCCAGATTGCCCAGGCTGAAGCACTGCAACTGCCCGAGATGGATCTTCGCCACAGAGCGACTGATCTTCCTAGTTACAAAATTCGAACCTGAAAGACACATGTACACACAGATTTGAAAAAAAATTGTATGAAGCATTCATTCTCCCCTCATTTTTGTCCTTTTTCATTCTTTATTTTTTTCTTTTACCTGTCCATTTCATTCATTTTCATTCATAATGTCAGTGCAAATGTGTGTGTTTCGGCCAAAACGAACAGTCAATGTGTCCCTCTCATACACACAGGCAGAAAAGCGCACTAGCATTCACACACAGGGATAAAATCAGACTCTTGTCTAGTCAGTGGACCACCCTGGAGAATCTGTAAGCCAGTCCAAAGTCCTACTGAGCTGCCAGACACACACACACACATACACACATGCTTCATCTGTGGGAAACCTTGGACGGTCTTATGTCCTGCTGAGTTGTGCTATAGCTTGAATCAGACAGTGGTGGGAGTTTAGATGGAAACCTCCACCGCCTATAATACCAGGCCCAGGTCAGAGCAGGAACACATTTACTTAAGTGTATAAGTGAACGACGACTATTACACTCTTGACTTGGGCTGAAGCCTGCATGTGTGTGCGTTTTCGGCCAACGGTCTAAAACATACCCACGGAAAAACATTGTTAAATTGAGTAACTGATATTCTCGAATGACCTTTTTCCTGTTAAGTCTGATGCACTGGTGTTACATCAGATTTTTTTTTCGCTTGTCCAGTCAGACTAGATTTTCTACTTGCTCTGCCATCGTATTCCACTGGCAACAACATTTTTTAAATTAATAATTTTAAGTTTATATTTTGTAAATGTATCATTTAAAATATGTTTCAGCTATTGTTCGATATTTCAAAATATCCAAAAACCACTAGAAAATTTTATATTTTTTGTTGAGCTGTGTACTTACATTATCCTAAAAGTTTCAAGCAATGTTTAAATCCAGAGAAATCCTCTATTTTAACCAGTGTTACGGACCGTGTCCTTGCGTCGCCTGTCAATGACATCATAACCGCGCTACCCTTGATTTCTGTAGAAACCATGGAAACACCAAAGACGCTTTAATATAGTGTGTGTTTTATTAGACAGGCGAGCAACTGTTTGGATACATTTATCAACAGAAAACTGCTCATTGTTATACAGCTCAACACGGTTAGTCTTATTGTTTGAATCGCTTGTTTTCTTGATTCACCGCGAGTGACGTTTTTACCTCAGAGACGACACTATTTTATCAAGTGGCTAACAGCATAATCAGAGAGAGCTTTCTCCATCATACAGTATATTTAAAAATGAACTGCATGTCATTTAGCAACAGTCATTTAGTCATCCTGTTTTTATTAATATGATATTCTAATATCGATCTAGATTACTGCAAAGTGAACAAGTCTCTCATAGCAGCCGCCGAGCGAACGCACAGAGTAACGTTATAACATAACTTCAACACACTCAAATGTATTTAGTATGATTGTTTTAAGCATGTAAAACAGCACTGCGTTCCCCCACATACACAACGAAAAGAGCGGAAGCGGCGACTGCAGCATAAGCAGAATAAAAGCTCAGAGACGGTGTTTGGCGCAGGTCTCTCTCATTAGCATTCGCTCTCAAGGGCTCTCGGCGCGTCCTGCTTCATACCACCGTAACGCTAATAAAACTTTAATACATTCGCTCATTCATGAACATGATTTCTGCCCGAGTCCGTCGGATTCCTTTCCATCGGCTGTGGAGGTGAAGAGTCAAGACTACAACTCCCATGATTCCACGCTCATTCACGCCATCATCAAGCTACACCTTTGTTTTGAATAAGTGACCTCTAGCAGGGAAACTTACATACTGTGCCTTAAATATGATAAAATGTATACTTTAAATGCAGTGTAAATTGCTTTGAATAAAAGAGTCTCCCAAATGGATAAATGTAAATTGATTTGAAAAATATTTATAAGCATTCCTGTAGTCGAGATCATGGGTTCAATTCCCAGGGAATGCATGAAAATGTATACCTTGAATATAATGCGAGTCAATTTAGATGAAAGCATTTGCCAAATGCAGTGTAAATGTTAAAAATATTATGTATTATTAAAACATTTACACACATAAATCGCATTTTTATCTAAGGTTAAGTTTTCTTTATTAATAAATGGCTATGTATAGTTTTTATAAATAAGCAGAATTCGCAACCATGTTTACATTTGCATTATACTAAAATGCTTATAGTGATCAAAAAATGTAGGATATAGCGCTGACTCGGAGTGGCTCTGAGCCAGTGGGTCATCTTTATTGCAAAGCCCTGATATGTAATGTAACCTGAAATGAAAATTCAAAAAAATCATAAGTGAACGGACTCTTTCCACTTGCAGGATGTCCGTCATGGGCCTCCCGTGTGCTGCCATCACAAAGGGCTCTTTCTAATCCGCGCTAAACGCAGCTCACAACCAGGTGCGTAAGCTTGGCACGAGAAGAACGGTTTAAAATACCACACTGTAAACAGCCGGGTCAATCCGTCGTCACAGACACGCCACAGGGGGGACTCAAGTATCTGATTTCTGTTCAAAAAAGAGAGAGGGGGGGGGGGGGGGAAGCGAATCGAAGCCGATTGACCAAACCCTGGTCCGCAATAATGGGTCGGCTATGCGTCTGTGTGCAAGTGTGTTTAAAAGTCCAAGACAGGCCATTTCCGCGCACCGGCTCCTGTTTCCAGTCGGAGTGTAATTAGGCCGTCTCTTAGCACGCGGTGGGAAGCTGTGACGAGGAGCAGAGTCACAGGGAGTCGACCGCAGCTCGCTCTCATCAAGTCTAAAACAACCCAAGTTTAGACCGTGATTATGCGGACAAGAGCACGGCAAAGCCTCAAAACAGGCGGCAGACCTGCAGGTGTGCGTGTTGGCAGTGGGAATGTGCCCAGGCTCTGTCAGTGCACATTTTAAGAGTAATGAGCGGGGGTAACGTTGAGCATCTAGGCGAAATTTCTAATGGATGGAAAGACACCCTGCCAAACCAGGTGGAAATAAAGTGCAGTCAAGATGTCTGGTCTATCAGTCACTGACACTCAGATATTTCCAGCATGTGAAAAAAAAAAACGACTGTCAGTACAAGGCCCTGTTCCTGTTTCTTGACACATGTCTGAACACACATTCATGCAGATGTACATGCAAGCACGCACACACTACCATTGGATTCATTTAAACGAATGGCAAAAACACACACCAGCACCCCTGATCTCTTTCAGAACTGGCATAGTTGCGGTGTCAAACCAGAAAAACAGTAACAAGGCTCAAAAATACGGATGGCCTGCTGACCTGGGAGTCGGTGTGAGCGAGTTTCTGGACAGCTGACTGAATGCTCATTTGCCCTGTTGGGTCAGTACTGCGTTTTACTTTCATGCACATGCTTCATTATGCTTTGGAAACTTGTTTTCTGCGACATTTGGTTGTGAAAATGTAACTATGGGCTGTATAATTTCCAGTTATTATTGCAAATTCAGGGTTAGGGGTGGGCATATTGATACTCAAATAAAAAAATGTCTATACTAAGGTGTGTTTTTAACAGTGATTTTGTTTATTTAACAAGACATTTAATACGTACAATCTTTCTAAGAGTGGCTATAGTTTAACTATAGTATATGTAGATTTCCATGGTTACCACTACAAATAAACATTTTAACCATGTGTAAACAAAAATATAATCTAATAAATTGCAATTAAGGTGTATTGAATGTTAAAATTTCAAATATAAATGTTGTGGGTATCATTACCCATTTTACTTGTAGAAATTTAATAATTTAATAATTTAAAAGTTCAGTTTAGAGGTATCGGTATGGCCTTTGAAAGTGTCGGTATCGCATCGAAAAAACAAAATAAGTGGTATTAACAATCCCCTTGAATTTGACGAAAAAAATACATTTATATGTGAAAAATGTATTTTAAAACATTTTTATTATACATGTAAAATATAAAATAATATCCATAATACAATATATAATATAAAATTATTTTATATAATTGTATCAAATATAATTTTACATTTTTTTATATATATATAAAAAAAAAAATCAACCCTCTACAATGCGAGTAAATCACTCGCATATGCGACTTTAACGAGAGGTGACTAAAAAATGTATTTTATTAGCTGCTGGCTAGTAAATTGTATGATTTCAGTCGCTTGTGATTAAGTTAGAGGCAAAAAAATACGTTTAACGCAGATATAATATCATCAGTGCCTGCTGAGCTTCACACACAAAGATTTGTTCATTTTGCTGAACGAGATTCAAAGATCCAAATCCGTAAAATGATCCGAACTTCCCACTACTACTATGCGTCGCTCAACATCAGTCACTTGCTCCGTTGCTCTGATTGGTTGTAGGTCTATCCAATTGAGTGCAGAGGCATTTTCTTTCCTGGTTCGGTTGAAACACGCCCCATAATCACAGCCCAATGGAGCAGTATCAGACTCATATTCTGACTAGAATCCGAGTATGACGACGTCAGGCTACATGAACGGATAATTTCACAGAAAATTGTCAAAATGCCCGTCTTGTCGAGTCGAGTGTCCTAGTAAATATAGCTGGTTATGTCTTAAGTGAACATAAACAGTCGAGAAAGAAAACACATGTGTATCAGTATATTGGATCTGTGCATTGTCTTAAAGTGACAGCAGCCTAATATTCCTGCTGCTGTCTGTTATTAATGTTAATTAAACAACAAAAAAAAAGCAAAAAAAGAGTCACTCAAAAAATATATTATAAATGCATTGATGTGCAAGACTTAACTTTTGTAACTTTAATAAAGATTCATCTATATTTAATTTATACAGTGAAGACAGTGTTATTTTACACTTGATTATTTAATTCCTGTACCTAATCTGTATCTAACTACCTAAAAACACTGTTTATTTCATTTGTATCTTTGTTCTATTGTTTTTATTTGTGCTATTGCTTGTAGTTGATTATTTGTTATTTTATTACAATATATTTGAATTATATTTATGTAGAATTTTTACATTTGCATTGTTCTTGCATTCCATGTAAAATAAAATATTTACTAGCCAATGGCGACTCAAGCTTCAGTGTGTCCGTAGAGGGTTGAAAATAAATCGATGAACCTCACACACCCGAAAAAAAAATCATATGTAGTTAGTTACTTAAGATGAAAGCTTTTATAAAGACAAAAAGAAAATAAATTCAAATAAATATTCAATTAATCAATCAATTCTAATATAGGTCATGTGACCAAAATTGCAAATATATGAAGTGTTTCGAAAGTAGTGTGCGTAGGGAGTTTTGTCTTTATAATATTTTTATTTTATAAAACAATATATATAATATAATAGTGTTAGGGCCAGTGAAAACATTGGCAGGATAAGTAGAGAATCTGAACTACTGGCCCAACCGGGCAATCCTTATTGTTTAGCCCAAAGTAACAAACTATGCCAGCTTTTGAGTGCATGTGGGAGTGTGTGTAGGAAAGACAGAGAGTGAGAGATACAAGGTGAGGAGTGATGTTTAATTTGAGACATTAAAGGAGCATCTCGTTCACTTCCCTTCTTTGTTGCCATGACTGCACGACAACACAAACACAGGTGTGTGAGGTGAGTAGACGAGAAGTGAAAGAGCAAAACATCTAACAGCTCATCCAGCAGTGTGTACGTGTGTGTGTGTTTGTCTGCGATAGGTGAGAGGTCCATCGACACCTTCATACAGGTGCAGCCCTTCTCACCTGGAGAGGTTTAACTTCTTAAAACGCCCGTCTTTCAACAGGAAAGAGAGAATGTGAGCAAACAAAAAGGCGAGAGACGAGTGTGTAATGGAGGAGCCCTTAGATGTTGTCTGATTGACTAGCATGGCCGTTTCTCTCGTCTAGAACTACACACTATTAGACGTGCGAGTCTGAATAGGTGTCAAAGTGCAACTGCTTTCACATGCGCACAAACCCCAGACGTCTCTGTGGCGGATTTGTAACAGATTATTTTACTCTTCTCATCTTTCGTAAACTCGTTCGGAGCGGGTTTGTTTATTGGTGTAAGTGGACACCGGCTGAAATTCCGAAGTGAATTCCAAACCAGATTAACTCATCATCGCCGGCCCGCCCAATGACGGGAGGCGAGCACGGCGATCGGACAGGAAATGAAGTTGGCTTTTTTCACACTGTCCCATCCATCTCTCCCCCCTGCTAGCTATCTCGAACCCTCCTCCACCCCTGTACTCCCTCTTTCCTCATCTTCCTTCAACACAAAACTCTTGCCACTAACGCTAGTGGATGACATCACTGCTCTTCCTGTGCACTGAGGTTGTGGGTGGGGGCACAGAACAACACTCTTGTTGTTGAGAAGATGTCATGGCTGCACCCTTTACCAAATGTTGTGTCATGATACTCCCCCGTAAACCAATCGCAATGAAGCTGGCCACACGCACAACATTCTCCCTGGACTCTTGCATCACTTCCTTCACTGTAGTCTGAAGCGCCGTCTCAAATCCTAGCGAGCCATCAAGATGTCTTGATTTGCTGGCTAGATAAGTAGGATTCTGTCTGAATTAGAAATTAAATCAATGTGATGCAACAAAACTGTCGCTCCGATTACAATCACTGAACATATCGACACTGCAATCTAGTTTCTGTGTAATGCTACACACTTGCGATGTAAACAGTTCTGTTGCGCTGCGACTGTCATCACAACACTGACAACAACAAACTTTGAAAGCTTGACACCTAAAATAGACAATTTAACACAAAATGGACCAATGAATTTGCCTTATTGTAATCCATCTTTTGGTTCTAAACATTTTTCTTGAATATCGAATAGGAATGATACCCTCATGTCACGATTCGATACATATCACAATATTATTGCAATACATCAAGACATATGATAAAAAGTTAACAAAAAGTGTAGATTAAAATGCTAAATTTGGTATTATTTTAGGGGTGGAAATGAATAGACTTGGACTTGGTGCTGTAACCCAATGCAAACAATGGTGACACCAGAATAAAAATCTTCATGATTCTGAAGCTGAAAATACAAAATTATTTTTGACAAATATGCATTCGGTCACTCACTAGATACATTTAAAATAAATGTAGGCCACTTTTTACTGGTAACATAAGACATTTGGCATTATCAGGACCGACAAATATTCCCCCATTGCTTTATTATACAGTATATTCATCATTATATATAGTAGTTTAATGTAGTACTGACACAAACTCTGTAAACTTGATTTTTTTTCCTCACACAGTAATTGTCATTTTGGGTGAACTATACACAATACATATTGTTGCATTTTTGTATTGCGATATATTGTGACACGATATATTGTTACACCCCTAATATCGAATATACATTTGCATGTGCAGTGAGCATACACTACCATTCAAATATTTGGGGTCAGTAAGTTTTATAATGACAGTAAAGACATTTATATTCCTTCAAAATATTTCTATTGCAAATAAATGTTGCCCTGGATTAGATAAATGTATTCATCAAAGAATCACTGTATAATGGCTTCCACAATCCACACTTCATTTAGCAGTTCTTTCATGCAAATAAATGTTAAATGTAAGTTTTGCTATTCAGTTTATATTTCAACCAAAAATAATAGGGTACAGCGGGGTAAAAGTCTCCTTTGATGTTATTTTCCTCAAAGCCACTAGAGAAACTTGTGGCAGCACTTCCCAAAACATCCGCTTTTCAAGATGCTCGTGGAAATTTGTCTGATCCTTGACGCATTCGCGGGCAGCAGCGCAAAGCTGATTCTGCACTAATTTGATCTAATATTTGATGTTTTTTCAAATGTTTAAGTAGCAAATGAGAATCAATAAAATGAATGTCTATACTTTGAGACAAAGGTCTTAATGATTTTCAGTTTTGTTCAAGGTAATTAAAGCAACAGTTTTTCAATAACAGAAGAATATGTAAAAGTATGGTATTTGGGGTAAAAGACACAATAATTAACATGATAATAAACATCGGCATGATGGTTGGATTCAGATGGGAAATATCATATATTAAGTTGGGTTTCCACCTTAGAGATAATAACCATATTTATAAATGATAACATAATATTAAAAAATATATGATATTAATCATATCATATAATAAATTATCATTTATTGTTACTACTGTAAATCTATATGAAATTATTATGGGATCTCATTCAATGCTTTCAGAATCTTTACTTTGTTTCTGTATTTTTAAATATATTTTTATATTAACATATTTTAATGACAGCATATTTATTGAACAAAAATGTATTCTTTTATTTATCAAAATAAACAGAAAATATTGCAAACTTTGCTAAAGTGATTGTGATTGTATTAACATTATTAAAAACCTTTTATTTTATCTGCAGTATTTGTATCAATACTGTGTGTCTTTTGCCCCGTGCTGGTTTTACCCCTCGCCACCTCGTACATTTATACGATTTTTAAACTAAATAAACCACTTTTATGATTTATTTTCACACAATCTGTTGCTCCATCAATGTTCAATTATATTTTTCCTGCAATCATACACTATGGGAATAGTGAAAAGCACATTTCTTTAGCCCCGTTGTACCCTAAATGTTTCTTGAGCAGTGGATCATCTTATCCGAATGATTTCTAAAGGATCATGTGACACTGAAGACTGGAGTAATGACGCTGAAAATACAGCTTTGCTGTCACATGAATAAATTACATTTTGAAATACATTCAAATAGAAAACATTTTAAATCGTAATAGCATTTCACAATATTACTGTTTTTACTGTAATGCGCATAAGAGACTTCTTTCAAAAACAAAAAATAAATCTTATTGACACCAAACTTTTGAACTGTAGTGTAGTTGAGATATTTTTAAAATATCTTCTTTTGTGTATATTCGACATGAGGGTGAGTAACATTAGTTCATTATTCAGTAGTTCATTTTTTGGGTGAACTTTTAACATACTGGAAGCATTTATGAATTATAAATGTATTTGTGTGCAATTTTAAACTCTGACTGTTCATATAAAAGGAGGCCGAGTTGCTAACTTAAGACTGACCAACATTAACCAAGAACATTATGACTGTTTTGATGAATGAGGTGATACATTTATGAGGTCTCACGCATAGCAGTGGCTGTTGGTTACTGCACATTTTTCAAAACCAAATGAAAATGAAACCGCATCAGGCCTACTTTTAACTAAGCAAAGGACTTTCAGTTTCTCTGCAATAGAACAACCAGACATTCAATTACTGTTTTAAAGCTCTCTGCAGTATGTAGGCTGATCTTGTGTGTGTGGTGTGTGTCTTAAACTCTGACCTCTTCTAGGACTCTCATGATTGAACAAGATCCCATTCACAGCAAAGAGGTTATAGGCTTCCCTGAAGTTGACCACTATCCAGTATGCATAGAGCTTAGCAGCACCTGCGAAACAATGAGAGATACAAAGAGTTACTGCAATAACACTTTCAAAGAAATGCCATCAATAACTCAGACAGATGATGATGATTTTCAAAATATAAAATATATATACACACACTACCGTTCAAAAGTTTGGGGTTGGTAAGGTTTTTGAAATAGGTATCGTATTTTCTGTCATGAAAAATACAGTAAAAACTGTAATATTGTGAAATATTACAATTTCAAATAAATGTTTTCTATTTAAATATATTTTTTAAATGCAATTTATTCCTGTGATCAAAGCTGAATTTTCAGCATCTTCAGTGTCACATGATCATTCTAATATGCTGATTTGGAAACAGTTGTGCTGCTTAATATTTTTGTGGAAACATAACATTATGGGCCCTATCGTACACCTGGCGCAATGCAATGGCAGGCTCGCGACGCAAGTGTTTTTTGCCTGACACAGTTATCATTTTCACGTCCAGCGTCACGTTGTTTAAATAGCAAATGCACTCGCGCCATCTGTTCGCCCATGGGCGTGTTGGTCTGAAAGCGAGGTGTGTTCAGGCGCATTGTTGGAGCGTTGCTATTTTGAGGAACCGAAAACGACTGCGCCATTGACCAACAAAAACCTGGTCAATAGCGCAGTATTTTTGTGTTATTTAAAGGGTGTGTTAGTAATATGCGCCTATAGGCGGTGCACAACGCGCGTACACTCTGCTTATTACACACACAGGGACGCGCAGCAGCACACACACAAGCCAAATATTAAAAATAAAAGGATTACAATGTAAAAGATTATTATTGTGTACATAAAGATAAAAATGCCTACATGTCATAATGGATAGTCATTGCATGTATCAGAATTACCTATTATTATTATTTAACCAATTGTGGCAATACACGAATGTATTTAAACTGACTCGTCAGTCTTTTGATCCGGCATAGTCTTCAGTATTTCACTCTCATTAAGAATGGCATTGGAGGAAAAGTTTTCGGGGTATTGAAATTATGTACTCTAAACGTAAATCATGTGTGAAAGGAACTGATGGTTTAACAGAATATTTTGGCTGTAGCATTGGTGTACGACAGGGCTGCATGGTGAGTCCACTTTTGTTTATTCTTTTCCTAAATGAATACACAACAATGTTAAAGGAAAATTGTATAGGTAAAGGTATTCAGATCGAAAGTATCACAGAAGTGCAGACCCTGCTGTACGCTGATGATATGGCTAATATATCAGATACAATTGGAGGGTTGCAGAAAGAAATTGAACAGCTGGAAATATTCCGTAACCTTTACGGTATGAGAGTGAAGCTGAGTAAAACAAAAGTTATGGTTTTTAGAAGAGGGGGCATTTTAAGTAAAAATGAAAGATGGTATTTTGCTGGTCAGCAGATTGAAGTGGTAAACTGTTATAAATATCTAGCCATGTGGTTAACACCAAAATTGTCATGTGGAAAGCCCGACAACATTTAGCAAGCCAAGGTAGGAAAGCAATGCTTTCCTTACTAAGGTTTGTTAGAAAGTACAAAATCAGCTATAACCAAGCTTTGTATTTGTTTGACCGTATGGTTGCACCCATATTGTATTATGGAGCTGAAATATGGGGCTTTGAGCCAGTAGAGTGTATTGAAAATGTTCATTTATCTTTTTGTAGAAGTACAAGTGTGTCTTGGGAGACTGGGTAGATTTGTATTGTCTATTACCTATATGAAAAGATGTATCATGTATTGGATAAAATTAGTGTCTATGTCTAAACATCGTTATCCAAGAAAATGTTATAACATGCTGTATCAGTTAGATGAAGTAGGTAGAAACAGGGGCGGCGTTCAGACAAGCAGGGGAAATAAACAGCTCATGATGCCGCTCTTTAGTTCTGTTGCAGCTTTGAAAAGCAAATTTAAACAGCCTAACGCTGTGTCCTAACCAGACGCGATGCGACAAGATTTCCAGCGGCAAACCAGACTCGACCCGAGATCAATCAATCAAAAATCACAGCCAATCAGAAGTGTGTGTGGGCGGGCTCTCTGCAAGCGCACTGACTGCATTCACAACGAAATTGATAAAAGCCTACTATAATTCTAAATAGTACACAATTTTAGCATGATTAAAAATACATACTGAATGACTGAAACTTTTTTTTTTTTAAATCATAGAATACACTTGTTTGTTTACCTTGACAGTTTAAACATAGTTGTTTCCTTTAATTTATTTTCAAGATCTGAGGTGAATTATCCATTGTTGCTTTCAGTAAGGCTGTCTATAAAGGTCACGAAAAATGATATTCAAACTCACTTTTTTACATTAAATAAAGCACATAATACTTGTCTTACTTTGTATGTTGTTCCAGCCAGGTTTGGTTAGGACACAGTGAAGGCTTATAGGACTGATTTTTTATAGGATTTGATTTTGTATTGTTGTTAAATCTGTTGTTCTTTTAGTGGATTTGTGTCCACATTTTGTTTAGATATAATGTGATTATTTGGGAATGTCGTTGTATGGCCAGAAGGACTTGTGAAACTCCGCCACTGGTTTTTCTAGTGTCTGGGAGGCGCAAAGTGGTGGTGATTTAAGTACTTATACATCTATTCTGAATCAGCGATTGAGAGAAAAAGCACATGATGCATGGTACACATTAGTTCTAGAAAATAAGAAATTATATATATATATATATAATTTCTTATTTTCTATATATATATATATATATATATATATATATATATTCACAGTGCAAGTCCCTGATTGTACAAGAGAGCTACATTGCATCTGTATATAACAGACAGCTGGTACGATCATTGTTCCTGTTCAGATGCTCAGGTCATAATCTGGCTATAGAAACAGGTTGATGGAGTAATACACCAGTGGATGAGAGAATTTGGAATTATTGTAAGTTAACCTTGAATTATTTTGTGAGAGAAGATGAGAAACATTTTTTGTATGATTGTTCTTTGTATGAGGATCTGCGTAAGAAATATTTGAGTGATCTCGTTCTTGTTGGTGATGTCTGTATTGATGTGTCATTTGTTTGTGATTCGGAGTATGCATGGAGATTGGCACTGTATATACACCATGGAATGAAGAAAGCGTATCTTTCATGCTATTGTGATTCAGTGGATTCAGTGGAATGTTTTCCTGAAAATAAACTTTATTTTATAAAATAGACTTGTGAGGTTGAGTGTGTCTATATTCCGCCATGTAAATAGCGAATCCGCCATGGTGTGAGTGCAACTGGCTTTTAAAGAGAATAGGAGATGAGACTCTGATTGGATTATTGAACGTTACACCCAAAACGCACCCATGACTCATTAAGAGATGAGGGACAACCCTTTTGGACCATGAGCCTGGCACGCCAACCAATTTTTCCGTCGTTAAACTAGCAGAGGGTTTTCCAAACCCCTCCTTTGCGTGACGCTAATCTGCTGTGATTGGTCAGATAACCCAGTCAGTTGTGATTGGTCTACAGAAACGGAACGCCTATCACCATTACTGGATTACGGCTTGTCAAGTGTTGAAAATGTTACAGTGTATGAACAGACATGGCATCAATTTTGCCGTACCAATTCGAGCCAGAGTCCGACGAGGAAACGTCCAGAGTTTCTGATGAACCAGAAAGTCAATGGCAAACATGACTGGAGCAGGACCTTTCTCAATGGTGTCAATGTAGTTTATGGCACTTCAGGCCGATTGAACATGCAGAATCGGAGTGAGAAGTGACGTGCTGTAATCTGATTGACCTTTCTGTCTGTCGCCATTTGTTAGATCAGTGTAACGCGTCACAGACAAATGAATTGCCGAATTTATTTAGAGGGCACATTTGGGAACTGTATCAAAATGCCAAGCGAGGCTGAAAATGCGGGCAATGTGCTAATGTTTCGCCTTGACGTCACAACGAAACGGCTTGGGATTCGTTTTTAAAAAACGATTAGTTTAACTGACTCAGAGTCGACTCTTACTTTTGAGAGACAATAACTTTATATACTCTGCACTTTCAGATTTAAAACTTTGCAGGATGTTTTCATTCACTTACAGCTGTGTTACACAGTACATGAAAGGTCATTTTCAAAAATCCATAATAGGGGCACTTTAAACGATTAATCGTGCAGCTCTACCTACTATTATAATAATGAACGCAACTTTTCAAGCGCAATTGACACAACTGTAAGTTGCTACTTCAGTGTTGTTAAGTTGTTCAGCAAAGAGTTTGCTTCATACATTCAGTTTAACAGCATTAAAAATGGCAAATGTTATCATTCAATTGAACTGTGTATATGTATTTTAAGCGGATTATGTTCTTTGTCCCTGAATGAGCGTGGTTTCATAGTGTATTTTTATTTAAATTGTATGACCCAATTTAGAGGTGGCCAAAATTATTAGTCAGAGCTAGAAATGCATTTTCATATTTATACAGTGGTGGACAAAATTATTAGAACACTCAGCATCTGGGAGTCGTCTTATTGGGCCTGGATTTATTTTCCACAATGACCCGAAACATTCTTCTAATTATTGCCGGAACTACCTGCGACGGAAGCAATCTGCTGGAACATTGAAAATGATGGACCTCAACCCCATCGAGCACATTTGGGGCGAGTTGGAAAATAAACTGGACAGATCTATTATACATTCAAAGGAAAGCCTTTGGCTTCAGTTGCAGAAGGCATGGGATAACATTAGTGTTCTCAGAGGAAATATACTGACACTATGCCAGAGATCTGCTGCTGTAATTGCTGCAAAAGGTGGACATACCAAATATTAATATTAAAAGTGAATAAAACCAGTATGGCTCACTTCATCTGATATTTGATAGTTAGAGCAACAATCTGCATGTTTCATTAACATTATGAAATTAAATCATGTTTTGGAGGCAAAAAAAGGTCAATATTTTCAGATCTGTCAGGCGTTTTAATAATTTGGCCACCACTGTAGGTAAAGCTTCATATTATGGGTAGACTACTTTTATTGCCCCCCCCCCCCAGCATGTTATTTTGATGTCCTTCAGGGGGGATCAAGCCTTCTTTAGGCGAGTCAGATCCTGTAATTCACACCCTGATTTGACTGCACTATTGGAGCTGGATGATGACATCACTGTTTTCTGCAGAGCTGCTTGAAATGATCTAATTTAATAATTGATGATCTTTATCAACGCTGAACTGCCTTCAGCTGAACAATGAAATGATTTTCTTTTAGAGCTGCTGTACAGCCGAAATGAACTCTGTTTGCATCATTGAATCATTTTCCTGTAATCACTGTCAAGCTGCTTTGAAACGATCTTTATTGTATAAAGTGCTGAATAAATAAAGGTGACTTGACTCTGCAATTTCATGTCTCATTACTGAACAAGACTATTAATCTCTTTAAAAAAGAAAAAGAAATCTTACTGACCCCAAACTTTTGAATGGTAGTGTACATTGTAAAATATAAAGATACTGCATGTGTGTGCACTGACCATAAGGGGATCGTGGGTAAAATGGTGTGGTCTCTTTCTGGGGAATTTCCTGTACTTTCCCGTAGAGCTCACTGGTGGAGGCCTGGTAGAAGCGGACTGTGTCAGTTAAACCGCAGGTCTTCACAGCATCCAGCAGCCGAAGGGTACCCACCCCATCAACGTCTGCGGTGTACTCGGCCAGGTCAAAGGAGATCTGCCAAACACAAAGCGCGCATGCATAAGACTTAAATGCAAAATGGTTTAAATGAAATTCAGTGTGTTATGACATAACCCAATAACATAAGCCAAAAAGTTGCCAGAGTCAACATAAACATAATTTAAGGAAAGTTGAAAACAAGTAACTGTCTGGTAATAAAACTCGGCACAAAAGCTGAAGAAGCATTCTTGTCCTTGACGGTTGATATCAAGTGTCTTTGTTTGCATAGAGTTGCATGCTCTGCTGTTAGTGAAAAACACACAGAGCATCAAAGGGTTCGTCTTCTAGCTCATGTAAATTGGGTCAAACAACTAAATGTTGTATATGAATAACAGGGGTGTTTCCTCCGAGGAGGCAAGGGAGGCAGTGTCATCTAAAAAAAATTGGATGAGAAAATAATCCATATTACAAAAATAAAACAACGCAACTATTACAAAATGTGACATTAAAAAGTGTAAAAGTCACCAGTTTTTATAAAGTAAGGTGGAGTTACGCCTGTCAGTGGCGTCATATCTGCGTTACCCTCGGTTTCTGGTTTTATTTAGCAGAAACGCTTTACTCTCACTGCAGTGTGCAACAAGTGTCATAGCAGCCGCCGAGCGAGCGCACAGAGTAACATCATAACATCATTTTCAACACACTCAAATGTATCTAATATAATAAACAGAGCTGCATTACCTCATACTCATGACCGGAAAAGCGGAAATGGCGCCGCGACTGTGGCATAATAGAAGTCCCGCTGCTCGCGAGGCGTGTGTTGCGTTCATCTTATTAACAATCGCTCCAGCGGCCTTGCTCCGCTCCCACAAAACTCGGGTCTGCTCTGCTTCATACTATAGTAACGTTAATAATCGCATCCATGAACATGATTTCTGCATGAGTCCTATCCCAATTCTTTTCCACCGGCTGTAAGGTGAAGACCACATGTCACAAGATTCTGCGCTCAAACTAGGCGTCATCAAACTACGCCTTTGTTTTGAATAGACGACCTCTAGCGGACGGAAAAGTTACATAGTATAAGATATGTCAGTGCAAGTTGCTTTCAGTTAAAACAGCTCAAACATGTATTTTAGTCTGGGATTAGCTTAAGCCTTGTCTGTGAAACCGGGGGATAATATATTAAAGCATCTTTGGTGTTTCCATGGTTTCTACAATATAAAACAAAATCGAGGGTAACGTGGGTATGATGTCATTAAACGGTCCGTGTCCTGGTTAAAACTGCTTATTTCTCTGGATTTAAACATTCTTGAAAACATTTGGGATGATATGAGTACACAAGTCAACAAAATAACATTGTTCTAGTGGTTTTTGGATATTTTAATCAAAAAATCTTACATATTGTGCCTTTAATAGTGTACTTGAAACTATCACCTGAACAAAACGGACCACCTCAAAAGGTTTTATTCACCGATTAGATTTGCCTCAAAAGAACAATTTGTTCACAAATCAGTCATTGTTACTTCTTAATTTAGGCCTGTTTCTCACAAAACTCCATGGCCCGGTTTCACAGACAGGGCTTAGACTAAGCCAGGATTAGGCCTTAGTTCAATTAGGGCTTTTAAGTAGATTTTATAAATGTGTCTTAGAAAAAAAACATTACTGGTGTGCATCTTAAGACAAAACAATGGCATGGACACATTTTAAGATATGTAAGTGCAAGTTACTTTCAGTTAAAACAGCTCAAACATGCATTTTAGTCTGAGACTAGCTTAAGCCTTGTCTGTGAAACCGGGGGTATAAGATTAATATAGTGCACAATACCAGTTTCGTACTTTTGCATTTTAATAATTGGAAACCCTAGTAATTGTATTTGTATTAACAACAGCCGTGTGTTCCACAAAGAAAGTAAGTCATGGGATATGGAACAAGAGTAAGAGTTAGTAAATAAATGTACATTTTTGGGTGAACTACTTTAATATTGCAAATAGTTTGGGGTGCTACTTCATGCGACTGAATTATTACACAACCTGTTTTTCAGAGAGAAGGACTTCGAGTTCAGACATACTCAATTCCCAAACATGAGCGAGCCGGGGAATCCCTGACTGAATCGGAGATGTTAAAGATAGGGTGAGAAAGACAGACAGCGAGCAAAAGAAAGAGAGGGAGAGACTAACTAATCTAACCTGTTCTTCAAAATTGTTTTTTTTCACTTCTCAGAATCGCACCTACATGATTTTCCATCGAGACAAACCTTCTGCAACAGGCATGATCTGAATTAGTCCCGAAATACCCAAGTGTGCATCTGTAACCACACCTCAGCATGAAAACAAAAAGCGACTGACAGCTGATTATCGTGAGACTGAAACGATGTTTAAGTGTCTTCGCAACGCAAATTCGCATCACTTTTAAAATAATCCTTGTAATGCACCAATGGATTGACTTTTAGATGTGTTGCTTGGCAGTCGTCCAATAGCTATCATTACCGTTGCTGGGATAATTAGCTTAAAGTTTTTTGGACTGTGCAAACATGCTCTCAAATGTGAGCCAAAACATTCAGTCATACCAGTTAGAACTGAGAGAGACATGTTTCTGTCAGGTACAAGTAGATTTATGTCTTTTGATTGTGCAGAGAGCTTTCACGGCATCTTGCCACCACGCAAGCAATTTTCATTTCTTGGGCATTGTTTTCTCCAAACAAACAGCCAGGACACGGATTTCAAACGTCACAAATATACCAAAATAGCGCTATTAGAGGAACACTGATACCGTAGTTTGCTCGTTCCAGCTGTTTCTAGTAGCAGTAGCCATTGAGTTGATGTTGGTGCTGTGAACTCCAAATTGCTCCCTGTATGCATTTCTAGGCTAAGAAAAGACGTGGAAATTACAGGGATTTTGTTGTTTATGCAAGTGCGGCCACATTTAACGCGTTATCTGAAGTGAGCAGTAGAAAATTGTGCTGCGAAAGCAATTTCTACGTGTTTCCACAGCAACTTGGAGCTGTCAGGGGGGGCAGAATTAATGCCTGACATCGGGAAAGTCCCCGTGCCCCAGGCGACTCGTGCACAAGCGAACACCCTTTTTCTTTTGGCTCAACCTCCCCCAATCGATACTACTCCTACACTCCTGTCCTCACGGCTTCGGAACGTCAGGATTGGAATTCATCAACTAATTAAATCTATGCTTGAGATGACACCAACTTCCCTCACTCTTCTGCCTGCTCAACCAGACACTCTCACCTCATCATTCTCTCGTTCCCTCAAACATAAACACACATGTAAACATGGCAACAGCCTGGATCATTATGGGCTGCGGTTGGGGTTGCCCCAGGCGCAAGTTGTCTGTAGCAATCGCAGAGCTAATACAAGCTTGAGTGTGTGAGAGCCGAGGGAGGGAGGGAGAAACCATGACTGCGAATAATTAGGGAATCATTTAGCCTGTTACAGATGTCTTTAAAACTGTCTCTATCCTTGTAAAAACAAAGCTCTATTTTTACGACATCTTATATTTCCAGAAGACAATTTTTTTCTCGTATAGCCCCACAGCTCCATCAGTAGGGCTCATGTACCTCTTTCAGCAGCCATGTAGCCCAAGACTGGTTGGCCACTGAAGCTAAGCAGGGTTGAGCCTGGTCAGTACCTGGATGGGAGACCTCCTGGGAGAACTAGGATGCTACTGGAAGAGGTGTTAGTGAGGCCAGCAGGGGGCGCACCCTGTGGTCTGTGTGGGTCCTAGCACCCTAGTATAGTGACTGGGACACCATCCTTGGGATGAGACCGTGGTCCTTGATTTAAACCGAGGTCCTGACTCTCTGTGGTCATTAAAAATCCCAAGATGTCCTTCAGAAGAAAAAATATATATATATTTATACCCGGCATCCTGGTCAAATTTGCACATTGGCTTCTGTCCATCAAAATGGCCTCCTAATCATCCCCATATATACTGATTGGCTTCATCACTGTCTCTTCTCCACCATAAGCAGGTGTGTGGTGAGCGTTATGGCACAATATGGCTGCCGTAGCAGGTGGATGCTGCACATTGGTGGTGGTTGAGGAGATTCCCCCCTTCTAAAGCGCTTTAAATCCTGAGAAAAGCGCTATATTAATGTAACAAATTAATTAATTGACACCAAACTAGAGATTTTTATTTTATTTTGTAATTTGATTTAACTTAACTTTTAAAAAAATGTAAAAATAAATAAATAAATAAATAAATGCATAATTACTCTAAAACTAGAAATACATACATTTTATTTTCAAATTTATTTGATTAATTTATATATAAAAAATAGATAAAAGCATCACATCACATTATTATACTATTTTAATGTATTGTTCTATTTTCATGCATTTCATGCACTTTTTTTATCAACACTTGAATGTGGTTAAGTTTAATAAAAAAAAAAGCTAAAATCTGAGAAAATCATGTTTTTGTCAAAGACTACATCTGGATCTGATTCAGAACGATGATCAAAACACAGATGGAGGAGATCGAGTCCATCAACACCCCTAAAGCTCGTCCTGGGCCGATATTTCCCTCGGTAACATTAGGCCATTTTGATTTATATGTTGTTTATTGTTGATGATCGCATTATTTTTCATATGCATCTGCTTACATATGAGATCGCTTGTTTCTGCTTCTTTTTTCCTGTGTTTTGATCTGGACAAACTGTACTCGTTCAGAAGATGTGTAATAGTGCCCCCTACAGTATAACAGCGAAAACACGGAAAGCCGTAAAAAAAATTATTTCTTTAACAAATAAGAAAATAAGATAAAATAAATAAATATACTTACTAAAACAAAAACTAAATAAAACAAGTACCTGACCTTGCTGCTAGTGTCTTGTTGAAGAGCATTTAATTTCAAAATCATGGGGGGAAAAAACAAACAAAAAAAACATGAATTTATTCTGGGAAGGCCTTCCATTAGATGTTGAAACATTTGTACCCATTCAGACAGAAGAGCATCAGTGAGGTCAGACGCTGACGTCGAGTGATGGGGTCTGGCTCACAGTCTGCACTCAAATTCATCCCAAAGGTGTTCGGGTCTGGGCTTCTCGCAAACACTTCTGAAGTGACGAGTATAGTGCAGTCCATATAATCCGACCACACATTTTTCATCATGCTATTTAACATGCTTGAGAACAGCACAGACACACACACAAGGTTCTGTTCAGCTCCTGACAGTTGACAGTTAACCTTGCGCTGACAGCAACCAACAACTACCACATGTGAGAGGTCTCTGACTGAACCAACTCTCTGACACACACACAGCACATGTGTCATTGCAGTTGACAGGTGCTGTCATTTAGAAGCTCAAAAGAATGAGGTGAGCAATTGTGTGTGCTTTTCTGTACGTCAAGCAGCCTATATAGTAGACAATGTTGAAACTGACAATGCACAAACGAATAGCATCGCTGAGCAGTGCAGAATGCGCTTCAGATTAAGACAAAAACACCACAATATCAAATATGAGAGCTTGACCTGCTTATTTTGAGAGATGATGAATGCTTCCAAGCTATAAATAGCTGTAATTATAGACTCTGGTCTGGTGTCTAGTAGGTCTTTCTGCAGACCAAATTCATTACCATATAATTTTTTTTCCCCCAAATGTGTGTTGTCATTATATGCCATCCACTAACCTGTCTGAAATTATCCAACTCACAATCTCAGACTGACTGTCACTTGTCTTAATATGAAAATACAATACAATAACAAAAAAAACGAAACTAAAATACAGTGGTGCTTGAACGTTTGTGAACCCCTTGCAGAATCTGTGAAAATGTGAATAAATTTAACCAAATAAGCGAGATCATACAAAATCCATTATTTATTTTACTACTGTCCTGAATAAGATATTTTACATTAAAAGATGTTTTCATATAGTCCACAAGACAAAACAATAGCTGAATTTATAAAAATGACCCTTTCAAAATTTTATGAACCCTTGATTCTTAATACTATTAAAAAAGGTTGAAACATTCCCTGATACTCCAGAAGGAAACACGACACATTAAGAGTGAAAACTTTTGGAATTTGAAGATCAAGGTAAATTGTACTTAATTTGTCTTCCGGGAAACATGCAAGTATCTTCTGTTGCTTCCAAAGGGCAGCACTAAATGAAATATATATATATATTTATAAAAATAAGAAAAATGTGGACATCTTCATCCTGTTCAAAAGTTTTCACCCCCGCCTCTTAATGTGTTGTGTTTCCTTCTGGAGCACCAGTGAATGTTTCAACCTTTTTTAATAGTTGTGTTTGAGTCCCTCAATCGTCCTCAGATCTCAAAATCATACAGTCACTGCTGGAAAGGGTTCAAATATGCAGAAGATGCTGGAAACTGAAGAATTTGAGGATTTTTCTGAAGAACGTTGGTCAGTTTAACTGATCAGGACAAACAAGAGACTCAAGAACAACCATCACAAAACACACACACAGCCGTGGATCATCAGGGAACGACACACACACACACACACACACACACACACACACACACACACACACAGCCGTGGATCATCAGGGAACGACACAGTATTAAGAATCAAGGGTTCATAAACAACAAAGTGGTAGTTACGTGGACTGTCAATGGACGGACAGAAATCAGAATGATTTCATTCAAATATCTTCATTTGTGTTCAGAAGATGAGTGAAAGTCTTACGGGTTTGGAGTCGAGCGAGTAAATGACAGATTTTTCATTTTTGGGTGAACTAACCCTTTGAATTTAATCAGACACACATAATATAAGTTTCTAAAAAAATGTGTTGGGGCTTATAAAAATATTGTCAGGGCAGTACAAATTTAAGTTGCTCGCCTGACTAGGGGAAAGCATATTGTATCCTTATTGTTAAACCCTGTGAGTATATCTCAAACTTCCAGAGTACAGATCTAAAGGTCATGCAGACAAGTGGCACCAGAGAGAAAAACAGCTTAAAAAGGAACCAGAGAGGTTTCTGCGATAGATGAAAAAGCACAACATGGAGCTTTTTGAGATCTTTCCACCAATCTGCACAAAATAAAAGAACGTGATAACTGGTTTCTTATGTTTTTGAATTTAAGCTCTTCTCTTGCATCCTACTTTACATTCATCATAGTCCTTAATGTCATTAATCATTTTTAGGGTTTACTTTGGAATCACACACTATGATACTAATCTGCAGCTGAATATTTCCTGATCCTAGTCTTCCAGTCTCTTGAGCCAACATCTCTGGTAATGCCATGACCCAAACTATCATTCTCTATTTTTATTCTTTCATTCCTTACTTCTGTTCAACATATTTACCTGATGTAATGGCATTAATAATAATAAATAATAATATACATAATCAACACAAGTACGTAATAGATGCTTCTCTTGACAAACGTTAACTCCTTTAGGGCAGGGCATGAGACAGGAATGTGTCCGTTTAAACCACACAAAGAATGAATTGTTCAATGCAATACCTGCTTTTATTCTGTAAACGGCTATTTTCCACCTCTCAATCAAGCGCTGAGTGCTTGTGCCAGTGAATTCACGAAGACTGGCATATTTTTCAGACGTACCAGAGTGTCAATCACACTCCTACCAAGATTTTAAATGAGCCAACGTTGATAATCAAGCTCTTAACCCATTTTCTTGGACTGAATATTGCCAAAAAGCCTTTATGACAGATCTTACTCTCACTCCTTTGCCTAATGTGAAACAGTCAAAGCTTATGTGAGACTACAGATGTCAAAACTGTTTTTGTTTTTTGACAAGTATAATGCAGTTTTAATCTCTGAATAAATGGTGTCACTGCTTGATGTGCTTTATGTTGCCACTTGCCAAAGATGACACATTTGTTGGGTCACCTCTTTTCACAATTGAGTGACTCGTACCCAAATAAGAGCTTCAACACAATCGTGTTGCCATTCATAAACTATGTGAAGTGTAATGCTATAACTGGCCAAAGCAATATGCACACAAACGCTTGGTGGGAACTAAGTAAATTATACAAATTTATAAATAAATATACACATACACACACACACCGACGGGGCATAACTTTATGACCACTGACAGGTGAAGTGAATAACACTGATTATCTCTTCATCACGGCAGTGTATGTGGGTGGGATATATTAGGCAGAAAGTGAACATTTTGTCCTCAAAGTTGATGTGCTAGAAGCAGGAAAAATGGGCCAACAGTGGCACGTGAGCATCAGAACTGGGCCACGGAGCAATGGAAGAAGGTGGCCTGGTCTGATGAATCACGTTTTCTGTTACATCACGTGGATGGCCGGGTGCGTGTGCGTGGCTTACCTGAGGAACACATGGCACCAGGATGCATTATGGGAAGAAGGCAAGCCGGTGGAGGCAGTGTGATGCTTTGGGCAATGTTCTGCTGGGAAACCTTGGGTCCTGCCATCCATGTGGATGTTACTTTGTACCACCTACCTAAGCATTGTTGCAGACCATGTACACCCTTTCATGGAAACGGTATTCCCTGGTGGCTGTGGCCTCTTACAGCAGGATAATGCAAAGCAAAAATGGTTCCCAAAGCAAAAATGGTTCAGGAATGGTTTGAGGAGCACAACAACGAGTTTGAGGTGTTGACTTGGCCTCACAATTCCCCAGATCTCAATCCAATCGAGCATCTGTGGGATGTGCTGAACAAACAAGTCCGATACATGGAGGCCCCACCTCGCAACTTACAGGACTTAAAGGATCTGCTGCTGACATCTTGGTGTCAGATACCACAGCACACCTTCAGGGGTGCTTCCATGCCTCGACAGGTCAGGGCTGTTTTGGCAGCAAAAGAGGGACCAACACAATATTGACCTGATCAGTGTATATATAAATAAACACATAGATAAATGGAAATGACCCACTGATAGTATAATATAATATAATATAATATAATATAATAGATTATAATGATTAGTCTACCAAGTAGCAAGAAAAAACACAGAAAAAAAAAAGATGACATATCATGTCTTTTCTGCTGCATAAAACATGTTATACAACACATCTACCACACAAATAAAAGTGTTTAAAATGCATCTGTATAAGAGTGAGAGAAATGGCAGGTCAAAGATTTGTATCTCTCATAATTAATCACTAGTTTCATAGGTGCTGTCATTCAGATAAATCAAAATCATGTTTTTAACGTGATGTAACACCACTGAATAAAGGCCTGTTTGTTGGCGATGACGTCAGTCGTTGCAGGTGACAAGAGTGGAATGATTTACACAAGCAATTAACTGTGTGTGTCTGTGTGAAAGCGAGAGCACTTGCGTCCTCTAGAAACCCAATTAGCAAACAAGGAAACTTAGGCTCAGTGTTACACAAATTCTCCAACCACGACCTTATTAAAAAAAATGCTGTCGTCATTAGCGGAAATGATTCCTGAGCTACAGTTCAACAATGAATTATCTTTCAATCTCTTCTGCGTTTGCTGTGTCATTCGTCTACAAACATGTATAGACAACACTTACATTATACAATCAAACACAAAAACGTGATACACACTGCAATGCTCCAGTCCAACAACTGTATATTAACTACAGGTCTGTACTAATCCAAACACAAACACAAAGCTTATGCCAATCACACCCTACCTAACACGAGCAAACAGATTCTGCTGCTGCTATAAGAGACGCAAAAGACTTTCAGAGGCAAAGAGAAACACACTAATCGTTTGGAGTTGACGGAGAGGTCAACTCAGAACAACACTGGCCCAAAAACCACAGATGTTATTTTGTGTTCTCAGTTTCTTAATTAAATCGTGACTAATTTAACATTAAAGAAACTAGTCAAAACGTGATTCGGAAATAATTCAATTAAGCATCAAGTTCCTCTAATCAAATATGGTATATTAATTAGATTTTTTTTCTTCTTCAGCCCTGTGTGTGTGTGCGCGCGTGCGTGTGTGTGTGTGTGTGTGTGTGTGCGTGCGCGTGCGTGCGTGTGTGTGTGCGTGCGCGTGTTTTTGTGACATATCAGGACACAAATTTGTATAAATGACATGGGTATGACACAGGTATTACAAGGAGAGGGTGACTTATGAGGACATTATCCATGTCCCCATTTTTCAAAAGGCTTATAAATCATACAGAATGAGTTTTTTTTTTTTAAAGTAAAAATGTGCAGTTTTCTGTGATGGGTAGGTTTAGGGGTAGGGGTAGTGTAGGGGGATAGAAAACACGGTTTGTACGGTATAAAAACCATTACGCCTATGGAATGTCCCCACAGTTCACAATTCAATCTCAGCCAAAAAAAGTGCCACTTCAACTAGGTTTGATGTGGTTTAACATGACTAATTGTAGTTTGCTATCCCACAAGGCAGCTCCATTTGAGGTTATTTGATAATGACCGCAAGGTTTAAACTTGTACAAACATCAACAATGTAAAGCACACTGTGCTCTTTTTGTAGTAAGGCCATGGCTACACGCTGACGTTGAGTCGACATTATGGTTTACAGCTTTTCTTTAACGGTCATGATGAAGACAACATCCTGACATGACAGTCAGAACCGTTTGCATTCACATGTAAATAAAGGCCTTTATCCCTCATTGTGTTTGAGCACACAGACCTCCTGAAGCTGGTATATCCCACCTGAATAATTCAGCATTGTTTTATTGTTATCACCTCATATTTCATGTCTAACAGGTGCTGCCCTGCAGGTTTTCCATTTTAATATGATAATTTAATTATTAGATTTGATAGATTTGATATTATTATTATGGGTTATTATTCAGACACATAACAAAATGTCATTTTATACAATTTATACACCGAATCATTAGTACTTCTCCATTTAAAGAGACATAGACTACTGTTCAAAACTGTTTCTGAAATAAGCCACTTGTGCTCATCAAGGCTGCATTCATTTGATCAAAATACAGTAAAAATATTAATATTTAGTGCTGTCAAATGATTAATCACGATTAATTGCATCCAAAATAAAAGTTTGTGTTTACATAATAAATGTGTGTGTACTGTGTAGTGTGTATAATTATTATGTATATTTGAATACACACACATACATGTATATATTTTGCATGTATATACTGTATATATATTTATATAATTTATATTATATATATAAATATAAATATTTTATATATAAATATTCTTTCTTAAATATATACATGCATGTGTGTATATTTATTTATATATTTGACAGGACTAGATTTATATTTGAATATATGTTAAAATGCAGTCTTCAGTGTCACATGATCCTTCAGAAATCATTGCGCTGATTTAGTACTCATGAAAAATGTGTTATTATTATTCAATAATAATATTGAATTATTATTGCTTAATATTTTTCTGCTTAATATTTTTCTAGATTATTTGATGAATATAAAAGTTCAAAAGAACAGCATTTATTTTAAATAAATAACAAAAATATGTACATAAATATAATTTTTTTGTGCGGATGATCAATTTAATGTGTTCTTGCTGAATGAAAGTTAAAAAAAATCTTACTGACCCCACATTTTTGAAAATCAAATACAATTCATATTATTAATAATAATAATAATAATAATAACAATAACTTTTATTTAACACAATTATATATACACTGTATATATTTACTGTTATTACTATAGTAAGTACGTGTAGTAATGTGTAACTACATCACATTAAAGTGAAGTGTTACCTAAAAAAGTTTCTGAAATAAACAGGAACAGGCCAAAAGAAGGAATAGTTTTATTCCGAAACTCTACTTATATATATATATATCATTTCCACAATCAGTCATATTAATAGAGCGCTAACATTTTGCTGTGTAACATTAGACCTGAACACAGCTCCTTACAGTTTTTACGCTTGTTGTCGTTCTGTCATATATCCTGACTAACTCAAACAGGACTATAAATGCTCACAGACAAAGAGAGAATGTGGAAGGAGGGGGAAAAGCACATCACTTTCTTCCTGAAACATTCCTGTAAGAATAACCAAATAACCTACAAAAACCGCCAAGCGGTCCCCTCAAACAAAATAGCACTTTGCTGACCCCTGTGTGTAACAACTGGAAACCGAGCATGTGTGTGTGTGTGTTTTCTCTGCCACTCTCTTCGCCATATCCAAACAAAGTGTGGTGAGTAAAAAATGTAAACTACAATCAGAGAGTAGCAGCGATCTACCACTTCATTACAGCGGGCACTGATTGAAACGCCCATCTTTAATGAACATTCCCAGCTAGCGCACACATTTACAAGTTAACAAGCCTAAACTGATGGTATAATTAAATCAAGCTTGTTTATTTTTCCACATAGCAATCCTGATTGCGGTTGTTGCAGTATGACAGCAATCTTTAAATATGAACTACTCTCCCTCAGTCTTATGTCTGTGCTTACAGTACTTCTGACTCTCTTTGTTGAAGAGCCACAGCTGTACTAAAGCTCTGTTGTGACAGTGAGCATCCTGCTGTTATCGGTCACCTCCTGACGGGACACCCAGAACACCTCCCAATTATTAGAATGGATGCCTGTCTGTTCGCCAGTCAGTTTCCATCTGAATTATTTAGTTCCATATTACGGCAGCTGCTGTATTTGACTGTACGTGTTCAGTGTGAGCCTGCAGGTGCTGTCTGGATCTTTCCATCCCTACAAACCAACCATTGAAGCTCATGAATCATTTTAGACAAACAGTGGCTCTAAGCATTTGAACAGTTAAGCCTGTAAAATGTATGAACGTCTTTGAATTATAGAACAAAATATTAAAACAAAGTAGCTTTTATTCAAGTTTTTAATGTAGTTTATATGCCTATGTGGTGTTTTTAATTTGCTTTCAGACAAACCATGTTCAAATTCATAAGTCAACACCATTGCTGAGTATTTTCTCTTTAAAACTGCAGTGAACCAAAGACAGTCTCAAAAAAGCGGTTTGAAATCGCTGGCGTTTCTGACGTCACAAAATATTGTGTAACCAATCACGTCAACGTATGGGCAGAGTTTTAGCATATCATTCACTATGATCGCTCTGAAGCAGGGGAGTCTCAAGAGAAGACATACCATGTACATTTAGCAATACACCGTGTGAATTATGTATATGATGTATGATGTTATGATGAACTATATGCCTTTCTCCACTGACGCTCTATGACAGTGGTCACCAACCTTTTCAAGCCAAAGATCCCTGAACTCAGCCTTGATGAAAGGCAAGATCTACCTATAAAAAAGTTTTTTTTTTTACAAGCAAATTGGCTATTTCCAATACCAGCTGCCATTTTTTTTTTTTCTTAAAGCAAATTTATTTGTTGTTTATTTGCTCTATAACAGGCCATTTGAAATGAGCGGCAACCACTGCATTTTAATCACGATCCAAACAAAGATACACATATGTAGCATGAGCAGTTGTTTTTGAATGAGACTGCGTAATTTCAAGACTTAGAGCAAATACAGAATGGTCTGACTTTAGCTTTGTGAAATTGTTACATAAGACACACCTGCACAAAACAAAAACAGATGGACTAAATAAATTCACTCTCTGACAGTAGGTGGTGCTTATGGAAAAGAAGCGTTTCTTTGGGTACCGCTGTAAAAATGCCATCGAAACTGACTGTCTTTAGAAGAGTTTCGTTCAGAGATACATTCATGTTTTATGAATAATTCAATATTTATATTTTTTCTTCCTATATTTCAAGCATCGCAAACAGTTATCTTGCTGGGTCTATTTATACCTGGTCAACTTCATGCGTTTTTACAGATCAGATATCTATCTGATTTATCAGAACGATTCCATTTACACTTAAATGTGTCTCCGCAAAACAGATATAAATCTGATCTTCAATTCCCACGCTATATGCATTTTTAACAGAGTTCACGTCACCGAAATCAACAGATATGAGCTGCATTTTATTGATCAACAGCCATTTCAAAATCAAAGACCGCAATTGGAGATAGAGTGGCATAAGCACTGGTAAGATCATTTAGTTCCTTTACTTTTAATGATGATGATTGTGTATTGAGCGTCTGCATCTTTCACTTTTATTTGCGGCAGTTTGCTGAAGAGATATGCAGCTGCTCGTCTGCGGCGATCTATAGCTATAACATGATATATAGCCCATAACACGCTCACACATTTATTTATTAGCATTGTTGGGAGGAGTAAAATTTGCATATGTGGTTTCAACAACCAGATGCATTTACACCAGTTTCGTCTGGAATGCGTCCCAGACCACCTCCTGTAGTGGTTAGAGTGATGAGTTAAATCCGTCTCAAATGCGTGTCGGAGGGCATTTACACCTTGTCTTTTCACGATTGGATGCAGCTATCTGATCAGAGAAGACGCAAGTGACCATGTGTAAACAGGCCCACTGTGTCTGGTATTTTCTCTGCTGCGCGTCTGCACTCTCCTCTTTGCGTCCGTCTTCAGCGTGTCCCATCTCTGGCCTGTGTTAATGTCCGTCAACAGACTTCGTAATATTTTCACACAAATGACATACGGGAAATTATTTATGGCCGGTCGATCTGTGCGGTGCGATTTTGAGGTTGCAGAGAATAAATTTTGGGAGCATATGGAGCAATTTCGAGCCTTGATAATGTGTTGTTACTTATTTATTACTCGGTTATTTATCGGGAGCTACCGGGAGAGTGATAAAGATCTATCAGTCGATCGCGATCGACGAGTTGATGACCACTGCTCTATGATGTTCAAAGCGTTTCTAAGGATGCTGATTTTCAGAAGGCAGACTGAGATGGTGAACGGGAATATGGTTTGTGTAACATTAGCAACACATTATTAGCTGTTTGATAACGTAGTCAAGCTAAAGGCTAATCATATTAATTACCGTTATGTGTCCAACGTTGTAAAGAGCGATACCTTTGTGCAGCGTTTACTACAGTAACTTGAGTAAAAGTTGAGCGAGTGGGTCTCTGAGCTGGTGTGAGTGAGTGGAGGCGGGGCTCATTTGCATATTCATAAATCCATGTATACTAAATGAAGCAAAGGTGTGGAGTTGCATTCAAGCTATTTTAAGGCATGAAGAATTTTTTTCCACAGGAATTTTTCATTTCAGTGATCAAAAATGAGTTTTAAGGGATAAAATCATTGACTACAGGGGAACGCACTTTTTACTTTTCACAAACTTAGTACACCTGTGTGAAATTAAGGGGAACTGACTTCATGCATTATATTTTGTATCAAATACAGTGACATTCAGACATTTTTAAGTGATTTGAGTGTCAGAAAGTATTCAAATACTTTTGAGGCCACTATTTAACAAACACAAGGGTTAAATAACATGAAAGCCCACGAGACTTGATGTGGAGTGTTTTTTAAAACTTTAACTTATTTGAGCTTTGGCTTTTGGCTTGCTTAGTTGGAGATACTTAATATTCAACAACATTATTGATCTGCCTGCATTGACACCATTGGATGAGAACTGAACTGAGCTGGACGATGACATCACTGTTGTCTCCAGAGTGGCTGTATGGATAAATGAACTAAATTTAGGGATAGTTCACAACAATGAAAATTAGCCCATTATTTATTCGCACTCAAGTCATCCATAGGTGTATATGACTTTCTTCTTTCAGAAGAATACAATCTGAGTTATATTAAAAAATGTCCTGGCTCTTCCAAGCTTTATAATGGCAGTGAATGGCTGTTTCTGTTTTGAAGTCCATAAAGTGCATCCATCCATCATAAAACTGCTCCACACGGCTCCAGGGGGTTAATAAAGGCCTTCTGAAGCAAAGCCATGTGATTGTGTAAGAAAAATATCCATATTTAAAACTTTACAAACTGTAATCTCTAACTTCCGCTAACCGTCGCACGCGTTCACGAGAGACTGGCGTATGACACAGGCGTAGTGTAAGTTCCGGTGACAAACGAGGAAGTGCAGAGGATACAGCAAAACAAAACTTGGTTCTCACGAGAACTAGCATATTCTCACCGAAGCATCCTACGTCATACGCCAGTCTCTCGTGAACGTGCGGACGACAGTTAGCGGAAGCTAGATATTACAGTTTGTAAAGTTTTGAATATGGATATTTTTCTTACACAAACGCATCACTCCCTGGAGCCGTGTGGAGCAGTTTTATGATGGATGGATGCACTTTTATGGACTTCAAAACAGAAACAGCCATTCACTCTCATTATAAAGCTTGGAAGAGCCAGGACATTTTTAATATAATTGTGTTCGTCTGAAAGAAGAATGTCATATACACCTAGGACGGCTTGAGGGTGAGTAAATCATGGGCTAATTTTCACTTTTGGATGAACTATCCCTTTAATAACTTTTTTACAACAGAAATGAACCATCACTGAACTTACTTAAGCTGGACAATGACACTTCTAGATTTTCTTCTAGATCTGCTGTACCGCCAAAACAAACTTTGTTGCATTATTTTCCTGTAAAGCTGCTTTGAAACAATATGTATTGTAAAAACCGCTATATAAATAAAGGTGACTTGGAAAAGAAGTTTTATGCCTTTAAGGGGATAGTTTCTCCAAAAAATAAAAGTCTTTAAAACCACATGACTCTCTTTTTTCTGCAGAAGAGGGTGAATCAGTATGAACCTCTTTTTTATAGTATTTCAGTTTTCTTCAGAAGTCTGGTTGAAACATATTAGGCTACAGCAAAAACACAACCAGTTGAACACTTTTAACTGGTTTTCCCTGTGGCTGAACATCAGAGCATCTGAGGGAAACAATGTCAATATTAACATCTCATTCATATCCCTCCACATTGTCTCGTCTCATTCTGCTTTTGATCTTCTTATTCAGTCATCTTCCTCTCTCCCCTCCTCTGCCTCACTTTAACTGCCGGTTGTGCTTGTTTCCCATAAATTACCCTGTGGAGCACCCACACAGAAGTTCACACACACAACATCTGATGGCCAACTCTCTGACTAACATCCCCCTGACCTCATCCCAGATGACTAGACATTAGGGGTGTGGGTAAAAGAACAGAGAGTGAAAGAAAGTCTTCTGTATTTGGTTAAGACTTTTTCCTTTCCAAAGTATTACTTGGATGGGGTCATTTGTTCACCTCACAGACACTGAGAAAGAAACCAAAGTCATTATGAAACAGTTTGCATGTGTGTGTGTGTGTGTGTCCGTCCGTTCAGTCAACAGACAAAGAGGATCTGTGTGATTGAGAAATACAGAGAGGACGAGGGAGTTTTACCTTGACGTGACTCTGCGCTCCCAGGTTGTATATTTCTGTGGGTTTGACTTCATTGATAATCTTCACCAAGCATGTGCTGTCAGTCAAATCCCCATAGTGCAACTTCATGTCTATGATGGACAGAACAAAAGACTTTACTTTCACAAAGCAATCTGATATAGCTTTACTGCCTACTGGAAAGTCTTAGAGAGCGTTTTATCCTCCACATCTGCTCAAGTTTTAAGATTGTCACCTAAGCGAAATCTACCAGGCCCAATACAAGGAGATCGCAACCTAAAATGTTCATAAAATATATAGCTGCCCATCACCGGACATACTGGAGAGAAATAAACAGTCTGTCTCTGGATTTTCGTGTAAAACTTTGAATTTCATTCAACTTAATTCTGCTTTTTTAACTTTTCAAAACCAGATACAGACTAAAGATCTATTTAGATGGCAATTGTTTTGCATAAGGGACTAGTCAGTGACTTTATTACCATTTGAATTATATGTCAATGTTCTTGTCCCACCATCCAGGAAAAAAATCATGGTAAAATTAAAAAACACCAGGATCATTTGGTACTTCAATTGAAATCGTTGATATAGATGATTTGGGCCCAAAATAATTTTTGCCATTGGCTGTTATTTGCCACAAAGGAAGCTTGTTTAAAGGGTTAGTTCACTCAAAAATGAAAATTATCCTATAATTTACTCACCCTCAAGTCATCCTAGGTGTATATGATATTCTTCTTTCAGAGTTATATTAAAAAATGTCCTGGCTCTTCCAAGCGTTATAATGGCAGCCCAAAATTTGAAGCCCAAAAAAGTGCATCCATCCATTATAAAAGTAATCCACACAGCTGGATTAATAAAGGCCTTCTGAAGCGAATCGATGCGTTTGTGAAAGAAAAATATCCATATGTATAACTTTGCTAAGTAAGATATCTAGCTTCCTCCAGACCGCCTTCTGTATTCAACTTACACAGAAAGCGTAACTGCCGTCTATGACGTTGGATGTAGTGTAAGCGTTTTGAACTGCGAGAGGAGTTACACTTTGAATACGGAATATGGAAGGCAATCAGGATTACTATAAAAGTAATATGTGGATTACTTTTATAATGGATGGTTGCATTTTTTGAGCTTCAAATTTTCATTCCCATTATAATGCTTGGAAGGGCCAGGACATTTTTTAATATAACTCCGATTGTATTCGTCTGAAAGAAGAATGTCATATACACCTAGCATGGCTTGAGGGTAAGTAATTTTCATTTTTGGGTGAACTATCCCTTTAAGAAATGTAAAATGAACTATGGCCATGCACACAAATGCATGCATGAATTATCTTTATTTAATGTAATACAGCCGTCTAAACCTGTGAATGTTTTGGCCTTTGTGGCTGTAAGTAGGTAATGCTTTTTGTCTTCAATGGACACTAGCATTATCTGGCTTTTTTTGTAAACCACCATAATTTTGGGGAGTGAGAAAACTGTTGTCAGTCACTCCCACTCTTGTTTGTGCAGAATGGGATTAAGCTCTTAAAAGAAGACTGACAACCATATTTAGCTGTATTGTGTAAGTGTCATTCCCTATATGAATAATAAAAAACTTCTTTGTGATTAACTACATGATTTTTACCATGGAGGAGCTGTGCCAATGTGTTTTTTCCTCAGACGTAACCCAAAATAAATAATTACCATCCAAATACTGCTTAAGAACATTTCGATTGAAATCATGAAAGAAAATACCTTATAAAAAATAAAACTAAAAATACTGAACGACTTACAACACTTAGAGGATCCAATACCTAGTGATATTTTACACAGGTTAGAAGACATTTATGTGTTTAAGAACAAAACAAATAAGATTTGTATTATAGTCAGATGCGTGGATGTGAAACTCACTTCCTTCTGTGTGCGTTTGAGGGTTATGATAGAGGTGTTCGATCCGGCCCGTGTTAAAAGAACTGGACCTGCGGAGGATACCATGAACCTGCCCAAAACACCAACATACACAACATCAAGTGTACATGATTTTAAATAGACTGATTATTTAAATTAATTTAATTTTAATATATTGATTATTTTTTATATATTTTATAATGCAATAATTTCACAGTTAATCTCCAAATTAATGTAGAAACAACTTAAAGACAGTATATTTTAAATATTTGTTTAATGGCATCTTTTTATGAATGAAGGCCAGTGTCTCTGATACTAATACAGATACTGATGTCTCGATGAAAATATTTTTTACTACAATTTTAAACATTCATTATAGCCATTCAACATTGTAATTGTGTGTAACTTAATGCTTTACATTTTCTTTTACATTTATTAGGCTTCAAATAACAACTTTTAATTTAGGTGAACTTAAAACAATCCTCATATAAATTAAACCCATAATAAATGTCATATTTACTTGTGCCCTGTGAAATATACAGAAATTGAATAAAGTTATCAAACAGTCTGCACTGCATAAATTATGAATTAAATATAGATGAATCCTTATTAAAGCTACAAAAGTACTTTAGTCGAGAGTGACTTTCTCTGTTCTCTTTGTTCTTTGATGAACATTAATGACAGCATTAGTGGCTGCTGTCACTTTAAGACCTGCTGCGGATCACATGACGCAGATCTCACACGTATCTCATTTTCTCGTTCATTTAAGACGTTATTTAACTCATGTAAGACTGCTCTTATGAGGATACTTGACAAAACGGACATTTTGGCATAATTGTGTGTGTTATTGTTTGTTCAAGCGTGAAAGAGAACTCGATACTGGCGCGCGTCTTTCTAAACGTTGTGTGTGTGTGTGTCATAGTCAGGACATTCACAGACAGCGCATTCTCTTTTGTCTAGTCACGCATGAATGGTTTAAATGCATTTGCATGAATAAGAGCGTGATCATATAATGTAACGCTAACCAAAGGATGACAGAAAAAACGGATGCTGCGTTAATTGCGTTAAACATTGACAGCACTAAAAAAAAATATAGGAAAATGTACAGTTTAACTTTAAATGAGATGCAACCCATCTAAATTTAAATATTTGGAAAATATGACTTATTTTTGATTATTAACAGGCAGTGAGGCAGATTTCCATCAGATCAATGTGAGTTCGTAAGATGTCTTTCAGGGTTACATTGGCTCACCCACCTCATAACCTTTCGCCAGCAGAAACTCAGCCAGGTAGGATCCATCCTGAAACCACATAGAGGGAGAATTATTTTGGGTTTTGAGAAACACACACACACAGGCACACACACACACACACAGACACACACATTTACGGCAAGCATTACCCAAGAGAGTACGCAACACAATGACCATTTCTTTCTGAATTTCATGAGCCAGACCACAGCGAATACACGCCTACATTATACAAATACGCATTTTCGCACACGTACACGCTCGTGTCGAGACTGACCCTTGTGTTGTTCCAAAGACTTTCTGTCTTCTGTGAAACAACTGTTCTTGCCCCATTTTATGGACAAATAATTCATTTTTCAAAATACCTTCTTTTGTGTTCCAAAACAAAAAAAGAAAGTCGTACACGTTTGGATCAACATGGGGTGAGTAAATAATGACAAAACTCTCATTATTGGGTGAACTGTCCCTTTAACTAACTCAAACTCCATACATAGTTCGCAAAGAATGCAAGGAAAACAGTTGGCAAGACAGCTAACAAATAAGTAAGGAGTGCCTACGATCTGCATCACACACCATAAGCCAGTGTAACACAAGCTTACTAAATCATCTGTGTGCATCACACACACAGACAAAAGAGTATTAATCAAACAAACAAGGACATCATGTCAGTCGGTACCAGTCTAACAGCTCAGTTTAAGCCACTGAATCCACCTGACTGTCAAAAATTGACACGGCCTTACCCTAAAGACACGTTTTAACCTAAAACCAAAAACTTTTGAGGCCTCTCTTTCATTCTTATTCTCGTCTCCTTCTCGTTCTCCCTTTTTCCCCTCTCATACTTCCCGACCGCACATTCTAGAACTTTGGAACATTCCGCCCCGGCCATGGCATTCCGCCCCCTACTTCCTGCTGGGGTGATATAGGCAGAGTCCCAAAGACCTTTGGGAAAAAATGAGAAGCTCTAACAGCCATGTGTGTGCCTGCCCTGTATATAAAGTACATATGTCCGCAAAGGAAAAGATGTGCTTAAAGATACATTTCCGTTTCCTTTTCACACCGCTCACTGGCCATTTACATACGTAACGTCCAATGTCCGACCACCTGAGGCTCTCGGTGCATACGTGTGTGTGTGTGTGTGTGTGTGTGTGTGTGTGTGTGTGTGTGTGACACGAGCAGTGCCAACTGCAGCGCGGACTCATAACCCTGATAAAAAAGCAGCTTATCGTCACACTGAGACTGTTGGGAAACGTTGCCTGTTTCCCGCAGATTATGTTCATAGACAGGAAACCTAGACGGACACGACATTCCAACCAGTCTGTGCATACGCACACATACTGGCCTACCTTAAGTTTTAACCCACCATCTAGGTGTTATGAATTGTAAACTTAAAATCACTTTTTAATGCTTAATCATCTCTTTTTTTGAGTCAAACCACATGTGCAAAAACATCTCAGAAACGCTGGCTGGCAAATTTGGAAAAACTTTCCATTGCAATCACCCTTACACTAAGGTGACCAGATTTCTGAAATAGAAACTGGGGACATTTCCTATTTGAGTGGTCAAAACACTGAAATCTCATTTATTATTATCTATTAATTAAAATTTTTTATTTTTGAATGTTTTTTTTAATTTTTTTTTTATTGTGGGTTCCCTATATTATTATTAATAATTATTATTATGTAGTTTGATTATTAGGATTGTTAGTCTGGTTTTAATACAATTCACCACAGCCGCAATAAAAAAATAAATAAAAAAATAAAATAAAAATCACACAATGAAAACTATTATAAATAGCAAGCAGTTCAAAACAATATTATAACAAAAAGACTTTACAAAAACACATTACAAACGTGAAACAACATTAATATGATACGATAAATAAAACTATTTAACAAACATTTTATCATTGTATTTAATATTTTCACAAGCTGTTTATAGGCCCTACAGAAAGTATGTGTATTCTGCAAATGTATTTGTTGAGTTTCTTTTTTTTATAGTTACCGTTACTTGTGACTGTGGAACTTTTGGGGACGTTTAAAATTGTGCAAAACAACCCCGCAACCTGTTGAGGACATGTTATGAAGCACATACAAACAGTATTAACATGAATAATTAGCATGTTACTACCTTGGAAACGATAACAATGTTTCTTGTGATATTTGACATATGTGATCATGGCGCTGCTCTCGGTTGCGTTCTTCATGAAGTACGTTAGTAGCAGCAAAGTCCCTTTAAGACAAGTCATTTCACTCGGCGGCCATCTTTGAAACGCCTCTCAGGCATGCAAGTGCATCACTTTGAATGGGGAAACATCAAATTCTCCAAAATTGTTCGCCAAGCCTACGATTAAATTTCATATCTGAAATCACCAATGAAGTCTGACAACAACGGTCTCATGAATGTTATTTCTAAACGCTCGAATCGTGACAAAAAACTGCATTTTTCAGCCTGGACAAAGCTAATGCGCATGCGCAATCCTAAACGCGCGTCTCAGAACACTGCCTGTTTCTATAGCAACCGGAGCTTCTAACGGCAGCTGCAGTGACACGATGACTTTACTAATCAACGATTGGCTCTTTCATTTAGAAGGAGGGGCTTATTCGGGATATTGGGCGTTGCACCTTCTCCCATTCTTAAGCATAGACCGTAAAAAAATATAGAAAACACGTCTTCACTACTTCCACTGAAGAAAAGTGAATCGAGACGCTTTGGCTTCAGTTTTCAACAGGAGTGCGGCAGGCTTGTTCCTAAGTAATCGGAGTAGAGTCGGCGTAGCTCGCAGCGCCATCTGTTGGTGAAAATAATCACAACACGATCGCTCCTATAACCAGCAGCTGCTGTATGTTGATGAGGCTTTTTTTGCTATGTATTTGCGGGTTGTTTTGAACGAGCTGTAAAACGGGGACATTTCCAGGGCTAATTGGCTACAGGTTAATTGTTAATGGCATTTATTATGAGAAAACCAGAATGGCAAAAGAAAGAATGAAAGCTAATCAAATAAGCCCAACCAAAACAGTCCGTCTCTGTCGGTGACGTCTCATCTTTGATTGTGTACACTGCGTGTTGATTTGCCTGTTAAAATAGGTCCAGTAAATTTGCCCATGACCACAGTAAAACAGTCTTTCTCTCTTTCCCGCATCAAAGCACAATTCCTAACAAATGTCTCCATGTTCCCTTATGAACCACAAGTGGGCGCAACCATTTCAACCTAATTAAGTGCGCACATCAAAAAGACACAAAAAAAGGTTCTCACTATTAATTTCGGTTATGGCAAACCACGTCCAGTAAGGGTTGTCTGGTGACACCAAATCATAATTGTAAATTAATAAATTGATATATGATGTAGGCCTATAAACTGGAAGCGTCTCCCGTTAACAATTTATTTATTTATATAGTCAATTTATTTATTAAATGTCATACATTTTGTTTACTGTATATTTAAAAAAGTTAAGATTTCTTCAGATTTCTGAAGCGGAAACCAGGGACAGCGGTCAAAACATCATTGAAATCTCACTTGTTATTGTCTATGAATTTAAAATTGTTTTTAACTGTTGTGGGTTCCAAATACTATTATTATAATTAATAGTTATTATGATGTTTGTGAGTCAAGCTGACCCAAACTGGTTTTAATACAAATCACACTAAATGCTAGTGTATATAGCATTATATACAAAAATACAAAACAAAAATAGTGTATATAGGTAACTATTACAAAAAGCAAACAGTTCAAAACGGTATTATATTATAACAAAACCATATTACAAAAATAAAACCAAATCGATATAAATGAAACACTACTATAATTACCATTTTCATTTTTCTGTGAATATTCTGTATAATAATCATATTTTATGTTTGTTTGTTTGGAAATGCATCTTATCTATAGTTAATTAGGCTAATTATTTAACATTTTAGGCTCATTTTGCGTACTGTATGTGCTTTCTGCTAATGTAATTGTTGCATGTGTTATTGTTTAGTTGTTTTTTTTAATTCAGTATGTTGGAATTACTGTGTTGTGACGGCCTATAAAATAAATAGTCGATGCTGTTGTACCGTTGCTTAAGTCATTGAGCTTTTAGATGATTGGTCTATTTTTGTGTAACCTGGTAAAAACATTTTCAAACATGTTATGCTAAATGCATTTAAAAAAGAACAATATACACCAACTGTGCCAGATTTACAATGCACTATGAAAGGCAGCCTACATTTTGTTCAGAAAAACAGTCATGTGACAACTAAACACTATCAATAGTATTTTTTTTTAACTACAGAATGCAACAGCAAAGAACCTGCAAAATACACTTCAGTCTGAACGGTTTGTGTCATTCGACCGCCCTCTGCTGTTCATCAAGCAAACTGACTGTTCACTTCATTTTCACAAGTTGCACAAGTCGAAGCTTTTGTTATGATGAGACGAACCAGGAACTTCCTGCTTCAGTCTGCCAATGTTAAATGTTAAACACCACGTACTGCAAACATTCAAGTTATGCCAGATTTCCCTGACCACATGCACCTAAGCGAACACTGAACGGTACAAGCTTGTCTTTCCTGTTAATCAAAAGAGCTAAATTACCATTAACGTCACGTATGCCACGTCAGATTTCTGTGGGTAACACCTGATATGGGAATTAAATGAATGTATAGTGCATTTGTAAAATGAGTTTTTTGGCCTCACTAACAACACAAATCCGGCTGAATGTGTAACAAAGTATATACAGCCAAAAATGTTTAGTGGTCTTTTAATGGTCTTAACCATTTTAATCACAAATACTGTTGATAAAGCACTTGCGGACAGCTTTTTACAGGAAGAAGCGTCAGTGTTGTTCCTCTCAATGTTAATGGCTTCAAACAGTTGTTCCAGTTCGTTTGAGTTTAATGTGAGACACAATATTGACTAAAGGGTTTAAATCTGGACTCTGGCCAAAGCAAAACTTGAGTCCAATGGACTTGACACTTCTTGGTTGTCTTTGCAATTTGGGAAGGAGCCTTGTCTTGTTGTAAAATAACTTGATCTTTCCTCTTAAGCAAGCAATTCTGCAATATTCTCCTGTACTCCAAAGCATTAAATGACTTTTGACAGTGAAGTAGCTCACCAATACCAGCGGCTGAAAAGGCTCGACACACAATGACACCCTTCCTCCATGCTTTACTGTGGTAGAGATGCATTTATTGTTGTATTTCCCAGACACTGCTCTGGAGCATCATCGTGCAACTCGTGTTTCATTGTAATTCATCACTCCACATACAACTTTCATTTGCTTATATCTTGCTAATTTCCTGAACCATAATTTATGGTTAATATATATACTGTATGTGTGTGTGTGTGTGTATATATATTTCTGTAATCGCCATTAAAAGTTTTTGATATTTTGATATTGTAATAATTTCACAGTTACTCCACAAATTAATGTAGAAACAATTTAAAGACAGTATATTTTAAATATTTGCTGGAATGGCATCTTTTTATGAATGAAGGCCAGTATCACTGATACTAATACTGATGTCTCTATGAAATAGATTTTTTTTTAAACATTAATGATAGACATTCAACATTACAGTATAATAGAAAGCCAATATTTTCAACATTTATTAGGCTTTAAAAAAAACTTAATTTAAGTGAACTTAATCTTCACATAAACCCATTATAATAAAAGTCATATTTACCTGTGGCTTTCATAATCAATATACAGAAATTGAATAAAGTTATCAAACACCTTTCTTAACTACTGTAACTTTAAGCACATCTGGCTCTGACACGCTGTCACACATCTCATTTCCTCACAAATCTTTATGTTCATTAAGACATTATTTAACTCATTTAAGACTGCTCTTATGAGGATACTCAACAAAATGGCCATTTTGGCATAATTGTGTGTGTTATTGTTCGTTTAAGTGAAAAAGAGAGCAAAAGAGAGTAGCTAGCGCTCTGTAGCGCAGTTTGTCCGTTTAAGGCTACTGTAGAAACAAGGGGGTAAGGGGACCCTCGGGTGTGTAAATAGGTAAAAGTAATAAAAGCATAACGGTTTATTATGTAAGGTCTTTATACACCACTGAAAACATAGTTATGTATATTATAATGCATTTCTGTGCATTGTGTGTGTGTGTGTATCATAGTCAGGACATTCACAGATGCTCTATTCATAAATTCTCTATTTTACTCATTCCGCAGGTTTCATGCTCACCAAAAATTTGTTATTTTTCGTGGCTTACTGTGCTTAAAGTCAAATAAACACAAAATTATATCAAAATACCCGTCTTGGCGAGTATTCAGGTAAACAGTGTGTAAGGTGTGTATCAGTATATTGGACCCGTGCATAAACTCTTAAAGTGACAGCAGTCTGATATTCCTGCTGCTGTCTGTCATGTTCATCAAAGAACACAATGAATTTTTAATTTTAATTTTTACAATGAAGACTATCTACATTTGATTATTTAATTTCTGTAGTATTTCTCACCCGAAAACTGTTAGACCAACCTGAAAAACCTAAAGTCGTGTTTATTTCTCGTGTCTCTTTAATCTATTGTGTTTATTTGTGCTATATTTTGCAATTTGTTTATTTGTTCCCATTTATTACTGTTTACTTTAAAAGTTTCAAATAAAGCCTCACTGTGCTGCGTTTGCATCAAAAACAATTATGAGATAATAAAAATATCTGTATGGCAGTAGCCTATAGTTTTCCCTGTGGTATCAAATATTGATATTTTTCAAGGTATTGTATCGAAGTTAGAAATTCCAGTATTATGACATATATATATATATATATATATATAGTGTGTCACCATCACAACAACTGACAAATGAAGGCAAGGCAGATTCCAGCTTCCTCAGTAGAATATAGAAACCCTTTGAGTGTAGTTTCCATGCATATTTGCATAATAATATCTAATAAAGTCTCATGGGAGAGGCTCTGCACACTATCTGTAACAGGCATCTTACACTCATTTCATATTTACAAAAGCTAACATTTCTTTGTATATAAAAGTGATCTTTCTGTATCAAGGATAATTTTAATTTTCACCAGAGTGTGTTTGTACACACTCATGGGCGTAGCCTTTACTAAAAAATTTAAAATTAAGAAATTATTTTTACCAATAATAAAATTAACGGTGCTTGCCTCATTAAATATTCATGTGGCTTGTACAGTCACAGAATTTTTTATGTGCTGTATTTCTCTTCGGTTTTGGAAATAAACTATCCAAATATTTAAAAATCTAATATTTTAGTAATGCCCTTTTGTCTACTTCCTATTCTGAACAGTTTGAACTGTCTTTAATCAGCAATCTGTAAAACAACAGCTTTCTACCTGCTTATATCTTCAGTGAAGCTTTAGGGATCAAATATGTGCTACATATTTCTCCTGTTACATAGTTCACGGTTTCATTCATAATGAAAAGGGCATGGGTGGGGATAGCAACAGCCAACAATTACACATAGTACTATATTTCTAATGTTTGGGAGTGTCAATCAGGTAACTATGACAAGGGCAGTGCTCGCTCACATATATAGTTATAGCTTTTAGTGAAAGTGGTGATCAACTTTATAGTAATGATAACCAACATCAAACATTAATCATCAGTTACACAATAAGAATGTTGTGCAAGCTTAGTTGTCAGTTATTGTCTTCATGCAGTGAGTCAGGAAATGTCCACGTGTGCTCAATACTTCACTATTTTAAGAAATAAAATAATATTAATAATATTAATACAAATGACAGAAAGATCCAGGAAGCTACAGCCTAAAGGAGAGCACATATTAAAACCCCTTAACTGTCACCGTCCCGCTTTTCATATCACAAATTTTAGTAATAATCATAAATTTGGTATCATTCTACAGCTTACGAACTTAAAACTCATCCTGCGAAAACCATTTTGAAATTGGACTTTTGCGTTACCGTGGAAACGGTACTTTAAATTCTTTTAGTGGGCCCTAGTAGGGATGTCACGATACCAAAAATCTAGTAGTCGGTAGCGATACCACCAAAAGTACACGATACTCAATACCAAGGTAAAAAAAAAAAAAAACTAAATAATTTTGAAATTACTGATTTGCTCTGATAATAAGTTTGGGTTCAACCTACATGCTATAGTGCATAAATGTTCGGTACCATCGGTACTTACAATACTGTAGAAAAACAAGTACCGGCTCTCATGACATCCCTACCCCCTAGATGGGTGGTGTCAGGTTTCATATTACAAAATTTATTTGAACTACTTAATTATCAAAACCCTTTCTAGTTTTGATAAAACACATATCGTCGAAAAGGTCTGAGTCTCGAGGATCCATATTTTGTGATAGAAGTGATATTAGGACAGAAATGTATTAATTTGTTACAGAATGAGAATGCATGGAATGTGTGTGACACCCGGTGGCTATTTTTGGTACAGCGCCTAAACAAAATCTCATAGGAACTTCAATTTTTGTGATATCAACTTCAAATTTGGAACACAACTTGGTTATATGGCTTTGATCTTAGAGTAATTTTAGAGTATAAAATATATATTTTATATAAAATAAAAAATGTTTAGTACAGTACATTTGATTTACAATAAATTTAAACTTCCATAACTTTTTCATACTTTCATATTTTCAAGTGCTTTCACTTCAGCAATAATCTTTCATACATATATACAAATATCTAAAGCATTCTTGAATTACATCCATTTAAAGGTTCAGTGTGTAAATTTTAGCGGCATCTAGCAGTGAGGTTGAGACCGCCCACTGCTCACCCCTTCCTTTCGAAGCACATAGAGAAGCTACGGTGGCCAACACAGGACAAAGATGTCGTCGTCTGAGAAAGCAGAGAGTGACTAGCGCTCTGTAGAGCAGTTTGTCCGTTTAGGGCTACTGTAGAAACATGGCGGCGCAAAATGGCGACTTCAATGTAAAGGCACCCGCGGTGTATGTAATAGGTAAAGGTAATAAAAGCATAACGGTTCATTATGTAAGGTCTTTATACACCACTGAAAACATAGTTATGTATATTATAATGCATTTCTGTCAATAGATCCTCATAAATATTACACACTGCACCTTTAAGTTTGAATAGTGCATTTTCACGTCTGTTCTCAAGAAGGAGGGTGACTGTTAAAGGGTTAAAGTATTAAAATTTTACAAAGATGACTATATTTATAGCAATTATGGTATTTTAGCGAAAACTACGGTTACCATGGTTACCAACAAGCGTAAGTATAGGTCTATTACTATTCTCATCTCTTTTTTCCTCTGATAAAACTGAATGGTGACTGACTGAGGAGGATGTCATTCTGCCTGACATCTCATTTGAATTTCCGCCGAACAATGAAACTCATACGCGTTTGGAACGGGTGAGTAAACAAGACAAATTTGAATTTTTCCGTTAACTATCTGTGTATACCATCGCGTCGCATATGTAAAGACGATACTTGACGTTACCTGACCGGTTATGCCTGTAATGATGGCCACTTTCCTCTTCGTCTTGCTGCCTCCGTTCACATCGCCACTGGCCGACGCTGCTGAGCACTGAGCCATTGTCTGGAGCTGGTCTCGGTTCGGGGTTTGGTTCCACTTTGCGCGATCGTTTATCACGTACGGATGCAAACACATCCGAAACTCCAGCAGCTTGAGCGACACATCAGGAACCTGCACTCAGCAACCAATCACAGAGCAGGACGCCGGTGACGTGCGCACCACAGAATAAAGAGGAGATAAATACGATTGGCTTAGGATTGATATGTATCACAGCGCCCACTAAAGGACTCGATGTTCAGGAGGAATTAAACATTAAACTTTTTACTTTATCTCTTTATCATCCTAAGACTTTTGAATGTAGTATTTGTCCATGCCATTACATTGTTTAGAGCATAAGAAACAAATGGAAAATGTTTTTTTGAAAAATAATATTTTATTCATATGTTATGTAAAAAATAAAATGACAATGGGATTTTTTTCCATTCACCAATCAATTTTCAGGTTTCAGGATTTTTTTTAACCAAACGTTGTTTAAAGATCATTCTCAACTATGTTTTGAAAGATATAACAGAATGAATTGATATACCTTTTTACTTAATGCAATATTTGGGCAAAATGGCCATACATGGGTTTTACCATTCAATGCAATGTATCTAATTTGCATGCTAATGTGTTCTTGGAGCAACAGATTTAATTTAATCAGATTTAAACAATAATATAAACAAAATATGATCATATGTCCATAAGAGTGCTAAATTTGAGCATTTTTAAAGACCAAAGAGAAATTGTTGTCCTGGTGAAAACTCAGAACCCTGAATGTGCTCTTTACAGGACATCCAGACTTAAAACTGTGACAGAAAAATATAATGTCCTCGTATGAGCACCCAGGAGGTTATTAATAATAATAATAATAATAATAATAATAATAAATGATGCAATGAGATCCAGGCAGACAAGCAATGATTGGGTCAAAGGAATAGCAAATGTATTAAGTAGAAATGTATGTAAGATTAATACAAACAAATCAATCAAGTAAATAATCGTTTATAATAAAATCCAACAGATGACGATTGTGAAGATCAGATTATAGAGAAAGAAGGACAAAAGAAGTAAGATATTTGCAGAATGAACGGAGAGGAGAGACAAAGCAAGAGAAGAAGCAGAAGTGAAGAGCAAAATAAGAGCAATGAATGAGGGAAACTTGCAAGAAATATTATGGCATAGTTGGTGGCTAGGTCAGTGTGGCTGGTCAAATGTCAAAGATAGATGAAAATAGACATACGACCGAGGTGTTGTTTTGACACCTTTAAGAGAATATCGCAGATCTTGCATTATCTCATGTCTGCAGAGATGTAAACAGACATATTTTGATACAAGAAAGGTACATCGCGTAATCAATTCTGATGGAAAATACACCCACTCGTTCTTACAGCACAGAAGAGACACAAAAGATCTTACATTTGGAAATAATCAGAGCATATAGTAGAAAATATATAGTTAAAGGCACAGTATGTAAGTTTCACAACTAGAGGTCACTTATTATTCAAAACATAGGCGTAGCTTGATGATGCCGTGAATGAGCGTGGAATCATGGGAGTTGTAGTCTTGACTCTTCAGCTCCACAGCCGATGGAAAGGAATCCGACGGACTCGGGCAGAAATCATGTTCATGAATGAGGGAATGTATTAAAGTTTTATTAACGGTACAGTGGTTACTCTGTGCGTTCGCTCGGCGGCTGCTATGAGAGACTTGTTCTCTTTGCAGTAATCTAGATCGATATTAGAATATCATATTGTATGATGGAGAAAGCTCTCTCTGATTACAAAATAGTGTTGTCTCTGAGGTAAAAACATTACTCGCGGTGAATCAAGAAAACAAGGGTAGCGCGGATATGATGTCATTGACAGGCGACGCAAGGACACGGTCCGTAACGCTTGTTAAAATAGAGGATTTCTCTGGATTTAAACATTGTTGGAAACATTTGGGATAATGTAAGTACACAGGTCAACAAAATATATAACATTGTTCTATTGGTTTATGGATATTTTAATCTAAAAATCTTACATATTGTGCCTTTAAAGAAATCAATATCATGTAAATAAAATAATATGAATTAAGACATGAATAAAGACAAGAATAAATCTGAATACAAATAATTTAGCATACACCAATAAATATTGATAAATAATAAAAAATAGATAGCCTAATAAATATATATATTTCCTAAAGACAGTTCACTCTAATGAATGGAAGAAACCGCAACTCGGAATACGTCCCGCCTTCTAAAGAAAAGAGCCATTTTAAAGATGGCCTCCGAGTGAAAAGACTTTGGCCTAAATCACTGTTAAAAAAAATAGCCTAAGCAGCTTTGCTGTTTTTTCCTGGTTTCCCAGCGTGGTAAAGCCGGTCTGTTGGCTAGTTTAAAACACTAAAGGGGTTTTAGGTTCACATCGTTATTTATCTAGGTTTTACATTTTTTTTATATGTCATGTGTAAAAAATATGCTAACAAAATTCAAGTGAAACAATTTGGCTTTAAGTGACGTGAAGGCCAAGTATGGCAGCCTATACACGGCATTTGTGCTCTGCACACACACATTAGGAGCAGTAAGTAGTGAACACACACATACACACTGCAAACCGTGGACACACACACTCGGAGCAGTCTGGGAGCCCCTGTGCATGTATGCATTAAAGAAGAAGAGGAAGTAATGAAAGAAACAATTAAATGTTTTTAATGTTTAATTTAATAATAGGCTATTTAAAGTTCTAAGGCACTTACAGCAATATACAAGAACTAACATGAAAGTATTGAAATGTTTTTCTTTTTCCTGCTAGTTTATGAGCTATTTTATTTCAGCCTTCACCCAATCCAGTCCTCACATATACAGAAAGTGAAAACACAAAAATAAATAAATCTTTTCCCGTTCATGATTAAAAATGTGACCTTTTCAAACACATCGAAAAGTGATACTCTTGGTTTTCAGCTTTCACTCAGAATGCTAGTGTTCTCTAAAACACTGCTAGCCATCAGCTGATGTACAGTAAAGTTTATTTACTATATCGTGAAAGCTTTTCAAGTAAACATCAGACAGGGTGATCGAAGCAAAACATTATATGTAGAAACACACAAAACACACAATACATCTGTAGGTAGTGTTCTGTTTTTTCATTTGCCTTCATGGAAGGTGAGATGTTTACCACAAAGAGAGGGAGTGAACAAGACCATAGTGTTGCCAAAACAGCCAGTGGATCTTGGATCCAGTGTCCCAGTCTCAAATTTCAAGCTTAAAAAAAGTACAATAAAGTCTTTAGCTAAGGCATTAGTTAAGCATTCTGAGCTCAAGGGATTCCTTTTGTACAATACATTTGCCCTAGAGGAAATTACATTTGATAAAATATGGTAAGTGTGTATTTGGGGCATGGCTATTTGTATCAGATAACAATAGGTACATGCACACAGACAAACTCCAAACTCTGTCACTTAGACTTCCTGAAAAGCAGCAGAAACATTAAAAAGTCATAGATCATTTGCAGGATTTTGACATTAAGGGTTCTAGACTTTCAAGTGTAAAATACAGTACGGTAGTTCCAATGCCTTCACAAATACCATGTGAATGAAATGTTACCATAAACCAGTGAAGTACAGAATATTACCATGATAAGACTCAATGCATTTGTGCGTATGATGATTTCTCTTTTGCACTCTTAGCCACTGACATACTTCCTCCAGTCCTGGCCTATTATAAAGTGCACATGCGAGACCAAATCACTGTAGTGTTAACTGTCTGTAGTAATTCTTCATAAGAAAACAGATGTTGTGTAGTTGTTCAGGTACAACTGTATTGGTCCAGTTTGTCACCACGGCACCAGGAGAGCCAATGATCACTTCTGCATGAAAAAACATGAAAATTAATGTTACCCAAAAGTGAAGTTTATCATATGGGACAGTCAATGGCATGCAAAGTGCAATCAAATGAGTTTTATCAGCAACAGATATTTTTTTTCCATTGTGACATACATCAGTGTGTAATGGATTATCGAACGTAGGACTTGGTTCCCTGATCCATCGGTTGTTCATTGGATTTTAAAGGGTAAAAATGATCATTTCTGTCATTAATTGCTGTGTTCATCTTCAAAACACAAATGAAAATATTTTTGTTGAAATCTGAGAGCTCTCTGACCCCTCCATAGACAGCTATTTAATTAACACTTTCAAGGCCCACAAAGGTAGTAAAGACATCGTTAAAATAGTCCATGTGACCACAGTGGTTCAACCTAATGTTATGAAGCGACAAGAATACTTTTTATGTGCAAAAACAAACAAAAATAACGACTTTATTCACCAATCTCTTCTCTTCCATGACAGTCTCTTACGCTATTCACGTTGTTGGGCTATTCACAAAGTACAGCGCTTCCGAGTTCTACTTCAGAACGCCGGCTCACTATTGGCCGAGCATGATCCCATGATCACATGCATGCGTTGTGGTGCTTACGTGAATCGCGTAGGAGAGTGACACGGAAGAGAAGGGATTGAATTTTCAATTTTGGGTGAACTAACCCTTTAAGACATGTTGTGCTCAAAAGTTGAGGCGGATGAACATGGGTTTGTAAGGGTGAGTTTAAGCAGCCTAATGATTGGAAAAGTCCTGCATACGTCACCAGAAATCTGTCGTTTTTTTACCGGAGGGTCCAGTTATGAAATTTATGCAATTTTTAAACATTACAAGGTTAAAACATTTTTTTATTAAACAGATGCACGGATGAACCGCTCACAATAAGATCCATATAATGCATTTAGCATACAGATAAAGTGATTTTTTTTTTAATTTCATGTGGACTTCAACTCTTTCCTCGCCAGCGTTTTTAAAAAAAAGTTGCCAGTCACCACCAGAGTTTTTGATCATTTTCACAAAAATGTCATGGCCCCCAGAACATTTTGTTGTATGAATATCTGAACATGCAATATATCAAAAGAAAGAACAGATCCTCTGCTTTTAAACAATTTTTTTTATTGCATGCATTCTTTTTTTATCAACACTTGAATGTGGGCAGGTTTCATTAAAAAGCAACATTTTGAGCAAAAAGCTGAGAAAATCATGTTTTTGTCAAAGACTACATCCATATGGGATTCAGAACGATGATCAAACACAGATGGATTAGATGGAGTCCATCAACACCCCTAAAGCTTTACAATCCTGAAGCTCGTCCTGGGGTGACATTTCATTCAGTAACATTAGGCCGTTTTGATTTATATGCTATTTAATGTTGATGATCACGTTATTTTACATATGCATAGGATTACATATGAGATTGCTTATTTCTGTTTTCTTCACCTGTGTTTTCGTCACAGGGTTGCCAGGTCTGTGCAACAAAAGTAGCCCAATGGCCAGTAAAAAGTAGCCCAAAAATAGCCCAGTGCGATTTTCTCCATCAGGCAGCCGAATTCTCCACTGAATTTGTATGTCTAGGGGGTGTTGGAGCGCCGAAATTGTACGTACGGGGGGTGCAATCAACCCACGGCAACAGCTTAAAAGTAGCCTAATACAGCGGGAAAACCACAGACTTGGAAACACTTTGATCGGGAGAGTCTCTACTCTTTCAGGAGAGTGCGCCCCCTAGCGTATAACAGTGAAACAGTTTGGCAGGGAAAGAGATAATGGTTTGTGTGCATCTCTTACCTGTTTAGCCCTCTGGAGGAGGGGCATGTGAAGAGTGACACTTGTTTTTCTGTGAGAGAAACAGGTTAATTAATTATCTTAATTTTCATTATTTTATTTATTTATTTCAAAAAGGGACAGTGTACATTAATCAACATTTATGAATGTAAATGTACCCAAATTAGCCCAAAGACTAGTTTTCATTAATTCACTAATGCACTAATTTAGCCACAAACTCAAAGCTGTTGTGTTAACCTTATGGTGAAGACGGAAGTGAAGTGCTCGGTCTGAAAGCCATGGGTGTTTCAGGGACTGGGATGCACTCATTCTCCAACTGCACAAAAAAAGAAATGTGCATCAAAGTGCAAACATACTGGTATCAGACTTTTGTCCATTTCTGAGGACACACAAACCTTTTGCTTTTCACAAGCAGGCGTGTGATGAAGTCTTTGGCCTCCTCTGAGATGTCGGCAAACTCTGCCTCTTCAAAACTCCACTGACATGCCAGGATGTTATTTAGTGTCTCATTATCATCCTCACCCAGGAACGGAGACAAGCCACTGAGCCTAGAAACATAAAACATAAGTATGTTTTCACAAATGTCACGATTATGATTGTTCACTGATGTCTATGTTACAGACTCACAGCATGTAAGTGATGACACCTAAACTCCACATATCGGTTGGGAATGAGACAAATTCATAGTTGATGACTTCAGGAGCCAGGAACTCAGGAGTACCAAAGTTCACCCGCAACTTTTCCCTGGGTTTATATCTGAAAAGAAGATCAGTGTGAGAAAAACAGTCGATTCATGAAGAAAGTAACTATAAACACAGATACAAATACTAACCTTCTTGCAAGCCCAAAGTCGATTATCTTGACCTTGTTTGTTTCTCGACTGATGCAGAGAATGTTTTCAGGCTATTGTCACAGTAAAAATATATTTAGTCTTCTTATGCAGCTGTTTTAAAGGTGCTATATGTAAGAATGACAGCTAGTGGTTGAAATGGGTACTGCAGTCCAAATTAATTAAACGCAATAAAATTAAAGCTGCAAGCAGCGATGAAAGGGCCCTCGCACCTCGCATTAGCACTTAGCCAAGTGTTGCATGATCTAATGTGTTTCTAACATGTTTGATACTTTATGGCATATTTAAATGTGTCTCTGGGAGTGAGCCATTTCCTGTTGCCCACAGGTGGCGCTATGAATATTGAATAACTGAATATTGACATGTAGATGTCTTCAGGCCAGGTCTCTAATAAAACATATTAAATTTGGGGCAGATCGAACATTGTATGCCCGAGTTACAACAACTTCCTGTTTCATGGCGAAACATCTCATTTGTGAGGCCGCCACGGACACGCCCTTCAGCGAAAACTCAAAATCTTTGCAATTTAACGTCACAAAGGCCTTTAGATTAGACTGACCAAATATGATGATGATCTGATTAAATCTAGGAGAAGTTTGTTAAAGTACAACGTCTGGAAATGGAAAAACTGCTAAAATTTTGCAGAGAAAATTCTAAATATCTGACTTCCTGTTGGGTTTTCAGATTTTGTTCCCAGGGTCTTGTAGGTATTGGGCTGTTACATGTGTGTACTTAATTTTATACTCGTACGTGAAACAGTGCGAACGACGCTTAATTGAAAATTTGTAGGTGGCGCTATCGAGCCATTTTGCTACGCCTAATTCTGAAACCCATATCAGAAGTAAATTTCCACCACTTCTGACGCGTGTGCAAAGTTAAATGAGTTTTTGAGCATTTTTAGGCCCTCAACAATGCAATACATTTCGGAGAAGAAGAATGATAGATTGAGCAATTACAATAGGGTCCTCACACCATCGGTGCTCAGGCCCTAAATATTGTTTGCCCCGCCCCCGCCCCCTCCTCCTCAGACTCGACGCTCACGCAGGGTTGCCAGTTTGAGGACACACAACAGGAACGAGCGCAACTGAGAATGGAAGGCGAGGAGACTTACACACTGTAAGTTGATGAGTCAATTTATCCGCGTTTTAATATGCTCTCGTTCATAGAGATTTTTGGATGGATGCTGAGGCTTTTTAGGTCGGGTAGAATCTGTGATCTCTGATCCAGTTTCCATGGCAACAATACGCTGATTTACAACTGGCAACCTGTGGTGTCGAAATATTACCTGGTAAACTGGCGACGTGCAGTATCGCACAGACCAAAACAAAAACAGACACGGAACGCACATTTCAAAGCAGAATAACTGGAGCATGTGTATGTGGAGTATGTGATCTCCTCATGTTTCCTAAATATCTGCAAACATATGATGGCATTTTTATGCTTTAGTACAGTCAACAACGTACATACAGCACCTTTAATTACATATTATTTGAAATAATGTGGTACCTTTAGGTCCAGGTGTAATATGTACATCTTGTGCATATACTGAAGGCCTTCACTGATTTGCCTGATGAACAGCACTGTGTCCAACTCTGTCAGCTTATAGTTCTCATCTATGATCCGGTCAAACAGCTCTCCACCATCAACACTAGGGGGCACACAATACATGTTAGCAGCACATTCTGAAGAAAGAAAGCATGAATGAGATTTAGTGTGAGATGCTGTCTGTGTGTGCTTCAAAAAGCTGTTTTTATAAAAAAAAAACTGATGTAATGTATATTTTTGCTGTGTTTAAAGGGCTCCTATTATGCTTATCTTTTTTTTAGCTTTAGTTAGTGTGTAATGCTGTTTGAGCATAAAAAGGATCTGCAGGGTTCCAAAGCTCAAAGTATTTAACAGAACCCACTTTACAAGAACTACAACGAACGACTCGTTTGGACTACATCGCGTTTTTTCCGGATCTTATGAAGTCATAATGTTACTAATTTAAATAATCCCCGCCCACGGAATACGCAAGAAAGAGGACGAGGCCTGTCTGAGCTGCGTTACAGAAGACTGTGTTGTCTCTGTCAAAGAGACGCTGGTTTCTCCACCCCGTTTCCAAAACTCATTTGTTTGATCTTCCTAAGGCTGACGAACTTACACTGGTTTAAATTTATTTTAAACACTGTTCCTGAACATTATAACCCCAATGTTCAACTGTGCGCTGCACATTTTATGGACAACAGCTTGTTTTCTGTTGCTTTTGTAAGACGGTTCACGGCCCCTTGGTTAACCATGGTTTTATGATCGATTACTGTTTATATCTATAATGTATAAGAAAATTACAAAACACATACCACTCTGAAACATCCTATGAAATCCGTTCTGCACAATCCTCTTGTTCGTTAACATTGGGGTCTGAATCGGGCTCAAATTGGTTTGAAATAACCTTAATATTTACACTAGAGAAGAACTCACAGTTATGGAGGGGTGTGACATTTCCCGAACACACGCTAAGTGCTACCAATCACAACACACTGGGCCAGCTAACCAATCACAGCACATTTTGTATTTTGGAAGGAGGGGCTTCATCGAAATGGGAACTTAACGGCATGTTCGGGCCTGGTTCGGGCCAGACTGGGGACAGAGGTGCTGTAATAATGTATAATACATGAGAAAAATAATGTGTTTTTAAACAACCAAGCATAAAAGCATATTCTAGTACACCCCAAAAACAAAATCAAGACTTCGTAAAAGGGCATAATAGGACCCCTTTAAACAAGTTTCAGTTGTTAAATAACATTTCAAAGTGTTTAAAGGCATTTTTTACACTGTTTTTATGTCAGGCGGTACAACCAATACCAACCAACCGCTTGTAGAATCTGTGAAAATGGGAATAATTTTAACTAAATAAGAGAGATCATACAAAATGCATGTTATTTTTTTATTTAGTGCTGTCCTGAATAAGATATTTTACATAAAAGATGTTTACATATAGTCCACAAGACAAAACAATAGCTGAATTTATAAAAATGACCCGTTCAAAAGTTTATGAACCCTTGATTCTTAATACTGTGTGTCGTTCCCTGATGATCCACGGCTGTGTGTGTGTGTCGTTCCCTGATGATCCACGGCTGTGTGTGTGTTTTGTGATGGTTGTTCTTGAGTCTCTTGTTTGTCCTGATCAGTTAAACTGACCAACGTTCTTCAGAAAAATCCTCAAATTCTTCAGTTTTCAGCATCTTCTGCATATTTGAACCCTTTCCAGCAGTGACTGTATGATTTTGAGATCTGAGGACGATTGAGGGACTCAAACACAACTATTAAAAAAGGTTGAAACATTCATTGATGCTCCAGAAGGAAACACGACGCATTAAGAGCCGGGGGTGAAAACTTTTGGAATTTGAAGATCAAGGTAAATTGTACTTAATTTGTCTTCCGGGAAACATGTAAGTATCTTCTGTTGCTTCCGAAGGGCAGTACTAAATGAAAAAAAATGGATATTTAAACAAAATAAGAAAAATATGGACATCTTCATCCTGTTCAAAAGTTTTCCCCCAGCTCTTAATGCGTCGTGTTTCCTTCTGGAGCATCAGTGAATGTTTCAACCTTTTTTAATAGTTGTGTTTGAGTCCCTCAATCGTCCTCAGATCTCAAAATCATACAGTCACTGTTGGAAAGGGTTCAAATATGCAGAAGATGCTGGAAACTGAAGAATTTGAGGATTTTTCTGAAGAACATTAGGCAGTTTTCATGAACAACCATCACAAAATAAATTCAGCTATTTTTTTGTCTTGTGGACTATATGTAAAAAATGTTTTAATGTAAAATATCTTATTGAGGACAGCACTAAATAAAATATAACACATTTTGTATGATCTCTTTCATTTTGTTAAAATTATTCACATTTTCACAGATTCTGCAAGCGGTTCACATACTTTTTCTTGCAACTGTATGTATATGCAACACGATCTCATGAAAGTGCATATCTTTAGCACGAATTGTATTTATTGTACAATTTATACGGCAAAATTATTTTTTTTGCGTGCATATGATAAGCACTGTAAACCCCTTGGGTAGGATTAGTGGTGTGGGTTATGTGCGTGACTCAAAGTGCGTATCATATGCACGCAAAACAAATTTTTGCGTATAAAATGCACGATAAATACAATTTGTGCTATAGATACGCACTTTCATGAGATCTGTAGTTGAACCAACCTACCCATACTTGAAATGATCAGTTTTTAACCAGTATTTGAGAGAGATCTACAAACCTTTTCACTCTGTACAAGGATCAGTCGGGCTCCTCTGGATGATGCATTATCATCTTTACTGTTATTACCATGTCAATTTATAATAAAAGAGCAATGTTTGCAGTTGTGCCACCCTGACATTTGAGAATATACACATTGCTGGACAAAAGTTTTTAAATTATCTTAACAGCTTTAAAACTACTGATATTTAAATTGTTTATATGAAAGGTTTCAAAGCTAAATTATGCCATAGTATTAGTTTTATTATTAAGACATAATTTTAAATAGTTTTCCTAGTCTGTTCATTTGTTCAGACAGTTGCACCACCTGACATTTTGGGGGTTTAGGATAACAAAACATAAAATAATACTATATGTATTAGTTAAATGTACTAAAAATGAATTAAAACTAAATAGGTTTTATATAATAAAGTGATATATATCATTCATTATTTTAAAAGGAAATAATGCACTTGGACACAGAAATACGCACACCATGTCATTGACCCGTGTGAGACAGAGACTTGGGTGTGTTTGTGGATGTAACTTACTACTCCATTACTAGAATGATTTCATGTCGAGATTCAAAGGCGGCGTAGAGCTGGATCAGATTGGCGTGATTCAACTGGTTCATCACTTCAATCTCACACTTTACTACCTCCTGACAACACAAACACGTGTACAATCAATTATACGAATTATATAATGGTAGATCGTGGACCAGTGCTGTTAACTAAATCTAAAACTATTAAAAATCATGTCTGTTAATTGAAATAAAGATGAAATAACATCAAATGTAAATATTAGATGAAAAAAAAATCTAACTTGAGAAACATCAAAATTAGAACTACTAAACTAAAATAATGAAACAGTACATAACAAAATTACTCAAACTTCAAAATATTAATAAATACTATAATAGTAAATTACTGACTCCTCACTTATAATAACCAAGTGGTCCATATGTTGATTGGCTGATTAAAACTAAAACTTAAATGAACATTTCGAGAACCACTACCGTAAAGTCATAGTACTGATGTCTTAAAATGGACAGGCATTCACCTTCTCTTTCTGACTCCTGGCTTTGATGATCTTGGCTGCTAATATGAGGCCAGAAGATTTCTCTACACACTTGTGCACCATCCCAAAGCGTCCTCTATTACAATCAAAATAAGACAATAAAAAAAACACATTTAATGCACTTTAAAAAGTCTAAATTCCACATTCTTTGTAAGACCGCAGAGGAAATTCACTTTTCTCTCTCTAGATATTCACTTTCACTAAGGTCTAAAAATATTTTGCACGTCTCACTCTCTTAACGTTTTTCCTTCCCACATATACACACACACACACACCTGTCTGTCACTTTCATCCCCCATACCCTGTATCATGTGTCCTGTAAGCTCTTAAAATGCTTAGGAATCTTATACCATGGGTTTATTATTGCAGGAATCCTGCTTTAAAAATTCCCCTGACGCTAACAAACCTAACGTAATATGATGTAAAATTAATAACTTCTATAACTCACCCTCCGAGAACCTCTTTATTGATTGTGTAGTAGCTGGTAATCTGGTGGGATTTGGGTGTCACTAGACGGTGCTCAAATGGAGCAGGTGGGGGAGGGGAAGAATCTGTGGGAAAGATTAGAATATGTAACTAGAAAAGGGAAATATGTTTACATTATTCTCAGACCTACACCGATTTTCTTACCAATGACATATTCGTCAATGACTGACTCTGCATCTTTCCTCTCCTCTTCTGTCCCCTCCTCTGGTCTCTCTGGTCCCGCCTCTACAGCTTCAAGTCCTGCCTCGTCTTCCTCCTTTAATTCCTTATCCTCTTCCTCTGACGCCTCCTCCACTCGGCTTTTTTTAAGGTCATCTGTCAGAGTCTCGTCAGCAACATGCCTCTTAGTGCTGAAAGTTATTTCCAGATTCTCCTCACAGCTACACAAATATAATATAAAGTAAATCAATATACTTCAAAATATAATTCATTACATGAATTAATTGTATTGAAGTTTTAAAATTTTAAATGGAATATGTATATTTTGGCATATTTGAATTTAATATTTATTGACACGTTCATTGGCCCTATATTAACGATCTGAGCGCATGGTCTGAAGCTCATGGCACAGGTGCACTTAGGGCATGTCAGAATCCACTTTTGCTAGTTTAACGATGGGAAAAATGGCTGACGCGCCAGGCGCATGGTCTAAAAGGGTTGTACGTAGTCTCTTAATGAGTCATGGGTGTGTTTTGGGCGTAACGTCCAATCAGAGTCTAATCTCCCATTCCCTTTAAAAGCCAGTTGCACTCACACCATGGCGGATTCACTATTGACATGGCGGGATTTGCGAGCGGAAAAACTGAACGTTTCTCCAGAGAGGAATCCTTTTATTTTTAATATTTAAAATTGTGTGTGTGCTGCAATACACACACAGCCCTGTCAATTTTGACCATGTTGTCACTTTTTTTCTACAAGTCTCGTAACGCAGGTTCCGCAGTCTTAACCGGGACAACCACAGAGGCAGAGTCAAAAAATAACCTGAAGATGCGAGATGCCTCCTTGGTTCTGGAGGAGTTTGAGCCCTGTGTGTGTAATAAGCAGAGTGTACGCACGTTGTGCACCGCCTATAGGCACATATTACTAACACACCCTTTAAATAACACAAAAAATACTGCACTATTGACTTTAGAGCAGGTTTTTGTTGGTCAATGGCGCAGTCGTTTTCAGTTCCTCAAAATAGCAATGCGCCAGCAATGCTCCTGAACACACCTAGTTTTCAGACCAGCACGCCCATGGACGAACAGATGGCGCGAGTGCATTTTCTATTTAAACAACGTGACGCTGGACGTGAAAATAAAAAACTGTGTCAGGCTGAAATTAGCACAAAACACTAGCATCGCACCTGGCGCCACATTGCGCCGTATGTGTGATAGGGCCCTTTGCTTCAAACGTTTGGGGTCAGTGAGATTTTTGAAAGACATTATTTATTTTTTTAATTCAGCAAGGACATGTTACATTTATAAAACATGATAGTAAATACATTTATGAAGTTACAAAAGTTTTTTTATTTCAAATAAATGCTGTTCTTTTGAACCTTCTATTTACCAAAGAATCTTGAAAAAATAATAAGCAGTTTCCAAAACTGATAATAATAAGACATGTTTGTTGAGCAGCAAATTATCATGTTAGAATGATTTCTGAAGGATCATGTGACACTGAAGACTGGAGTAATGATGCTGAAAATTCAGCTTTGCTGTCACATGAATAGATGTTACAATATATTAAAGTAGCAATGTAATAACATTTAACAATATTACTATTTTTACTGTATTTTTTATCAAATAAACGCAGCCTCGCCAAACACTTTTTACGACCCCAAACTTTTGAATGGTTGTGTATCTACACTCACCTAAAGGATTATTAGGAACACCTGTTCAATTTCTCATTAATGCAATTATCTAATCAACCAATCACATGGCAGTTGCTTCAATGCATTTAGGGGTGTGGTCCTGGTCAAGACAATCTCCTGAACTCCAAACTGAATGTCAGAATGGGAAAGAAAGGTGATTTAAGCAATTTTGAGCGTGGCATGGTTGTTGGTGCCAGACGGGCCGGTCTGAGTATTTCACAATCTGCTCAGTTACTGGGATTTTCACGCACAACCATTTCTAGAGTTTACAAAGAATGGTGTGAAAAGGGAAAAACATCCAGTATGTGGCAGTCCTGTGGGCGAAAATGCCTTGTTGATGCTAGAGGTCAGAGGAGAATGGGCCGACTGATTCAAGCTGATAGAAGAGCAACTTTGACTGAAATAACCACTCGTTACAACCGAGGTATGCAGCAAAGCATTTGTGAAGCCACAACACGCACAACCTTGAGGCGGATGGGCTACAACAGCAGAAGACCCCACCGGGTACCACTCATCTCCACTACAAATAGGAAAAAGAGGCTACAATTTGCACGAGCTCACGAAAATTAGACAGTTGAAGACTGGAAAAATGTTGCCTGGTCTAATGAGTAGTCTCGATTTCTGTTGAGACATTCAGATGGTAGAGTCAGAATTTGGCGTAAACAGAATGAGAACATGGATCCATCATGCCTTGTTACCACTGTGCAGGCTGGTGGTGGTGGTGTAATGGTGTGGGGGATGTTTTCTTGGCACACTTTAGGCCCCTTAGTACCAATTGGGCATCGTTTAAATGCCACGGCCTACCTGAGCATTGTTTCTGACCATGTCCATCCCTTTATGACCACCATGTACCCATCCTCTGATGGCTACTTCCAGCAGGATAATGCACCATGTCACAAAGCTCGAATCATTTCAAATTGGTTTCTTGAACATGACAATGAGTTCACTGTACTAAAATGTCCCCCACAGTCACCAGATCTCAACCCAATAGAGCATCTTTGGGATGTGGTGGAACGGGAGCTTCGTGCCCTGGATGTGCATCCCACAAATCTCTTTGGTAGCTCTTTGGTCTTGGCCATAGTGGAGTTTGGAGTCTGAATGTTTGAGGTCGTGGACAGGTGTCTTTTATACTGATAACGAGTTCAAACAGGTGCCATTAATACAGGTAACGAGTGGAGGACAGAGGAGCCTCTTAAAGAAGTTGTTACAGGTCTTTGAGAGCCAGAAATCTTGCTTTTTTGTAGGTGACCAAATACTTATTTTCCACCATCATTTGCAAATAAATTCTTTAAAAATCAGACAATGTAAATTTCTGATTCTGTCTCTCATAGTTGAAGTGTACCTATGATGAAAATTACAGGCCTCTCTCATCTTTTTAAGTGGGAGAACTTGCACAATTAGTGGCTGACTAAATACTTTTTTGCCCCACTGTATATATATATATAATATATTGAGGATGTACCTGTCTGGTGTGACTGTATTGCTTTCATCGGTCTGGCCAGATGAATTTGTAACTAGTTGACTCTCCTCTGATAACAATAATGCCTCCTCTTTCTTTGACCTCTCCTCTTCCTCCTTTTTATCCTCTTCTTTTATCTGGAATAATTCAGCAACAATTTCTCGCTCTCTTGTCTCATCTTCCACTGCAGCCTGTTGTTTGTCATCCTTTCTTTCCTTATGGCTCTCTCCTTTTTGCTCCTCTTCAGTAAGATCCAGGTGCGCAGCTGTGGTGCCGGCTGCTGTCTCTGTTGTGCATTGAGAAAGCTGATTGTTCTGTTGATTGAGCTTTTGCACTTCTTCAAAACCAGCCTGAACTAAGTCTGGAAAAGGGGGGAGGGGGGGGGGGGGGGGTAGGTTATCACATACAAAGATGAAAAGCAATTATCAGGGCCAAGCACAAAAGGAACCATATGACATGCAAGCATGGCAGGGAGCTTCAGAAAAACTGCAATAATAAGTAATTAAAGATGTTTTTAGATTATTTTAAATCAAAATTGCAACAAAAAAAAATCCCAAATACAATCACTGTAATATGATTTACTTCACTTTTGACCAATCGGTGGCGCTGTTATCAACTTATTATGGTGTGGTCAGTGTGAGGTGACAATGACAAATAAAAAGTTTGGTGTCAATATGCCAAAAGCGTTGCCAGAGTTACAGCTTCAGAATCAGCTTTGCATCATGCCAACAAATTCGTTGATGTGTTCCTCGAGAACGGTTTGGTCTATCGAAAAGCTTTTGACAACTTTTTGCAGGCATGGTCTGAAGATGATCTGAGCCAATTTTGGTGAAAGTCAGACCAACGGTCTAGGAGGAGTTATTGACATTTTTGGAAATTTAATTCTAACTTTTGACCATAGGTGGTGCTTTCTCAAAACTTTTTGAGTACCTTCAGGGCATGATCCCGATGACACATACCGGGTTTTGTAACGATACACTAATGCGTTCTTAAAAGCATTTTAGGACAAAATTCAAAATGGCCAACGCCCACAATAGTGAATATGGGAATTGGGTATCATTCGACTCGGCATGATGCACTGAATCAGATGAGATCAGTCTTAAGATTTTTGGGCAAACCATAAGTTAAGCAAAAATAGTCATTTTTCATATCTCCCTGACCAGTAGGTGGCGCTATGCCAAAACACTGCTTGTAACCTCTGGTCATGCTTGTGATGACATGTACCAAGTTTGGTCTGAATACGCTAAAACGCTGTGGAGATATAGCCTCGTGTCCAATTTGCCGTTGAATTTGTTCACACGTTATTCGAGGTTGGGTTTATCAAAAAGCTTTTGATAACTTTTTGCCAGCATGGTCTGTAGATGATCTGTAGAAAATTTTGGGACAATTTTCATGACATCGAATGGCATTCGAACCAACTTGAGCCAATGAATCAGAGGAAAAAAATATTTTATTTCTAGCCTTTACAGTTCAAAAGTTATTAACATAAATGTAGGTGACATTTTGGACAGTTGGTGGCGCTAGAGGGGTTGAGTTAGAGACTCCAAATTTGCTATGGGGACAGTTCAAACTGTCCTCTATCTGTGTGCCAAATTTCATAAATTTACCGCAAGCGGTTCTATGGGCTGCCATAGACGTCCAGAGCGGAAGAAGAAGAAGAAGAAGAAGAAGAAGAAATACAATAGGTGTCATTGCACCATTCGGTGCTTGGCCCCTAAAAATAGTGACCCAAAATAGAACAGAATCTTAAACATTTCTTAATTTTTATGTCAAACATTTCTTTGTTTTAAATGTGGCAACATACTAAAACTTTCAGTTTATTTCCAGATTCAAATTAGATTTTGAGTCCTAGATTGTTAATGTGATTTCTGGCTTTTGAACCCCACTGTATGTTTTTTTTTTCTCACCTGATGCATCCAGTGGTTTCTTTTTCTTCTGGGTTTTTAACCCCTTTGGGTACCCTTTAGAATTCTCCTTCACATCCTTTTCTCTAAACTAGAGAGAGAAAGAAACAACAGGAGAGAAAGAAAGAAGAGAGTCTTTACACAAGTTTAAGTCTATGGTCAGGAGATCATTATTAAGTTACACACCTTTAAATAAAAGCACCTGCTTTCAATCTATTCAGTGACGTGTATTTTCATTCACATACTCGGAGCTGCTAACGTGCGATTAATCTGATATTTCTGATCACACACACAATCATCTGCTGTGACTCTGAGCGTCCTTGAGCTGCTACTGAGAATCGTGTCATCATGTCATCAGTCAATCTGTTTTATAAATGGCTCGAGCCAATGACAAGGACAATGAACCTAACAACTTGTGTTCTAGAAAATCCCCTATTGGAAACGCAGTTAAAACAAACTCATGTGGAAAATAAATACAAAATAAAGAACATTTAATGTATACATGCATCCAACTTTTGTAACATTTACGTCACACAAACTTTACACAACATAAAATGCAAATGTCTAACATTTTTAAGTCAAATACACAGAGAAAAAAGACAAATATATCTTCTCTTGTACACTTTTGTGTAACAAGAACCTCTTTTCTGGTCAGCTGCTTTACAGACTTTACTAATGCGTGGTTGTATATTGAAAAATAGTTTTTTTGTTAGTTTGTTTGGCTTATTTAATTTTACTTTTCAATGTAGTTCAACTTTATTGGCATGACAATTAGAGTATTTTAAAGCGTTCATGAACTGAGAAATCAAATTTTCCTTAAGCTTTTGACATACAAGAGGTCATCATACTATAAGAATATCCTGTAAGTTTCAGAACTGAAAACTTCCTTGTTAGTCCAAAAACAGCTTTTATTGTAACCAAGCCCAGAGAACGACTCGTTGTGGAATGAGCCTGTAATAGATGGTGAAAGACCGCCTCTGCAGAAGAAGATCGACACCTACTTCATCATAGCAACTTTGGCCCCGCCCACTGGAGTGTTAGTGAGATGACGAGGAGAGAAGAGCGATACAGGATGGACTACAAATAACATTCCCTTCCAAAAGATCCTAATGCTAGGAATGTGCTTATTTATTTTCAACAATGTGAATGTCTCAGTTGAACATTATTTATTTGTATTCGGTACATTTTACTGTGGATTCTTTGGTAAATCAGTTGCAATCATTTCGGAGCAGGCTTTGCAAACAAATATTTTACGATACGGTCGACAGTAATGCCACAACATGTCAGTAACTGTGTTAACTCTAATGCCTGATCTGTGACCAGTGATTTCTGATATATAATGATTCATGTACAGTCAGATGTTCTTTGTCTGTGTGTCAGTAAATCAAACCAGTGACTAAACGCTCAACTTCACATTGTTTCTCTTAGTAGAATGAAAATAATCTGTTATTTAAACTGTGATTAAATTATATATAGAAAGCGATTAAAGAACGCTCCCTTTGCAATCACTGGAGCTGTCAATCAAACAGTGCGAGTTTATCAGTGACTGAGTTCTGGACTCTGGCCAAAACTCCCATAATAATCAACAAATCTCTTATTTACATTGTGTTTGCACTGATAGTTATGATGAAAGCATTCGTTAGTGTTCAGAAATCGAGTTGTAATGACGAGATCACTGCATTCATGCGCTCAACATGTCTGTGATCAGCTACAATGCTCATCACTGCAACCCTTCATGCCACAATCTGAATATAATGCCATAGATCTGAATATAATGCCATAGATCTGAATATAATGCCATAGATCTAAATATAATGCTATAATCAACACTTTTCACGATTAGTTAACCTTGAGAGCTGTAATAGTAAAAACTTGCTAAAAGTTTTCGATATTGTTAATGTAATGTAATGTAACAGCTATTTAATATGCAAAGATGACAGCCAATCACAGTCTCACAGCAGCCAATCACAGCAGTGAGCGTTTACACTGAAGTCTCACAGCAGCCAATCACAGCAGTGGCCGTTTACACTAAAGTCTCACAGCAGCCAATCACAGCAGTGAGAGTTTACACTGAAGTCTCACAGCAGCCAATCACAGCTGTGGGCGTTTACACTGAGTCTCACAGCAGCCAATCACAGCAGTGAGAGTTTACACTGAAGTCTCACAGCAGCCAATCACAGCTGTGGGCGTTTACACTGAGTCTCACAGCAGCCAATCACAGCAGTGGGCGTTTACACTGAAGTCTCACAGCAGCCAATCACAGCAGTGGGCGTTTACACTGAAGTCTTACAGCAGCCAATCACAGCAGTGGGCGTTTACACTGAAGTCTCACAGCAGCCAATCACAGCAGTGGGCGTTTACACTGAAGTCTTACAGCAGACACGCCCCTTCAAACAGAGCGTTCAAATCAGAGGTTAAAATCAGGGTAGGAAAAATGTATTTTATTTTTAAATTATGACAATTTTGTATGCAAAAATCATACTAACATTATAAGTACACCACAGGAAACATTATAAAACAATAAAACAATGCAGTTCAAGATCCCTTTAAGGTTAAGTGTGCATAAAATATTAATTCTTTCACTGTAGTTTATTCACTGAGCGTTTTCCTGGACTTCAGGAATATGCATCTAAAAGAGTGCTTTTAAACATTTTAAACACTAAATTGGTGTATAAAACATTTAAACTCACCCTGCTGCTGGATTTTGAGTGTGTGTTTTTCAAGAGATCAGCCACTCTCGAGTGTTTCAACACTTCTGCAATGAAACTGACAACCTGTTGAATGCTGCTAACCAGTCGCTCCAAAGCATCGAGTCGCTGATTCTGTAGTTCCTCCTTCTCTTGAACAGTCTCTATGACAACACGCATGTCACACAACATCTGCTCAACGGTCCGTCCACCTGTGGCGTTTCCTTGATCTTGACCGATGGCATCCAGTCGTCTCAGAGACGCTTCCTGCAAGGCGAGGAGTTTGTCCATTTTACCGCTCAGATCATTGACTTGTCCTTCAATGTGCACAAGAGCAGAAGACGAGGAGGATTTTGATGAAGGCTGATCAGAAAGTGGTGAAGATAGACGTTTGCCTGAGGTAGAAAGCGAAGCTCTCCTTGCCATGGCTCTTCCGCATCGTTTCTGAGCATGAAGTGGTTTGGGGTCATAAACCCGAGCAAGAGACTTCACAAGATTAGAGCTCATAATGAAACACGTTAACACAACAAGTTAAAACAAACAGAAGTTGAACTTGTTTTCTTCACGTCTTCTTGACAATGCTTACAGATCATTGGTTTCCTTTCTTATTCTCTCTAGCTTCAAAGCTTTTTATAGAGGTCAACAGGCTTCTTCCTATTGGCTGGTGTGCAAGTGGTCAGTGTAATGTCACTGTTATCATCTGGAGGAGGGGCTGTGGACGATCCTAGAGCCAGGTGTGAAGACGCTGAAACCAGAGTGGGTGCGAGAATAGAGCTTGATTGACTCAAAGAGTGACGTATCAACACCACTGGCAGAACTTTTAAATGAAGCGACTGTTAAACCAGTAGATTTCCCCCGAATGACTCACAATCAACACCTCCATGTGTCCATATGTTACGTAACCCTCCCTGATCCCTTCGTTCCAAGCTAGAGAACACAATGAGCCAAGCGAAAGTGTCTGATTGAACAAGAGCAGGTGTGCACAGCCGACTCTACTGAAGTCCCAGAGGACTATTTTCAACATGGTTCCACTATCTCATTGTTCTGAGAAGCTCTATAAAGATTTTGAATTTGAACTACTATGCAAATGCTATGCTAATAACATTGTGGATAAGAATGTGATATGATACAAGAATTTGATACAGTACCTTTCAGCAAGTCTTTTAAAAGGAAAGAAAATGTGTTGACAAATTCACAGGAATGTTTGCCACAATGTTTGTTCTTACAGTCATGCAAAAACTAGAAATATCAGGGAGTTCTAAAACTTAAGCTGTGTTCCATTCGACAGGGTCCCTACGCAGTGTTCACTGCTCCCTACTCCCTGAGCACGGCACATGAGTTGAAGTGGACTCCGCTGACAATAATCGCTCATTTGGAACGCCCTGCAACGTCATCAAAAAAAGGCAATGGCAGGGTCGCGCAGATTATGATATAACAATATTGTTATTTACTTTACTTTCAAATTTAAAATCATATAATAGGCATATACATATACAAAATGCACAGTATGCATCAAATAAATATAATCAAAACATTGTATTAGTCTATTAGTTTATTACATAGACTACTTGTATATTTAAATGACTATTAACAGATTTGAAGCTGTACTATAACTGTCATTCAATAAGAAAATACATTTTGATTTTGTTAACTATAGTATAAATGTGTTTTTAATCAATGGTCTTAATAATTGTAGCGGCCTCTTTTTTTCCCCAAGCGCAGCTGCATGGTAAACATTCCTAAGGTAAATAAAGTTAAATTAAAAAAAATAACAGCACCTCAGCTGCTTCTCAACACTTTAACTTTGTTTACATATTCAATAGAATATGCAAATATAACATTCATCGCCATAACCATTCATAAATACTCTAGGTTTGTATAATAATAACAATATTTATGAATACTCAAATGCATACGTAATCCTCCTCCATCGCAGTGACGTTTAAAAATCTTTCAACGTCTCTGCTCCATCGTTAGTTCAGAGTTGGGTGATTTTCACTCAAGTGATGTATCAATGTTCCCTTATTGCCTATGCCCTTCGCAGTGCCCTTCGAACTGACCATGTTCGCTCCCTTCGGATTGGAATCTCACTTAAGATGGCGGGATACCCTGTGAAGTTAATCGCGTTTAATCGTTTGACAGCGCTAATATATTTACAACATGTTTTTGAAGCGTTGATCATTGTAGCCAATCACACACATATATGTTGAGCGCATGAACACAATGACCAGTCAGAGAGGTTTAAAGGCCCGTTCATACCAAGAACAGTAGGCCTATAAAGATAACGATACAAATCGTTCTCAATATTAAAGAATAGCAGAGTTCACACAACAACTACAACCGAGAAATGATATCGCTGGAATCACTTTCAGAGCGATTTTATCCAGCTGATGAACAATAAAAACATTGACAGCCAATCAGAATCCATCCTGCTACGAGCGCGAGCATTTAAAGTGACAGACAAGCACTTGCTTTTGACGCACTAATTTCTAGTGAATATTCATGTAGTTATTATTTATTTGTTATAGTATAAATTACGTGTGTATTACTTATTCTATTTTATGTTGAGCTCAAAATATTTAACAGACAAGCAATTCTCCTTGTAAATGTAATATTTATACAATGTTTTTAGCCTCCCAATCATCAACTGGGAAAATCATGCAAAAGTCTTCTAGGCCTACATTCAGCTCAAAATACCTGGCTATAAATTATTCTTTGCAAATGTAATATCAAAAAATTTTTTTTTGTTTTTTAAATCCCATAGATTCCTGGAAAAGTTGTGGACGTTCATGAAAAAATTACAATTTGAGGAGTGTGTTGAAATAACTTTATTTGGTAATAAAGCTTAACTTGTATTCAAACAGGAATTTTCCCTTTAAAATCATTCCATCTCCAACACCCCTCCAGCTCACATAACATAGGCTATGCAAGACCTTTTCCGCAATCTTTCATCCTGTCAGCAGTGAACTGGCCTATAGTTTCATCTTCCTGTTTGCAATATAAGAATCTGACGTCCAATGTCCATTTATTTAGTCATCCATAGGAATATGAATTTAATAAATAATCAGATTTACACAAGTAAAGAGAATGACAGTACGCGGAGACAAACACACACAAACAGGTGCTACAGTATACTTTTACCATACACAGATAGATATTCCCGCTAAACAGCCTTTTCACACGCTACGCTGAAACCCAATAGCTTGTATATATTAACAAAACAGGCAGCTAAGCGGAGGGACCGATAACATTTAATACAATAATCTTATTTTAGCCTGGATAGTTATGTGTCACACACTGTAGGCCACCTCATTAAAAGCGAGCAGTTGATTGCTCTTACGAAAATGAACCATGGTTTTACTACAAATAAAAAACCAAAAAACCATGGTTATTGTAGTTAAACCATGGTAACCACAAATTAACCATGGTTTTGCTACTCTAACCATAGTTTAACCATGTGGTATTTGTGGTAAAACTGTGGTTATATAAATGGCAATCAATTAGCCAAAAAACCATGGTTACTACACTTTTACTATAATAAAACCATGGTTATTTTCATGTTACCGGTCCAGACCGGCCCGCTCCGCGGTCTCCGGCGCTGCAGTCTCTGGCGCAGTAATGGTTTGTTTTCTGATTGGCTGATGTATTAATAGCCGCTGAACATTCAGTAATCTCAGGATGATTGGTGGCACCTTAGGAATGGGAACTTGATAATGTGAAGTGAGCTCCACGATTCTGACAACAAGAGCTTATAAAAAGATACTAAGTGCTCACATTCCTTTGTGTGTTTGTGTGCCTGACTGTCTGTATTTGTGATTTAATTACAGATTATTTACTATAGAGATGGGACATTTATCCACTGGCACTCTAAAGGAACAAAAGCTTATAATCAAAATATCAAAGTCAAAGTTTTGGAATAATTAAGATTTTTAAAATGTTTTTGAAAGAAGAATATGTTCACCAAGGCTGCATTTCTTTGATAAAAAAAAACAGTAATATTGTTTTCTATTTAAATATATTATAAAATGTATTTTATTCCTGTGATTCAAAGCAGAATTTTCAGCATCATTACTCCAGTCTTCAGTGTCACATGATCCTTCAGAAATCATTCTGATATGATGATTAGATGCTCAGTTATTATGATTATCATTATTATGTTGAAAACAGTTTTTGTTGCATTTTTTGTGTAAACCATGATGTTTTTGTCAGGAATCTTTGATGAATAGAAAAGTTAAAAAGTAATGTCCTTACTGTCACTTTTGATCAATTTAGCGTCCTTGCTGAATAAAGGTATTATTTATTTATTTATTTTTAATTTGATTAATTTTAACCTTAGCCCAAACTTTTGAATGGTAGTGTATCACTGTGTTTGCTGCTTAATATTTTTGTAAAAACTGTTTTCAACATTGATAATAATCATAAATGTTTCTTGAGCATCAAATCATCATATCAGAATGATTTCTGAAGGATCATGTGACACTGAAGACTGGAGTAATGATGCTGAATATTCAGCTTTGATCACAGGAAAACATTACATCTTAATGTATTAGAATACAGTTCTTTTAAATTGTAATAATATTATACACTATTACTGTTTTACTGTATCTTTGATCAAATAAATGCAGTCTTGGTGAGCATAAGAGCCTTTTTTCAAAAACATAAAAAGAATTCTTAATTATTCCAAACTTTTGACCAGTAGTGTATATAGCACTCATGGAAAGAGGCTGATAAACAAACATAGAAAGTTAACAAGATGGAATAGAATGTAATGGCATTGCATGTGTTACATAATGGGGGAATATGATATGACGGCCCTGAAGAGATGATCACAAGATGGGCATAGAGCTGGGGATCATATAGCATGTAGAATATGTGCAGAATGACAAACAGAGGACACACACGAAGACATTATTTGCACTTCAGCAGCTGCAGACTGATTGTATTAACTCTCTGACAGAGACAGCAGACATCACACAACTTCAGTGCTGCAAAAAATGGCGTTAAGACATCAGATAAACACAGATCTTTTAAAAAACACATTTTCATATAAAATGAAAAGCGGATTTTTCGCACCCTGACAAATTTGTAATTAAACTTTTGAGTTTACTGAAAAGCTTGTAAACACTGTTGATATACACCGATCAGGTATAACATTATGACCTAATATTGTGTTGGTCCCCCTTTTGCTGCCAAAACAGCTCTGACCCGTCAAGGCATGGACTCCACTAGACCCCTGAAGGTGTGCTGTGGTATCTGGCACCAAGATGTCAGCAGCAGATCCTTTAAGTCCTGTAAGTTGTGAGGTGGAGCCTCCATGGATCTGACTTGTTTGTTCAGCACATCCCACAGATGCTTGATTGGATTGAGATCTGGGGAATTTGGAGGCCAAGTCAACACCTCAAACACGCTGTTGTGCTCCTCAAACCATTCCCGAACCATTTTTGCTTTGTGGCAGGGCACATTATCCTGCTGAAAGAGCCACAGCCACCAGGGAATACCGTTTCCATGAAAGGGTGTACATGGTCTGCAACAATGCTTAGGTAGGTGGTACGTGTCAAAGTAACATCCACATGGATGGCAGGACCCAAGGTTTCCCAGCAGAACATTGCCCAAAGCATCACACTGCCTCCGCCGGCTTGCCTTCTTCCCATAATGCATCCTGGTGCCATGTGTTCCCCAGATAAGCGACGCACACGCACCCGGCCATCCACGTGATGTAAAAGAAAACGTGATTCATCAGACCAGGCCACCTTCTTCCATTGCTCCGTGGTCCAGTTCTGATGCTCACGTGCCACTGTTGGTGCTTTCGGCGGTGGACAGGGGTCAGCATGGGCACCCTGACTGGTCTGCGGCTATGCAGCCCCATACGCAACAAACTGAGATGCACTGTGTATTCTGACACCTTTCTATCAGAACCAGCATTAACTTCTTGAGCAATTTGAGCTCCAGTAGCTCGTCTGTTTGATCGGACCACACGGGCCAGCCTTCGTTCCCCACATGCATCAGTGAGCCTTGGCCGCCCATGACCCTGTCGCCGGTTCTCCACTGTTCCTTCCTTGGAGCACTTTTGATAGATCCTGACCACTGCAGACCGGGAACACCCCACAAGAGCTGCAGTTTTGGAGATGCTCTGACCCAGTCGTCTAGCCATCACAATTTGGCCCTTGTCAAACTCGCTCAAATCCTTACGCTTGCCCATTTTTCCTGCTTCTAACACATCAACTTTGAGGACAAAATGTTCACTTGCTGCCTAATATATCCCACCCACTAACAGGAGCCGTGATGAAGAGATAATCAGTGTTATTCACTTCACCGGTCAGTGGTAATGTATATATATATATATATATATATATATATATATATATATATATATATATATATATATATATATATATATATTTTTTTTTTTTTATTAATTTAAAACTATTCTAACAAACTCCTTCAGGTGTAATGATAAGATTATTAGCAAAAAGTTTATTGCATGTTAATTTTTGTTGGTAAATTGTAAAATAAATTGTGAAATAAATAAATAAATATTTGATTCTATGATATTTCTTATTGATTTTAAATTTAAATGTCAAAAGTCTTGACAGTTGATCAGATCCGCCACAAGGGGGCAGAGACTATATATATATATCATACTGTATGCTAGAAATCTATTTTGTGGGAACCTAATAGAAACATCAAGGATGCATATGAAAATGTCAATTCATGGTTTTAAAAAATGTAACTTAATATCAGCACAGTGTCTTTCTGTCCTTGTGTGACAACCCTGCCCTAGAAAAAAACAGTTTGAAGGTGATGACAGCCCATAAAGTCAAACTGCTGCTGAATACCCCTTTAACTACCTGAAGAGACTGAGTGTCAATCACCTCTTTAATGCCTCAAAACTAATCCCCTTATAAATGTGTCATGCTGGCGCAAGCATGTGGAAATTTGTGCACTGGCCAGAGAATGTGCATTTGTAAGATGTGAGAGAGAACAAATATACAGGTGCACCAGTAACTGTACATCAACACTGCACTCCTTACTAGAAACTGTAAGCAGAGAGGTTTAAAACTAATTTGTGTGCGCATGTATGTGCACATGACATGTATGTATCCACAAGAGTGCTGTGTCTCATTGTCAATGTATGCATATATAGAAAGAGCATGCACTGGAGGCTATTTTAGGGTGGGAGGTAACAAAATGCCCCCCATCCCCTGATGGATTCCATCCTCTCTCTCGTCCCTCCCTTTCCCTTCAAACTTGCCATCCCAGGAAGGTCAGTGAGTAGTTCCCCCTCCCCTGGTTCTCTCAGTAAATGTGTGTGGCACTGCCTGAGTGTGCGCACGTTGACGTGAGGGAGTCCCAGGGAAACACTGATGAACTCACTTCAGGTGACGACAACAGCTGGCACACATAAAGGGATAGTTCATCCAAAAAAAGAAAATTCTGTCATCATTTATTCACCCTCAAGTTGTTCCAAACCTGTATGAACTGAACACAAAAGAAGATATTTTGAAGAATGTCGGTAACTAAACAGCTGATGGGACCCCATTGACTTTTATAGTATTTTTTTCCCATACTATGGAAGTCAATGGGGTCCATCAACCATATTCTTCGAAATATCTTCTTTTGTGTTCAACAGAAGAAAGAAACTCATGCAGGTTTGGAACAACTTAAAGGTGAGTAAATGATGACAAAATTTTCATTTTGGGTGAACTATCCCTTTAACAGAGCAATTTACTGAGGTTTAAAGGCATAGTATGTAAGTTTCTCCGCTAGAGGTCGCGTGAAATCATGGGAGTTGTAGTCTTGACTCTTCACCTCCACAGCTGATGGAAAGGAATCCGAGCGAATGTATTAAAGTTTTATTAGCGTTATGGTGGTATGAAGCAGGACGCGCCGAGAGCCCTTGAGAGCGAATGCTAATGAGAGAGACCTGCGCCAAACACCGTCTCTGAGCTTTTATTCTGCTTATGCTGCAGTCGCCGCTTCCGCTCTTTTCGTTGTGTATGTGGGGGAACGCAGTGCTGTTTTACATGCTTAAAACAATCATACTAAATACATTTGAGTGTGTGGAAAGTTATGTTATAACGTTACTCTGTGCGTTCGCTCGGCGGCTGCTATGAGAGACTTGTTCACTTTGCAGTAATCTAGATCGATATTAGAATATCATATTAATAAAAACAGGATGACTAAATGACTGTTGCTAAATGACATGCAGTTAATTTTAAAATAGTTTTTACAACAAATCTTATTTTATTCGAGTGAAGGGTTTTACATCAAAATAGTGATAATCTTTTTAGTGATAATCCTTCTTTTCTGTCTCACACAAATTGTATAGAATTTTTTCTGCAGATCTATGTATCATAAGGTTTAAAGGAACACACTGACTTTTTGGGACTTTAGCTTATTCACCGTATCCTCCAGAGTTAGATAAGTCCATACATACCATTTTTATCTCCGTGCGTGCCATAACTCCGTCTGACGCACCCACCGCTAGCCTAGCTTAGCACAAACACTGGAGGTAAACGGCTCCAGCTAGCCTACTGCTCAATAAGTGACAAAATAACACCAACATTTTCCTATTTACATGTTGTGATGTGTATAGTTACATCGTGTACTAAGACCGACGGAAAATGAAAAGTTGCAATTTTCTAGACCGATATGGCTAGGGACTATACTCTCATTCCTGCGTAATAATCCAGGAACTTTGCTGCCGTACCATGGGTGCAGCGGCGCAATGATATTACGCAGCGCCTGAAAACAGGCTAACTTCCGTCAACATAACCAACGTGACAACCTGCTTGCACAGCGTGCTGGGGACTATTTTCAGGCGCTGCGTAATATCATTGCGCCGCTGCACCCATGGTACGGCAGCAAAGTTCCTGGACACATACGTTTATTTTATGTGTGATCCAAATGGATAAAAAATGTATATGAAATTCAAATACACAAGTCTTACATTTAGACCTAAATATTTTTTTTGAGTGCAAGATGCCAGACAAGATGCCATACCTCTCAATATGTGTATATGTTACAAGTTGCCACTGACACTCAACTAACAAGTTTGCAGTCTTTCATAATGCAGAGCTGTCAATATACACCTCCTCAGACACCTCTAAATCAAACTCGAAGACAAGACTTGGGTTAAGCCAGATTTTCACATTAGCACACACTGTTCTAAACCAAGGGACAGGTTATTTCGGGAGTAACACCATATTTGTTGGCCTATTTTAACACATCAATGCTTAGCTTTACTTTATTTTATTTTTGTATTTTTTTTACTTTTTTTGTGACAAAACTTTGATTTACAAAACTAATTTTTGTGTGCTGTGAGTGAAATCGTTTGAAAGGCCAAATCAGTGTGGTAGAGATTAACAAAAATCGCCAACGCCAATATATCGGCTGATATTTGGCATTTTTTAAATATCGGCATCTCATATATCAATATCGGCGTTTCATCGGCCGATTAGTTTTTCTGTTTGGCCGATGTGTTGGAAGGCGGGACATTTATTTTGACGGGCGGCGCTGAGAACGGCAGCCGCTGATCAAACACAGGGCTCACATTCTCCAGCCTCTGTTTAACAGTCATATCTATGTTATTATATAGATCTAATATGTTATTAGATATAGAAGTGTTACAAAGAAAGTAAAAGGCAAACAATAAGCTATAGCCTAATACTTTCTCATTTACTGTCAACGTTCAGCAAATACACATCTATATCATTTAAACAAATCTCTGAATAACTATTAAACATTTAACTTTACAAACCTTGCATATTTAATCGAATCCAGCTGTAAGATCTTCTGAAGTGTGAAGTGTTCTGTTAATGTGTGACGGTCGGTCCGTGTGAATTGATCCGAGTTCAGCTTTAAACCTTTGATTTTAAAATATGCTGCGCTATTTAGTTGCCTGTCATATTCATGCCATTTTCACTGTGTGCTGTATGTAAAATTAGTGTAACCTTGTCTTTATTTGGGGGAAAAAAATATTACCAGTGCGCACAAATTTACCAGATTACTGAGTGCCCTGTTACAGTGTTTACTTACTTTTTAAACAATTACTTAAAAATACATACTGTAAAAGGATCTAAAGTAGGCTATAAGCGTGTTTATTTTAAACAACTTCGGTGTCCCATTACTTTTTTTTAAGCATTAAAGGCACCATGTTTACTTTAGATTATTAGATATTAGACATTACATGTTTATCTTAAAATATCAAAACACAAAATTAACTATCTATCTCAGGGGTTCTTAACGCTGGCCCTCGAGGTCTAGTTTCCTCGTGGTCCTAAGGTCGAGTTTAGCTCCAGCCCTAATCAAACAAGTTTTTACAAGTTAAAATCTCGTAAACAGTTATTACAACATGGCGTGAACACACCATTAAGCTCCACGTTTAAAGGGCGTTTACATGACACACTCCCACAAAATTAAGCCTTTTTTTAAAGATTTCAATTAATTCATATTTCAATTAATACACTGTAAAAAGTGATCAGTTGACTTAACTTAAAAAAGTGAGTAAACCCATTGCCTTAAAATTATTAAGTAATAAACTTCATGCGTTATTGAAAAGATTAAGTTATGTGAACTTGACAATTTCACATAACTTTTTTTAAGTTAAGTCAACTGATCACTTTTTACAGTGTAGTAAAATTCCATCAAATTCACTGTAAAAAAAAATTTGTGTAAGAAAAATATCCATATTCAAAACTTTATAGACTAAAATAACTAGCTTCCGACGGTCAGCGGTACACAAGTCGACTTACGGGGAAAGAGTAGCCCCTGACCCTTAAACCCTTGACACATGTGTATTGACGAACGCAGAAGCGCAGAGGATAGAGCAAAACAAAACACCAGAAGGAATTACATGAATTAAGAGTCTAAAACAAGGATTTTTAAAGAGAAATGGTGGAATGAAATGGATTTCGATATAAGAGAAGAGGGGCTTGAGTTTGTTGCCCAGCCCTATCTGCGAGAGGCGTCAAAGCGTGCGATGCTCCTATACATTGCGTCAAGGGTTACTCTTTCACCATAAGTCAACTTGTGTACTGTGAACTTGTATGCCGCTGACCGCCGGAAGCTAGTTATTTTAGTCTATAAAGTTTTAAATATGGATATTTTTCTTACACAAACGCGCCACTTTGCTTCAAAAGGCCTTTATTAACCCCCCGGAGCCGGGTGGAGCAGTTATATGATGGATAGATGCACTCTTATGGACTTCAAAAATGACCCAACAAGTCACTCCCATTATAATACTTGGAAGAGCCAGGACATTTTTAATATAAGTCAGATTTTATTCGTCTGAAAGAAGAATGTCATATACACCTAGGATGACTTGAGGGTGAGTAAATCATGGGCTAATTTTCATTTTTGGGTGAAATAACCCTTTAAAGGTTCAATGTGTAAATTTAAGCGCCATCTAGCGGTGAGATTGTGAATTGCAATCGCCCACCGCTCACCCCTCCTTTTCAAGCTACGGTGGCCGACACAGGACAAAAATGTTGTCGTCTGAGACAGCAGAGAGTGACTAGAGCTCTGTAGAGAAGTTTGTCCGTTTAGGGCTACTGTAGAAACATGGCGGCGCAAAATGGCGACTTCACTGTAAGGGGACCCGCGGTGTGTGTAGATAGAAACGGCTCATTCTAAGGTAATAAAAGCATAACGGTTCATTATGTAAGGTCTTTATACAACACTGAAAACATAGTTATGTATATTATATTGCATTTCTGCCAATAGATCCTCATAAATATTACACACTGCACCTTTAAATGCAGCCCTAGAAAGCAGGTAGGTGATTTAATCACGGCTGCAGGTAAACTCTGCAGGAAAGTGGATATGGAGGGCCCCGGAGATAGATCGTTACATTTTCAAATAGCATGATGGGTAAAAAAGTAAATATTTTTACTCCCCTTTCTCATTTTTTTTCACAAACTGTAAAAAGCAAACAACTAGCATGACTGCCAATAATAAATCACAGTTATAATTACCTCATGTACTATAAAAGCAACACTAATGTTTGTAGTTGAGACACATGTTGTTCCAAATACCACTTGGGTAGGAGGGCAGATAATTGAAATTACATCGCTGTCAAAAGCTAACACGAGAGACCGAAGACAGTAGATCACAGTACAATTTTACGTTTCACTTTTCACACTAGATATTAACAATGCAGTTTGGTCAAATATTGCTATCATAATTGTGATTACTCAGTGGTTTATTAATTGATTTATGATGTGCAGCTGTACTGTAAAACGGGTCAAGTGTACTAACATGTCTTAGGTTCAGAACATGTGCTAGTCGTGTTATGTCACATCACTTGTCACTTTGTCTAGCTTATTCACTTCTCATGTCATAGCTGTTAAAAAAAATACACAGATTTATAAATAACACTAAATATTCTGCACTTGGATGTTTTACTAGTTTAAATCACCTGTACAGTCTAATCAGTATCAGCAAAACTGGCTGCTCTGTGAAAAAGTACAAAGATCATCCATTTCAAATCTAAATCAAATGTACACATTTACTTGTATATAACCCGGAGGAGTCTTTGAAATGGACACATCAATCACATAATTTTATTTAGCTTTAAGGTCTATTTCTTCTGTGCACCACTTTATCCATTTACAGCAGGTGTTTTCAACCACGATCCCCCAGCCAGACTCTCAGATAAACCCTGACCCCCAGTCTAAAAAACTTTTCTGTTAAACTCAATTAACATAATTAGGTCTACATTCATAATAATGTTCATTCATAAGAGCATTCCGGAACATTACTGCATTATATAATGATTAACAAAACTAGTAAAAATGTAGTTCTAAATTGTATGTTCTATATTTTCTTTACAGATGTCACAATACTGTCAGGAGCCACCTAGGCCTATAGAGCTGTCAAATTTTTTTTTTTTTTCAGTTTAACACGTTAAAAAATATTTAACACAGCATCAGCATTATATGATCACGCTCTTATTCCTGCAAATGCTTTTAAACCATTCAAGAGAGACAAGACAAACGAGAAAGTCTGTGAATGTCCTGACTATGACACACACACGACTCGCGCCTTTCACGCTTGAACGAACAATAACACACAGAATTATGCCAAAATGCCTGTTTTGTCGTGTATTCTCATAAGAGCAGGCTTAAATTAGTTAAATAACGTCTTAATGAACTTAAAGAGTTGAGAGAAAGTGAGATGCGCGTCAGATCCGCGTCATGTCTTAAAGTCGCTAATAAACCAGTCGCTGTGATTCTGTCATAATGTTAATCAGAGAACAAAGGGAACAGAGAAAATTATAGCTTTAATAAGGATTAATCTATACTTGATTTATTATTTATGCAATGCTTGATAACTTTATTCAATTTCTGTGTATTTCCTGTATAGACAGGTACGAAGGCCACAGGTAAATATGACATTTATTATGGGTTTATGTGAAGATTGTTTTAAGTTTGCTTAAATTAACATTTGTTATTTTTTAAAAGCATGTTGAAATTGATAGCTTTCAATTATACTGTAATGTTGAATGTCTATCATAAATGTAAAAAAATCATAGAGACATCAATATCAGTATTAGTATCAGAGATACTGGCCTTCATTCATAAAAACATGCCATAACAACTAATATATAAAACATACTGTCTTTAAATTGTTTCTACATTAATTTGATGAGTATATGTGAAATTATTGCAATATAAAAATATTAAAAAATCTTTACAGATTTATGAATTAGTTGTTGTTTTTTAATCGATGACAGCACAAATATATATAGGTGTGTGTGTATATAGCCTACATATAGAATATTTTATATGTTTTCTTTATCACAGACGATATATAACATACATAAGGATTGGTTGATATTATGGATTATTGAAATGAAAAACAGTGCTTTATATAGGCCTACTCAAACTGAATTGAAATGCAATTAAATAAGTGTGCATTAGTACAAAACGGATATATGTATATAATCATACCTGAATGTCAATAGATGCACTTTCTCGTGAAGTGTCTCTTTTCCTCTTGTATGTGAATAAATTCCAAAATCGTCTCCATAGGATGGATGCAACCAAACACACACTTCCTACAATCCAAAGGTCCTTATCCTGCAAGAAGTTCTCCATGGCAACTACATTCACACCAACAAGCCTCTGTTGGGTTTCTTTTTTAAACTCCTTAGCTTTGTTTTGGCAGCCTGTTTAGCTCTCTCTCTCTCTCGTTTTCTTTTAACGTGTTGTTGACATCAGCTGTGCAGGCCAGCTACAGATTACGGAAGGTGGGCAGTCGCAGGGTAAACGGGAGAGAACGCTCCACCTCTTCCGTATGAGGAGCAAAACATCTGTCAGTCAGTGAGACTGAGGTGGACAGGTGCAACTCTGGCTCCACGGCAAGAACTCGGTGTATCCTTTAACGTTATACACAGCACTTCAAGTGCTCACTCACACACTCACAATGGGGTGAATGACACGTGGCCTGTATAATCTGACACATCACACACACACACACTATGGCAAGCCGTTTTGACTTTTATTCATTCACAGGATATGAATTCTATCAACAATTGAATTTCAACTAGTCAAACCTCTAATTCTTGATATCTGTAATTGTATTTTCACTAGTGAAATGTCACCATAGGCTGCCATTCAGATGCAATTCTTGATATCAATAAAATTTCAGATATCTAAAATGGCATTTTTACTAGTAACAATCACTAGCCTACTAGCAGCCTATGGTTACATTGAACTAGTGAAAATACAATTACTGAAATCAAGAATTAGCATTTTAACCCTTAAATGCATACCTCGGGTCTTTAGCGACCCGGGACGTCGTTCACTACCCTCCTCCTCGTTCATTTTTTAAAGTTAGACATCAGCCTTCTTAGTATTCCTCAATCAATCCATTATAAACAATATAACAAGAAAAAAAAAAATATATATATATATATATATATAACAGAATGCCTGTTTTTCCACTAGTTTTTTGTCAAAAATTGTATAGGGTCGCTAATGACCCGAGGTGTGTAAGATTGCATGTATATTTTTTTCTGCACAATAATAAATGAATCTATAATGACGAAACAAGTGCAATTCACCTTTATTCCACAAGGTGGCGATGTCAGATACGCAATGATGAAGTGACGTTTCACTCATAGTTACCGCAGGCAGAAAACGAAACACTAATAATTATAATCTGCCAAACTTGAAATGGCTCAGCGATTTACTGCAGCGCAAGTACTGAACACATTCAAATATTAGTGTCACTGTCACTTGATGGTGGATCTGGTGAAGAAGCTGTCGGTGATCAAAATATTGATTTTGAAGACGTTGAAAATGAGTTTTGAGAATATGCCTGAGATCGCGATTATGAGCCAGATGCTGAATGTACTGGCAAATGAGCTCTGATGAGGACAGATGATGATGGTATAAAACATCTGCTCAAACTGAACCCTTCCCAGCTCCAAAAGGTAACGAAATATGTAATTCTGTAATTGTTACTCTAATATCAGGAGTTTTATATATTATCTCGACAGGTAGAGATCTATCCATGTTAGATACAGATCCGGGTCGCTAAAGACCTGAATATGTAAGAACGTTTGGCGAAACAGTCATGCATTTAAGGGTTAAAGCTGCAGTCACGCAGGGACTGTGCTCCTCCGCAGTGGTTCCTACCAGACCGGTCTGAAATAGTCCCAATATAAACACTTATTATAAGTGTACCATAATGATTCAGGGTAAGACAAAAACACAGTTTGGAAAATGGATTCATGTTGTACATTCTCATTATATAATTTTGTAAATCTTGAATGAATAAAAGTCCAAACGGCTTGCCATACTCACACAGCCCTAGTAAACAGCATATCTCGGGTCCACTGATACCACATTTTAAAGAGAAACGGCGACTTGTCATGGATTCTCAGGATTCTCACTACTATAATCGGACTAGAGATATGCGCACGTGCACCCTGACATTCAAACACACACTCGCAGCTATTCAAAAGACCAAGGCTGTGCACTCACACTCGCAAAGTGATAAGAGACATGTTGGGGGGTAACAGTAGCGATATGATTTAAATAGACTGCAGTTCTTGTATTACTCATATCTGACTTTGCTTTGCAACCTATAGGTCATGGCGCACAGTCACAATATACAGAAATACACACACACACACACACACACACACACACACACACATTTGTGCCTTTCCAAATGTAATTTCTTGGTGCACCAATAAAACATTAAGCAGAAAAAAATAAGCAAAACTCTTCAATTCGAAATCTGGTAACACTTTACAATACAGGTGCACTAGTATGCATTAAATAATGCTTAACTAATGCACATAATCGTTTAATGTATGACTCATGAAGAACTAAACCATTTATTACTACATCAGCAAATAATGATCATTTTATATCCTCCTGGGACCCAAAAATGTTTTTTGAATTTAGTATTTTTTCATGTAATTGTCATTGTTTAGAGCATAAGAAAGAAATGGGGGGGGGGGATTTTTTTTGGAAAATTTATATTTTATTCACATGTTATGCTATGTCCTCTGTAGTGGACAAAAAAATTAAATGACATGAAATTACATGTTTTGTTTTTTTTTATTCATGTTTGGATTTTTTTTTTTGTTTAAAGATTATTCTCAACTATTTTATGAAAGATAGAAATGTAATGAATTCATATGCAATCTTTATGCAATATGTGGGTAAAATGGCCATACGCGAAATTCACTAAATATAATGTCCACTACAGTGAACAAAAGTCTATTCCTGGGTCCCAGGAGGATATGATTAATAGATTGAGTAATCAATAAATTGTTATTGGTTAAATGCGTCATAATTTCCTAATAACATATTATATTAACTAATAGTGTAAATTCATATATTAATAATTACCACAATGGTCAAATTTATTTACTTCAACTTCCAGTTGTCTGCTTTAATTAATCATAGCTAATGATTTGCAAAGGTATCATTATGTTATGGCTTTACTTGTTGAGGCACATGACTATTAACTAATTCAAAATTAATTCAAAACCTATAACCACAATGACATATTACTTAACAATTAGTCATGTTCCTCAACAAGTAAAGTCATAACATAATGATACCTTTGCAAATCATTATCTAATGATTAATAATTTACATTATTATTTAATATAATATGTTATTAGGGAATGAATTATGACACATTTAATTAATAGCAATTCATATATCACTTAATCATATAGAATGTTCATTATTATAATCATTAATAAATGGTTTAGTTCTTCATGAGTCATACATTAACTCAGGATTATCTGTGCATTAGTTAAGCATTATTTAATGCATATTAGTGCACCCATATTGTCAAGTGTTACCGAAAAGCTATTAAAACTGTACATACATCCCAAGCAAAAGACCTCACTAAGGCAAAAGTAACCAAACATTTGGTAAAAAATTGTGTTATGATGAAACTGGGTCTCTTCATTTGTCCTGAGAAAGACGAGTTTCCCTCAAATGTACACATTCAGTGAAAATGTGTGAAAACTGATGTTAAATCAACCACACAAAACACTTTAAATAAATAAAATACAACACACTATGTTACAATAACAAATAGATAGATGCAAAAAGTATGTTTAAAGGGTTATTCCAACTCTCAAAAGTCTCGAACATGATCATTCATACTTTATAAGAAATATCTTAGTGTAGTCACAAGACAGACTGTTATAGATTTCTAAGCCCTAGCCTAGTGAGTCAGCAAGCAATGCAGTAAAATACTCCATGAAGTGTCGCCCCCTCCTGTACGGTCACAGTGCCAACAGCACGTTTGTTGTATACATGAGCTTGGTACTTTTTTTGAAAGTTGATAAACGTTTTTGGGGTGTGCAGGCATGTTGTTGGACTGTGTGTTAAAGTGTGCATGTGCAATCTCTATAAAGATAACCATGGCATATCACGTAAGTGAAGAAAGCATATAAAGTTTCAAAGGGAAGCTGAACTCGAAATAATTTTCTAGTTATTTTCAATTTCATTTTATCTGTGCATGCTCTCAAATACCAGACAATATGTCCTCAGTTTGCAAACACAAATAGAACATTTTCTCAGTTATAATGGGTGTGATCCATGGTGATACAGCCTCCTCTATGGGCACATTTAAAACAGTGCAACACAACTAGCTGAAAATCATACACAACCAATTAATATATTCTTATACACTACCAGTTATAACATTTTGATGTTGGAAAGAATTTATTATGTTTTTTAAAGAAGTCTCTTATGCGTGCCAAAGCTCAATTTATTTGATCAAAAACAGTAATATTGTGAAATATTATTAAAATGTTCTATTTGAGTACATTTTAAAATTGAATTTATTCAATTAAATTAAAGCTGAATTTTAGCAGTCATACACCAGTCTTCAGTATGACATGTGTCACAGAAATCATTCTGATGCTGATTTGGTGCTCGAGGAATATTTCTTATAATTAGCAATGTTAAAAACAGCTAAGCTGCTTAAAGGTGCAGTGTGTAGTATTTATGAGGATCTACTGACAGAAATGCAATATAATATACATAACTATGTTTTCAGTGGTGTATAAAGACCTTACATAATGAACCGTTATGTTTTTATTACCTTCTACACACACTGCGGGTCCCTTACAGTGAAGTCGCCATTTTGCGCCGCCATATTTCTACAGTAGCCCTAAACGGACAAACTGCTCTACAGAGCGCTAGCTACTCCCTGCTGTCTCAGACGACGACATCTTTGTCCTGTGTCAGCCACCGTAGCTTCTCTATGTGCTTCGAAAGGGAGGGATGAGCGGTGGGAGTTTGCAATTCACAATCTCACCGCTAGATGCCGCTAAAATCACACACTGCACCATTAAAGGCACACTATGTAATTTTTTGCCACTAGAGGTCGCTTATTCAAAACAAAGGCGTAGCTTGATGACGCCTTGATTTCACTGAGCCTTTATTCTGTCAGATGAGCTTCTTATTACCAGTTATGTTATAATGCTACTCTGTGAGACACTTGTTCACACTGCAGTAAGAGATCGATATTAGGCATGGTAAAACATGGTACTCGCGGTAAATCAAGAAAACCAGATTTAAACAATAAGACTAACTGTGTTGAGCTGGAGAACAATGATTAGTTTCTGTCCATGAATGATCCAAACAGTTGCTCACCTGTCTAATAAAACACATCATATATTAAAGCGTCTTTGGTGTTTCCATGGTTTCTACAAAATAAAACCAGAAATCGAGGGTAACGCGGGTATGATGTCATTGAGCGGTCCGTGTCCTGGTTAAAACATTCTTGGAAACATTTGGGATAATTTAAGTACACAATTCAACAAAATATATAACATTGTTCTAGTGGTTTTTGGATATTTTCATCCAAAAACTTACATATTGTGCCTTTAATTTGTGTAAAGAAATGGTGATGCATTCTTTTTCAGGATTCTTTTGTAAATAGAAAGTTCTAAATAACAGCATTTAAACATTATAAATCCAACTTTTGAGAAATTGAATATGTCCTTGCTGAATAAAAATATTAAAAAAATCTTTCTGACAGCAAACTTTTAAACGGTAGTGTATACACATGACATGTGTGTCTAACATATCTGATGGAGAGTTACCTGCTCAAGAGTCGTCAGTTGGACATGTTTGAGCTCCCAGTAGCAACGCATTCTTTCTACTCGATCAAGGTGCCCAAAAAATGCAAGTTGATCCACATCAAGCTCCTTGACACGTGATTCCTCCCCCTCCATGGCTCTGTTGTTAAGAAATGCAGTACATGGGCAGCAGCTGTTTTATTGGACACACCTCTTCCTGTCTGCAGTAAACTTGGTATTGTCTTCTGAAATGAAAATAGGAAAAAAAAAAGTTTAAAAAATCATGCTAAAATGTTAAAATATAGTCGTGTTTGCGACGTCAGTGTTCAAGTCACTTTTCTTCGGAGCCAGATGGCGGTGTACCTTCTACTAATTAACTACACAGGGTTTTTAAACTCTATTCTAGAAAATGAAGTGCAAAGAATGTGCATCAGGTGTGTTTTACTTTTTAACATTTTTTATTAATTTATGAAGCCACTGTAAACTTTGCATATTATATTGTCATATTACAATGCTATTATATTTTGTGCAGGGAATTAGCTTATTTTGTTGTAAATAAAAAAGCCTGAAATGTCACTGCTAAATACCTCTAAATATTGTGGTATTCCTCCACGTTTCTCACTTACATGCCCCAAACTCGTGAAGATCGGGGGGGGTTAAAGAAAATCCAGAGCTTCCCACTCGTGTTTACAAATTCGTGGTGGCGTTCATATGCGTTCAACTCATAAATACAATCTTTGCATGACTTGACTTGAACGCACCATAACTCCAGGTTTCTCTAATTCAGCAAGTCTCTTGTTTCACAAGGGCGATAAGGCCGTCGAGACCACTCAAGTAAATACTCTTGGTGCCAGGGACAGTCCAAATTGTAGAACCCTGAACTGGAAAACTTTGCCTTGGAAGGAAAAGCAGAGAAAGGGCCTATGCTCTGGACAAATCGGAACGTGGAAATATGCATCTTTCAGGTCGAGGGAAGTGAACCACTTTCCTGTATTTATGGACTGCATTACTGTTTCCCACTTTTATAGTGCGGGAAGCTCCGCCTCCAGGGCCATGATCATGACTTTGTTTACATAAGCCAAGTTTCCACCGAAATTAACCGGAACAATTTGTCCCAGGAACTTTTTTCCCCTAGACCTATTGCTGTCTGCATTTCCATCACGGTCTAAAGTACCGTGAAGATTAGGCAAATTAGTCCGGTGAGGTAGGACTGCATGCGGCTTTCCAGTTCCCGCTGGATTTCGTCCTCCATATAAGCTTAATAAAGTTTGAACTTCGTCGTCGGTCCATCGGCCGTATTTTTTAAACTTCATTGTTGATTCGAATAGCAAACAACTCTTACTGCACGCATCGCAACAGACTTTTAAAAATGGTGGTTGAAATAAAATGCTGTGTGTAGTCAACCAATCAAAATGCTGCGTGAACTCAACCAATCAGCATGTTCAGTGCCCAAGTCCCACCCCCGAAAGTTCCTGAACTTTGAAAAAGTACTACCTCGTGAGCAGGGACTTTCTGAGGGGGAAATTTTTAAACTGGGGTTTAAATAATTTCGGCAAAAATGCAGGGTTAGGCCAAAGTGACACTCCCGTGCCATCTGCCTTCCACCGCAAACAATCCTCACTAACAGAGAGTGCACACAGCTCTCCTACCCACCTAGCAGAACAGAGAGCCAAGAGAAAGGCCATCTTGAGGGACAGAGATTTCAAATCTGTTTCCGCAACATGCTCATACGGGGACTTAATGAGAGAGTCCAATACAAGAGACAAGTCCCAATTCTGTGGCGCAGAGTGCGGACACAAACGTCAAACTCCCTTCAGAAACGGACCTATTAAAGGATGTCGAACTAATGGCATTGGCCCCCTCATAAAATGCTGAAATAGCTGAATCATAACCCTTACAAAAATGAACCATGGTTTTACTACAAATAAAACAAAAAAACATGGTTATTATAGTTAAACCATGGTAACCACAAATTAACCATGGCTTTGCTACTCTAACCATAGTTTAACCATTTTTGTGGTAAAACTGTGGTTATATAAATGATAATCAATTAGCCAAAAAACTACACTTTTACTATAATAAAACCATGGTTCATTTTCATAAGGGAAACCTTAGTTGTACTGGCTGCCAGTTGAAGCTATAACATTTCCAAGAGAGTAACTGGCTCGAGTAGATGGGGCTCTAGCATTGCTCAGTGTCTTGCAGACAGTCTTGTCTAACTGAGACAGGCTCCGCAGAGGCCATACCCACAAGTGCAGAGCAGTCGGGTTTGGATGCCTATCTGTGACAGAAGATACACTCATGCTGGTGGTTACCATAGACAGCCCTGTATCAGTCGAATCAGGTCCATAACCATTGCGTCCCTAGCTAGTGTGGAGCCACCAACAGAACTGAGTAATAACCATCCTTGACTCTCTGGATGACTCAAGGAATCAACGGAAAAGGGGGGAAAGCATATAATAATCCTGTCGGCCATTCTTGAGATAGAGCATCTAGGCCGGAGCTGCCCTCCTGTACTATAAGGTAGTACCATTCTCGTAAATATGTTGTTTCCCTGGATGCAAAAAGATCGACCTGTGCTTCCCCGTATCCGGTCCAAATTTGAGCCACTACCTCCTGGTGTAATCACCACTCTCCCAGGAGATGCCCTGTCCTGGACGGGAAATCGGCCACCCGGTTCGCCATACCTGGGATGTGAATTGCTCTCAGAGAAGCTAGTCAGGGCCACCCCCAAGTCAGTAGCTCCTTTCTCACACAAAATCGAAATGGATACCGAGAAAGTTCACTTTTAGTGAAGGCTGGAGACTGCTCTTCTTCCAGTTCACAGTGAAACCCCAGGATTGAACATGGGCCAGTACTTTCTCTGTGTCCAGTACTGCTTGATTTAGAGAGGGGCGCAGATTAATCAATCGTCTAGATATGGAAGAATTTTGATACCCTGTAACTGAAGGGGGGCTAAGGCCGCCGAGACCACTCGGTGCCAGGGACAGTCCAAATGGTAGAACCCTGAACTGGGAAACTTTGCCTTGGAAGGCAAACACAAGAACAGATTGGTATGAAATGTGTCACATTATGTCTATGAGTTCATGCTTATGTGTTTTGGGTCAGTGAGCAGGTGCAGGTCAATGCTGACATCCAGGATGGGTAATGGTTGGGGTGAGCAGCTATAAGCAGCTTTATGGGGGTCAGATGGTCCTTTTGTGTATTTAACTTTAAGCACTTGGACCAGGTGTTGATGCTTATTTTGAAAGACTTTTGTCCATACTGCTTTTGAACAATACATAGGGAAAATAATAATTATTCAATTCAATTCCCATTTATTTGTATAGCACTTTTCACAATACATATATTGTCTCAAAGCAGCTTTACAGAAAATACATGTGTCTACATTACAATTTAGAGTGATCTGTTATCAGAGGTGACTGGCAAAGTAATGTATTTCAGAAATGTGCATGTACAAACCCTGCAGTTAGCTAACATCGTGCATTGATTTTAGGCAGAAACAATGAGCTCATTGAAGTAATTATTACAAGTTGGTGCATGTTGATTCAGTTGATTAAATTATAAAAAATTATAATTATTATTTAATTGGGCCCTAAACATGTTAAACTTCTAATAAATTCTTGTTAAATTGTATAAGTTTCATGATTTTAATTAATTAGACATGCTTTTTGATTGCTAAAATTTAATTTAACCATTAAAATGGAGTCCAAAAAAATGGAATTTGGGAAAAAATAAAATGGAATTTTTTATAAATAAACACACTGGCACACATAAATAAACACATAAATAAACACTTGTCCTGTATATGGTGCAATGAGTGCATGACTATGTACCGTGGCCTTAGCCTTGCTTTCATATTCTCTGGTGCAGTGTTTCACAGTCTCAATTAAAGAGCTTTGAGCGGCTTATGCTGCAGTGATGAAAGGCAAACTCTTGACTCTCTGTCAGCACATCCCGAGGTACTCTCAGTAACCAGACATACTTTATCCCCCGTCGAAAAAGAAGTATGGGAATACTCTGGGTGTAGAAAAAAACAAACACGTGGTTATCCCCGAGGATAGATATCCAATGTGCAAAAAATGTGGATGCAAAGTGGCTGCAAAAGGAGGAAACACAACGAAAATGCTCAAGAACACCATCTCTCCGTGCAAAAAAGGTATGTCTATAACTTAAGGCCGTATGATTTCTGTGATGCAGAGGGAATCCCAGAATCATAAAAGTTTTTTTTTGTGTGCAAAACTCGCAAAATGATGGATGGATGAATACATCGAAAGTAGAGCTGCTCAATAAATAAAATGGTCTGTGAATATTAAAGTGCAAAAAGAATGAGCTGCGCCATTTCGTCTACTACACACTCAAGTAGGGAAAACGTGGGACGAAAGTAACAAAGCGATTTTCTCAGGGCCCTGAATACATTTGCATTCCAAGCTATGACAGTACGATCAGCACGCAACGCTTGACAGAGCTGCCAAATATCACGTGATTTCATTTCCCACGGTTAGAACAGGTGTTGTGCCAAATTCTTACCCCCTGCTAGATTATTACCCCCCTAGTATTTGTAGGTTTAGGAGTAGGTGTGGGGGAGGGGTTAGGATTAAGGGTGGGGTTAGGATTAGGCAATCAGGTAGTGACTTCAATGAGGGAGGGTAATAATTTGGCATGGGGTCGAAATTCGGCACAACACCTGTTAGCAGTTTTCGAGTACGGTAAGTAGGCCTAAATTATGAAGCGGTACTTTTTTTTCCTAATTACAAGTTGTGTTTCTCGTTTCATGTGTCAAAGTAATGATCAATCTACAGGTTATTTACTGCTGTAACATCCTGAAGTTTGCCTTGTCAGAGTTTTTCAGTTTAAATGTAAATCAGGTTGAAATGTCGGGAGTTCCTGTCGGGACGAAAGTAACACTTGTTACTTTTGTCCCACTACAGTGACAACAAGTGTTTCTTTTATCCCGCTGCTAATGTGGTTTCTGTGTGTTGCAGCATTTATTAAAACATGTTTATGTCATATTATACTAACAGAATATGCCATTTGCAGGGTCATTTGCAGTGTTTCCATCCAGATGTTTTATGCACATTTTGAATGTACGCATAAAAACAGCATTATGTTTTGAATTTATATTATGCTAATTTAATTTAATTGAAATTTGAAAAAAAGAAAAAAGTTTTATAAAATATTAAAGTTTACTTTTGAAACACCAATGATGATGGACAAAATATGTTTGTAGTTACATATTAACAAGGTCATAGTCAGGTATATTTAATAAAAACAAGAGTAACACAAAAAAATCTAGCTTGTATTGTTGAGTTACGTTTGACCCACCTGTGTGTTGTGCTGCCTTCACGTGCTATCGGAATTATCATAAATACGAGTTTTCTAGGAAAAAAATGCACATGAACGCCCTCTGATGTCGTGTTTACCACTGGGAAGTTCGGAAATAATTTTGATACCCAAATTCCCGAGATGGGCGTGCCATAAACTTTAAACACAGAACTACTGCTGTGACAGGTATGATTTATTAGTTTTTTCCCCAAAACAGCTAGATTGTACAAGTAATCATTTGAAGCGTATTGTATGTTTTATACACCGCGAAAACAGCCTGCATTTGACCGAAATAATACAGAATCGCCAGAAAGCGAACTATCTGGATAGCATCGTAAATGTTTATGTTTGTCAGTGCATGTGACACTACATATAATTTTGGTTTTAATAAGATTTTCCCAATAAATAGACAAGAATAAACCTGGTGTCCTCCACGATTCCTGTTCATTCCGACAACAAAGCACTTGAATGTAACAAGCTCGTAATCACGACTTCTGAAGTGGGAAGTAGGAAATTTCCGATAGCATGTGAAGGCAGCATTACTTTAGTCCCAACTGACGAGGTCGAAAGTAACAATGTGCTACTTATGTTCAAAATGAAAATGCACTGAAGTCATTCTACATTTGTACAAAATACCACCTGGTATAGATAGACCACACTTGTTATTAAGTTATTAACCACAGCAAAAATATATCTCTGTCTAAAATATTATCTTTTAAAATTAAGTTTTTCTGAAAAATTGTACTTTCGTGCCTGCTCTCCCTACACGTCACGCTCATGGTGTTTTCAGCATCTGCCATGTTAGAAAGTTCATAAAGAGAATAATCAATATGGATCGAGCAGTTTAATCCAAGTCTTCTGAAGAGATACGATCACTCTATACAATGAACAGATTTAATTAAGGCTTTTAGAGAGCACTCAAATATGTAAACAAAAGCTTAACCGTACATACGTGACGCGCTAGAACAAATCTCATACATTGCGTCCGATAGCCTACTGTCGGAGTAGGAACATTTGAATTTACTTCAAGACCGTTAAAAAGTACATTTTATAGTATGAATTATGAACATGATGGTGAGTAATTGATGACAGAATTTTCATTTTTGGGTGAACTATCCCAGTCAAATTACATCTCTATAGGAAATTCACAGATAGGTATGTTGTCCTAAATTAGATACTAAATGAAATGGCCATAGTTGCTAAACAGATATGATTCTAGAGTTAGGATGTTCCTTTGATATGGCCCTTTGAGAATATATCATTACATCACCGCCCTAGCCAAGACCTCAGTGAGATTTTGGCAGGGGGTTTCTTGGAACGTCGCTTCTTTGACGTCACTTCTTCTTAATTATTTTTGACTGACAGTTTTCACTTGATAACATATGCTAGGGGAAACATTTGAGTTTTGAAGCCAGGGCTAATTGCTTCAAAGCTTTGCTTCCATACACCAAAATCGGCAGACGTAACTACAGCACAAATAAAGGATATTTCACATTGGGTTAAATCTATGTTGCTCAGGAACCTGTTAAATTCTTAGTAAATTCAGATATTCACAAATATGATGACTATGAAGCTTGGGGAGCCATTTTGTACTTTGTAGACGACCCAGGGAACATTTAACCTCATGTCTCGTATCAACACCATCACATTTGCAGCTGCCTCATAGTAATAACAGTGCAGTGTAAAATTGCACATACTTCAATTCACTATTCACTTACGCCAATAGATTCAACACAAACATTTACTGACACAAATGCATCTTGATAGAGTTTGTTATTCATTAGGCAGGCTATATATGTGTGTTTGCATATGCAGGCTTGTTAATGCAACATTACAGCATTAATTCAATAAAAGCATCTTTCATTGCCGTATTGTAGCATATTTAGAATATCATACTGTGATACCATACAAAACGTAATTTGTTTTCGACTTACATTTGATTAGTCGGCTTTTCCTTTCCTCTTCCTTTTGTTGCAAAACACAGTATATTTAGTCTATATCATAGACCATTAAAAAATCTATATCAAGGATGTTTATCCATAAATCTGTGAACAGCCTCAGACGTGGTGTCTTGTCCGCATAGCATACACTGTATAAGTGGCACACAGTCAAATAAGCAAGGAGAGCGAGAGAGTCTGAGAGATGTGGAAACAGGTCAGCAAAGTCAGAGGCAAGTCAAAGTGTAAATGTGTGGTGGGGGTGGAGGGGTGTGGGGGGATGAGAGGAGCGCAGGGAGTGGGAAGGGGGTTAAAATGTTATTGTAGAGGGTGTGGAATTTCAGTTCCCCTTTCCTCTGTGTGTGTATGTGTTTGTTTGTATGTGTGTGTGTGCAAAGGCTATTTCATGACCGTAAAAGCCAACAAACCCAAACAAAGAACTAAATATTAGACTAAAGATATCCAGTATACTTATTTTGAAAAACACATCAATTCATAAAAAATACCCCATAAATACTTAAAGAGGTCATGAACTGCATTGTTTTATAATGTTTCCTGTGGTGCACTTATAATGTTAGTATGATTTTTTACATCAAATATTGTCATAATTTAGAAATGAAATCATGAAAAGTGTTTATTATTTATATTCAGATCTATGGCATTATATTCAGATCTATGGCATTATATTCAGATCGTGGCATGAAGGGTTGCAGTGATGATCATTGTAGCCGATCACAGACATGTTGAGCTCATGAATGCAGTGATCTCATCATTGCAACTCGATTTCTGCACACTAACGAATGCTTTCATCATAACTAACTGTGCAAACACAATGTAAATAAGAGATTTGTTGATTATTACGGGAGTTTTGGCGCGAGTCCAGAACTCAGTCTCTGATAAACTCATGCTGTTTGATTGACAGCTCCAGCGATTGCAAAGGGAGCGTTCTTTGATTGCTTTCTATATATAATCACAGTTTAAATGACAGATTATTTTTATCCTACTAACAGAAACAATGTGAAGTTGAGCGTTTAGTCACTGGTTTGATTTACTGACACACAGACAAAGAACATCTGACTGTACATGAATCATTACATATCAGAAATCACTGGTTTCAGATCATTAGAATGAACACGGTTACTCACATGTTGTGGCATTACTGTCGAGTTCATATCGTAAAAGAATCCACCGTTAAATGTACCGAATACAAATAAATAATGCTCAACTGAGACATTCTCATTGTTGAAAATAAATAAGCACATTCCTAGCATTAGGATCCTTTGGAAGGGAATGTTATTTGTAGTCCATCCTGTATCGCTCTTCTCTCCTCGTCATCTCACTAACACTCTGGTGGGCGGGGCCAAAGTTGTGATGATGATGTAGGCGTTGATCTTCTTCTGCAGAAGCGGTCTTTCACCATCTATTACAGGCTCATTCCACAACGAGTCGTTCTCTGGGCTTGGTTACAATAAAAGCTGTTTTTGGACTAACAAGGACGTTTTCAGTTCTGAAACATACAGGATATTCTTATAGTATGATGACCTCTTATATGTCAAGGACAATTTGACTCTTCAGTGAATTTAGTGACCAGAAGTGAAGTCGGTGACTTGTTAGAAAACATGAGTAAAGTTAAGTATTAACTGAAATGTTTAATACCATATTTTCCTATACTACATTTGGAGAGAATCAGTCTGAAGCACCTGCTCCCTGGCTTTGTGAGGTCTAATAAACCTTTGTCTTGTCACTCATTATTTATAGCCTTCAGCTGTGATTGAAACGTCAGCGAGGAACCACCTCATGGACTAAGTCTATAAGACTTTAAGTGTGCACTATTTTTGCAACAATGCTGTTTTAGTAATGCTGTTCGAGGTTTAACACCAGAGGTCAAATTTAGGCAATATGGTAAATCCACATCCGCAAATAAATAATAATTTTAAGAATGGCAAATCTAGTGTAATAAAAAGGGACAGACCACCAGACAGACAGAAGAAACATGTCAATGTCTGTTCTCCTTGGCTTATTTAAGACAGGTGATGGTCTCTTCTCACTTGGTGTCCCTATAGTTAAAGCTATAAAGATTCCTTTATAGTGTTGAATATAGGTTAGCTATGCTATGAGCTGGCACTGGTTCTGTTGTGTATGATGGATTGAGTTCTCATTGAAAATAGCAGGATCAAAGCCAAACTGCAGCTGCTCGTGTCCTTTCATAAAACCTGTATGAGCATGTAATGCATTTAAAAGAGTTCTAAAGTTTCATGGCCACATGCTTTTATAAACATAACAGAAAATTAAAAATATTTCATTATTAGTTGTTTTGGGAACGAGGTCGAGGAAAGTGAATGCGTCTGGGTGTATCTCTGTCTGTCTGTGTGTCGGTGGGGTAAGTGTTTCAGTACATTTGCAGATGTTTGGCACACTTAGGATGCTGATGTGTATGTTTGTGCCTGCCTGTCTGTCAGCCACTGGGCAATGTTACATACAGTATTTTCATATCCAACCGTTCCTCCCTCACTTCCAGGGAGCCAAATTATACCCTTCAGTCCCTCCTGACTAATTCTCTCTCCTCTCACATGTACATACACATTTGGTTAGCTATCTAAATGAGTACATGCCGTAGATTACAATTGTTTTATATAAAGCTTATTATTTCACATTAATCTTATTTATTTATAAACCAGTTTTCTAATTAGGGGATGTCCCCAAAGGGAGGTTGTCAGATTTAGCTAGCTTCTGGGGACACACTATATGGCTAATTAATCCCAAACACACACACACACACACACACACATACACACACACACCCTACCCCTAAACCCATCACACAATACTTTCTGCATTTTTACATTTTCAAAAAACAATACTTAGCATGATTTTCCAAATGTCCCCACAAGGACAAGGATTTCGGGTATTGCCATCTTTGAGGGGACATTTTGTCCCCATAATGTACGGTTTACCAGGCCCCACCCACACACACACACACACACTTTGTGGGGACTCTACGTAATTGTTTTTATACTGTACAAACTGTATATTCTATCCATTTACACTAACCCTACCCCTAAACCTACCCACCACACACACACACACACACACACACATACATACACTAACCCTACCCCTAAACCTACCCACCACACACACGCACACGTGCACACACACACACACACTAACCCTACCCCTAAACCTACCCACCACACACACACACGCACGCACACACACACACACACTAACCCTACCCCTAAACCTACCCACCACACACACACACACACACACACACGCACATGCGCACACACACACACACACACACACACACACACTAACCCTACCCCTAAACCTACCCATCACACAAAACTTTCTGCATTTTTACATTTTCAAAAAAACTTTTATAAGCTTTATAAGATATAAGATTTATAAGCTTGTTTCCTCATGGGGACCTCAATTTAGGTCCCAAATTGAGTCCCCAAATCAGAGTCCCCATGAGTCAGTGTGCATTCAGGTTGAAGACCCCACCGGGATAGAAAAACATGAACACACACACACACACACACACTCTGGAGGAAGTATGCATGCAGTGTGAGGTGTGGAAACAGCAAACCATGGTGCTGACATGATGAGTTTTATTTAAACCTCATTCTGACGTGCAAGTGCTGCTGTCTGTGTGTAATTCAAGAGCCGCAATGGTGTGTGTGTGTGTATGTTGTGAGTGATTGTCTGCCTGCGTGTACAAGACATATCTACAGGGGTTGGATGAAACTGAAACACCTGGTTTTAGACCACAATAATTTATTAGTATGGTGTAGGGCTACCTTTTGCAGCCAATACATCATCAGTTTGCCTTGCGAATGACAGTCCTTCACAGTGGCCAGAGGGATTTTGAGCCATTCCTCTTCCAGGGCAGTGACCAGGTCACTATATGTGATGCTGGTGGAGGAAAACGTATATTGGCCAGTGTTTCAGTTTCATTGTCCAACTCCTGTACACAGATGCTACAAAACGGGAGTAAATCTGCCATCTAGTGGCTAAGAAATGTCATTGTGCAGGGGCACTTCAACGGTGCTCCTAAATATCGACTCCTGTTCTTCTAAATTTTAGCCTATAAACCTGTGCCGATCCAGGTTCACACCAAATGCTGTTCTTGTGTTTGTTGTAACTAACCCTTCAATGCCTACGATCACACCGGTATGATTCAAACGTTCAGTGCATCACGTGATCAATTTTGCAGTTGATCACGTGATGCACTGAACGTTTTAATCATACTGGTGCACTGGTGCACTGTGCAAGCATGGCTGAAAAACTGCCACAATGAGTAATTAATGACATTTTTAAATTATTTTTGTCAAAATAGCAGAAATATCACAAATACAATCACTGAAATCAATCAATGTGTCAATATGCCGAAGCGTTGCAGAGTTACAGCCTCAGAATCGGCTTGGCATCATGCCGAAAAATTTTATCAAAAAGCTTTTGCTAACTTTTTGCCGACATGGTCTGAAGATGATCTGAGGCAAGTTTGGTGAAAATCAGACCAACGGTCTAGGAGGAGTTTGAAAAAGTATGTTTTCAAAGCAATTCAAAATGGCGGAAAGCAAGTTTGAGCAAATACAGTATAATTGGTATTATTGTTCTTGGCATGACCCAAGGAATCTATCAAGACCAGTTTATTAAACCATTAAAATAGGCAAAATTAATCAAAAGTTATTAGCATTTTTAGAAATTTCATTATAAGGTCACAAGGTGGCGCTGTCTCAAAACTTTTTGAGAACCTTCAGGGCATGATCCCGATGACACATAACGAGTTTCGTAATGATACGCTAATGGTTTCTTAGAAAACAGCATTTTAGGACAAAATTCAAAATGGCCGACGGCCACGATAGCCAATATGTGAACATTGGGTATCGTTCGACTCGTTCGACTTCAGATGTTATAAGCAAAAAAGGCAATTTTTCATATCTCATGACCAGTAGGTGGCGCTGTGCTGAAACGCGTAGCCTCGGGTCATGCTTGGGTTGACATGTACCAAGTTTGGTCTGAATACGCTAAAGCATTGCGGAGATATAGCCTCGCGTCCAATTTGGCATGCTCTTCGTGTTATTCGAGAATGGTTGGGTTTATCAAAAAGCTTTTGATAACTTTCTGCCAGCATCGTCTAAAGATGATCTGATTACTTTTCATGAAAATTGGACAAACCGTTATTAGCATAAATGTAAGTGAATTTTGGAAAGTTGGTGGCGCTAGAGGGATTGAGTTAGAGATTCCAAATTTGTTGTAGTGAATGTTTGGACTGTCCTCTATCCGTGTGCCAAATTTCAAAACTTTTTTACCATGCGGTTTTATGGGCTGCCATAGACTCCCAGAACAGAAGCAGAAGAAGAAGCAGAAGAAGACGAATCGCACCATTCGGTGCTTGGCCTCTAAATATGTATATCTATAGCCGCGTTTCCACCGCTGGAACTTTCCCCAGGAACTAGGGACTTTGGGGTGGTACTCGGTGTGTTACGACCGCAGGAACCGGGGTCTAAATAAAGTTCCGGGTAAAGATTTCCCCCTCAAAACGGCCCTGCTCACGAGGTAGTACTTTTTCAAAGTTCAGGAACTTTCGGGGGCGGGACTTGGGTGCTGAACATGCTGATTGGTTGAGTTCGACACAGCATTTTATTTCAACCACTATTTTTAAAAGTCTGTTGCGGACGCGGTGCGCTGCAGTAAGAGTTGATTGCTATTCAAATCAACAATGGAGTTTAAAAAATATGACCAATGGGCAGACGACGAGGTTCAGGCTTTATTAAATTTATTTGCAAAGGACGAAATCCAGTGGGAACTGTAAAGTCGACACGCGCAGTCCTACGTCACCGGACTAATCTTCATGGTACTTTAGACCGCAATGGAAACGCAGACAGCAGCAGGTCTGGGGGGAAAATAGTTACTGGGAAAAAAAAGTTCCTGGGACAAATTGTTCCGGGTAATTTCGGTGGAAACGGGGCTTATGGATATAATTCTCTGAATTCTGGTGCAAACCAACATGGCGGCGTTATAGATGAACTAATATGAACAAGATAAAGGTTTTTAAATGACAAAACACATTCACTTTTTCACATTCACAATACACATATTTGAGAATTGGAATATCAGGTAGCCGATGACATAGCTAACAGGTCCACACAGTTCAGGGGAGCCAGGGCGGCCCACACAGTTCAGGGAGCGGAGTCCTCTCTGGACTCGGAACAGGAAGCGGAGTCCTCTCTGGACTCATAACAGGAAGCGGAGCCCTCTCTGGATGCTGGTCAGTGGCTGGAGCCATCTCTGGACGTTGGTCAGTGGCAGGAGCCCTCTCTGGACGCTGGTCAGGGGCTGGAGCCATCTCTGGACGCTGTTCAGGGGCTGGAGCCATCCTTGGACGCTGATCAGGGGCTGGAGCCATCTCTGGACACTGGTCAGTGGCTGGAGCTATCTCTGGATGCCTGGGCGGCATGGGCAGAGCAAGGTGCCTGGGCGGCGCGGACAGAGCAAGGCGCCTGGGCGGCGCGGGCAGGGCAAGGTGCCTGGGTGGCGCGGGCAGGGCAAGGTGCCTGGGCGGCGCGGGCAGGGCAAGATGCCTGGGTGGCGCGGGCAGGGGTAGATGCCTGGGCGGTGCGTCTGGGACGGCAGACAAACCTCCGGGACGGTCTCTGGGCTTGGGACCACCGGACTTGGGACCACCGGACCTGGGACCACCGGACTTGGGTGCGTGACTGGGGCCCTCTTTTTCCGTCCCCGGGTCATCGGAGGACTAGGGCCTCCACTGACTGTAGGTGGATAAAGGGGGACAGTCAGTGGGCTGGGATGCTGCTGGTCGAAAATGTTCAGGCTCTTTAAGATAGTACACAAAGTCCCAGAATCCCAGATTCCCCAGGGCTGAGTGGCATGTCCAGACATAAGTTAAAAACTTCCTTGCTCTCCTCCTCACTGTGGACCATATGATCAACCTCAGTGACGAACTGGCAAGTGAAATCCCTCACATCAGCCCCCTGCTGACAGATGTATCGAGAGTTTACATATCTCATGATCTGTAGACGGGTGAAGGGTTTAATGGGTGGAGATGGAGAACAGAAGACATCCATCTTCTGCTGAGTCCTCTAGTGGCTGGATCGTTATGTCAGGGTGTGGTACCATAAAAAGAGAGCGAGGACTCAAGTGCAGGAGGAAACCGATAATTTATTAAACAACTAAAATAAAACAAACACCCACGAGGGGGAAAACCAAACTAGAATTACCAGGAGCAGTAAACATGAAACACGACAGGGAGCAGACGACATCCAACAACGATCCAGCACAGGACTGCAGACACGTGGAAACTATAAGGGTAACAAATTAAGCAGGAGATGAGGGAAAACAGGTGGGGCCAATTAAACAATAACCAGATAACAAGATGGACGGGGTGACAAGAGACCAGAGACATGACATCATACCAAAACATGACAAACACACCACATGTGCTACACAGGATTAGACAGACCTGTGACAGTCTGAAGCTCATGGTGCAGGTGCACTTAGGGTGTGTCCGAATCCACTTTTGCTATTTTAACGACGGGAAAAATGGTCGGCCAAAAGGGTTGTGCCTAGTCTCTTAATGAGTCATGAGTGTGTTTTGGACATAACGTGCAATAAACCAATCAGAGTCTCATCTCCCATTCCCTTTAAAAGCCAGTTGCGCTCGCACCATGGCGGATTCACTATTTACATGGAGGAATATTGACACACTCAACCTGACAAGTTAAATACATGTGTGTATTGCCAGGACTGGTTAAATAATTAGCCAATTTCATTCGTTATTATACTGCAAATAGGTCATTCTGATTCATCCAATGACTATCCATTATGACATGTAGGCATTTTTATCTTTATGTACACAACAATAATCTTGTAATCCTTTAATTTTTAATATTTGGCATTAGGCTTGCTGTGATAGTTGGTGTTGCCAGTGTTCAGGTGAAACACCGGTTATATCACTTGCCCACCGCGGCACCGAGTAGTAGCAAAGAGTAGTGTTTTACATTTGCCACAGTTGGGTGTGTATGTAGCTAATCATTTGATGTTTGTGTGTATAGAGTTACTATACAAAAACACAATTTTTAGAAGAGTTAAAAAAGTTTTGAATGAAGTGTTGCAAGTGTTTGCTTTTGCAAGAGATGTGAAGTTTTGCAACTTGTGTGCATGTTTTGTGGTTTTGTGTGTGGAGTTTTGAGAATGAGAGCCATAGTTTCATAAATTGTGTGTAAGCAATTTAAAAAAAACTTTAAAATAAAACTGAATGTTTTAAACTTACGTGTGAAATACAAGCTTGTTGGATCAAATAAGCGGAACAACGAATGAGATCTGAGAGCTGACAGAGGTTTCATGTGTGGTTGGACTATCCCTTGTGATTTATTTTCCTACACTATCCCTTGTAGTTCTGTAATTTATGCTGCTGTTGAGTCCTCAAGCATTCTGTGCAGGACTTTGCATATTACAGTTTTTTCTGAAAGCTTAAAACCTAACCGTGATTCTTATAGCACAATTTCTAAAACTATTAATACTTATAGCAAAACCACTCACTGAGTTTGCAAAACTAAAAGCACAAACACTCAGTTTGCAATTTTGTAACACACTCTTTGCAAAACTGTAGGTACAATCCACTGCATAGCACTCTTTTTGCAGAACTGTAAACACAACTCACTGCTTTACACTCAATTTCCAAATGATCAACACACTCCTAGCAAAACTATACACATGTATGGCTATTATTTACACTATTTTGTCAACTGTCTGGCACACTGTCACATGTGAAAACTGTTTTAGATAATTAGTTCACTTTGCAATCAGCCTAAGCACTATAAATAAGCCACAGGTAAGCTGTCTGTGTGGAGTACAATGGAGGGAGCAAGAAGAGTGAGAAGAGTGAGAATTAGAGGAGGCTGAGAAAGAGGACATGGAGGTGAAGAAGTGAGAGAGAGAGGACGACAAGGACGTGGAGGTGAAGAAGTAGGAGGAAGAGGACGCGGAGGTGAAGAATTGAGAGGGAGAGGACGACAAGGACGTGGTGGAGGTGAAGAAGTAGGAGGAAGAGGACGCGGAGGTGAAGAATTGAGAGGGAGAGGACAACAAGGACGTGGAGGTGAAGAAGTAGGAGGAAGAGGACGCGGAGGTGAAGAAGTGAGAGGGAGAGGACGACAAGGACGTGGAGGTGAAGAAGTAGGAGGAAGAGGATGCGGAGGTGAAGAAGTGAGAGGGAGAGGACGACAAGGACGTGGAGGTGAAGAAGTAGGAGGAAGAGGACGCGGAGGTGAAGAAGTGAGAGGAAGAGGACGACAAGGACGTGGAGGTGAAGAAGTAGGAGGAAGAGGACGTGGAGGTGAAGAAGTGAGAGGGAGAGGACGACAAGGACGTGGAGGTGAAGAAGTAGGAGGAAGAGGACGTGGAGGTGAAGAAGTGAGAGGGAGAGGACGACAAGGACGTGGAGGTGAAGAAGTAGGAGGAAGAGGACGCGGAGGTGAAGAAGTGAGAGGGAGAGGACGACAAGGACGTGGAGGTGAAGAAGTAGGAGGAAGAGGACAAGGAGGTGAAGAAGTGAGGGAGAGGACGACAAGGACGTGGAGGTGAAGAAGTAGGAGGAAGAGGACGCGGAGGTGAAGAAGTGAGAGGGAGAGGACGACAAGGACGTGGAGGTGAAGAAGTAGGAGGAAGAGGACGCGGAGGTGAAGAAGTGAGAGGGAGAGGACGACAAGGACGTGGAGGTGAAGAAGTAGGAGGAAGAGGACGCGGAGGTGAAGAAGTGAGAGGGAGAGGACGACAAGGACGTGGAGGTGAAGAAGTAGGAGGAAGAGGACGCGGAGGTGAAGAAGTGAGAGGGAGAGGACGACAAGGACGTGGAGGTGAAGAAGTAGGAGGAAGAGGACAAGGAGGTGAAGAAGTGAGGGAGAGGACAACAAGGACGTGGAGGTGAAGAAGTAGGAGGAAGAAGACGCG